>LDPL01000006.1:217905-634786 GCA_001305505.1 Neonectria ditissima
GGGGGGGGGGAGTATAACTATCAAGCTCAGGGACATAATAAACTCACAGAAAAGCAATGACTCCAGTGCGTAGGCTGTTAGCGAGAAGAGCTTGGCCTTGTCCAGCAGAGGCAGCTGGGAGGCCATGCCCTCAAGGTTGCCAAGAAGGGGCTCCAGGGCATCCTCGAGCTTGTCCAGCTGGGAGTCCAGCCGGTCGAGGTCCGGGGTGATGTCCTTGACGTCCGACATTTCTGTGCAGTGTTGCGGAATGTTGGATGTTGTGAGGCGCAGGGCTGAGAGAGTCGACTTTCGCGTCGTTCATCTCACATGAAGAAACCGAGACGCAGAAACTGGACTTGGGACGCTAGACCCCGATACGGACTAGCTACTGTATTCATTTATCGGAGCGGCCTTGCGTAACGGGGATGGCTCGTACCGGGGCGGATCTTTGGAACCACAGATGTCTATGAGCAACTCGAACTTTTGTTAATCATCATCCGGTGTAAATCGATGCCTTCTCTCCGGGATACCGTGTTCAATTCAGTCACAGTTTCCGGCATCAAAGTGGACGACGATCAGGGTTATACTCGATCTACCCTCAAGACCGGAATCGGAAGTGAGGAATTGGCCAATGGCGTTGGCGCCAAAAGCCCAGGACAGAAGGACGAAGTTCCATAGACACACTAGCCTTGATTGGTCGCAGCCAACACCAGGGAAAAATCGGAGACGTCCTTTGCGTTCGGCCGTGGGCGACTTTATCTATTTTAGATCCATTCATCCAGCAATCCACGCATCACCACTCTACGCTCCGGCCCTCAAACTCGACTCCGAATACCAACGCTCTGGCCGACGCTATAATCTACACGATCTCACCTCAGCCTTCCCAGCAGACCAGTCTCTTCATCAGCGTTTTCTCTCGACATCCATCCCGCCCACCGTCTCATGCGCGCACCCAACTTTTGATCCCCCCGTTCACCGGCAAACCTCGCGGTCGCCACCCGGTCCCGCGCCCCTACAACCCTTCCACTTCACCCTTCACAGCCGCCAAACTGGCAAGCCTACCCAATCCGCGGGTTTCCGCACGGTTACCACAAAAGCTGTCCCGATGCCTCCGAGGTAACGACTGGGCGAGCCGAGGGTCGGCGCCATCGAGATGCTTCGCCTCCGCCGCCTCCACCCCCCACGAGAATAAGACTCCGAAAGCCATTCCGCCCGAACTCGCGGGGTCTCCTTCAACAAGACCTTGGCAAAGCTCTGATCTCAACGCCCAAACGCTCGCCAGCTCGCCCACCCCATCCAAATTCCATATCCCCTCCGTCATCCTTCCAGCCGACGCCGCGAAGTCGGGCCCCGTACACAAAATTCACATCCTCGGCGACGATGTAAGATCACGGTTCATCGCCCATGCGCTCTGCGGAGTGTACGATTCCGTCGAACTACTGGGCTACCGATCCATGCCCAAGTCAAGATATCGCAACGTCGAGGCCGCCCAGCCGGAGAGGACGCGGAGGAGTGCGTACGCGGAGCCAAACGCAGTTCCCGTTCAAACACACGTCAAAGCCGCAAAATCGCACATCGATCAGCTCATCATCACCGGCCGCGGATTCGAGGCCGTCAAGGCCATGGAATCGGTCAAGGACCGGGTGGACGAGAACACATCCGTATGTTTGCTCAACGACGGAATGGGCGTGCTCGAGGATGCCAGGGAGCACATATTCAAGGATACCAAGTCAACACCCAACTTCATCCTCGGCCACATGAGCCACGCGCTTGTGTACAACCGGAACCGAAACTCCGTCAAGGAGCTCAAGTCGGGACGGACCGTGTTGACGCAGACAAACCCGACACTCTATACAAAGGACTTTGCCGAGTCCCTTCAGGAAATCAAAAGTCTACGGACGACGTCGGGCAGCTTCGAGAACTGGATGAGATTCAAGCTCCCCTCGATGGTCTTCACCGCTGCCGTCGAGCCCGTGTGCGTCCTCCTCGAAATCCCCTATCAAAATCTCCTGGAGAACCACTCGGCGCAGAGCATGATGAACCAGCTCCTCGAAGAAATCGTCACCGTGGTGGACCACATGCCCGAACTACAAGGGGCGATGGAGCTAAGGCGATTCATCCGAGGCGAGAGTCTAAAGAAGTGGTGCTATCAAAGGATTACCGGCAAGGCATCCGCGCCTAGCGACCTGCTGCAGCGCGTCGAGAAGGGCCTGCAGACGGACATCAAATATCAGAATGGCTTCTTCCAGAAGCGAGCCAAAACCTTGGGCATAGACATTCCAACAAACACTCTAATGGTGCAGATGATTAAGGCGAGACGGGCAGAGGCTTTAGCGAGGAGAGAGTCGTACATTAAAATGGAGGAGAAGTCAATAGACGACCTGAGGGCCTTGTCATCAAGGCGGGGTACTGATGAGTGGTTGTAAAACATTAAACGTTCACGACAAATGGCGAGCTACAGTAGATACATGTACATATCAAGTCCAGAAGGACGCACATTTACGAAACAGAAGCTACAAGTTCTAGATTCCATGTCTTGCTTGTCACGATTTAGCCCGCCAGGTTTATAAAGCACAGGTTTGGGTGACAGTGGTGGCAAGGTGCAAGTAAGGAGAACCGGGATGGTGCCAAAAGTAAGACTCGAGGATCCAGTGTGTGCGAACGTAGTCTGAGAATCAAGTCAACTCCTAGAGGGGTTGCAAAATAAAACAAAACGCCCATCCCCAGTTTTAGCCAACCCGTTCATACTAACATACATGCCCACCATTAAAGCTCGCTGCCTACCTTTCAAGTAATCTTACTTCCGTGGCGATGGCCCTGCACTGCTCGGCTGCGATACACCACTCGAGTCAGCCTCTTCAGATGCTATATGGGTCGGAGCTTCTGAGCTTTCCGACCATGTCTCCGAATGGCTCTCTGGCTTGTTCACAAGCTTGGTGAGGCGCGGGTCTATCACATCACGCATTATGACCCGGATTCTATCAGCCCAACGTCCGCAGTCCTCTGTGCTCCATTCACGCTGACGGTGTACGTCCGTCATTTCGAATGTTTCGCCCACCTCGATCCTTAAGACGATCTCTGTATCTCCTGCCTTCGGATGCGGGCAGTCTTCGAACGAGGCGCGGATAGTACGCATATATAGCCTCTTCAAGGACCCAGTAAAAGATCCGGCGACAGTGACCAGAACGACCTATATGCAGAGGGGTCAGACTTTAAGTAGCCAAGATACGCATCGCCGACCGTTCAGGTAGACACAGGCATGACGAAAGACGAGACAGGACGTACTGGGGGTGCAAGTTCATGGAGGGACTCGTCCGGCCGACCGTTGTCAGTACGGTCATCAACCCGACGAAGCAGAAGCGACAGGGCCGAGTACAGTTCGCAATGGAGAAGGCTGTTTGACGTAGTTGGGAAGGGCCCCTTATTCATAAAAATGCAACCAGAGACAGAGTCACCATAGCGCAGGACCTGGTTGACCCGCCAGATCAGGGGGTGATTATCGGCTTCCAAGTAAATCTGACTTTCTCTGTTGGACAAACTGTGTGGACGCGATGATTAGTGCCAAAAGACGAGACGGCGGTGCCGCGCTCTGCTCCACAGTTGCTCAGCACTCACCCAGGTTCGGCAGTCTCTTCTGTATTTCAGTTTGACGAGTGGAGAGCACCCGCC
This sequence comes from Neonectria ditissima, assembly GCA_001305505.1. Lineage (NCBI taxonomy): Eukaryota > Fungi > Ascomycota > Sordariomycetes > Hypocreales > Nectriaceae > Neonectria > Neonectria ditissima. The sequence continues at coordinate 221,554 of LDPL01000006.1, forward strand.
TTGTGTATGAAATGCGGATAACAATGACGCACGCGAAAGAGTCAGACGAGAGAAAGAGGCCGGCATGTATTTACGACTCTTCAGGACACGGTTTGCAAGGTCTCTTTAATCACTCAGTGCAATAAGCTGTGTATTATCCAAATGTTCCCCCAAGAACTTACTGCAATAACGCCCTCTCACTGTGGCGAATGGTGAGGAAATTCACGGTCATGTGACGCTCCAAAACGAGTGCCCCTCCATGCTACCGCACGACCACCTCAAACCGAACCCCGCGGTCGGCCCAAGCTGGGCTGATTTACAACCACGCTCTCGGCCATCGCAGACACCAGTTCCGCAGCAATGGACGACGCAGAACTAGAGCAGGTAACGCGCTCCCGTGCCCTCTGCTTCCTGTCCTGACTCGCGCACTCACACCTCCGACTCTCCAGATCCGGGCAGCTCGTCTCGAGCAACTCAAGGCCCAAGGCGGCGGTGGTGGCGGCGGCGGCGGTTCAGCCGGCGGCCCCTCAGGCAACCAGCAAGAACAGCAGCGACAGTACGCAACAGCTCAAACCCCTCACTCGCACGTCGACAATCTAACATTTCAACCCCGGCGCGCAGACAGCAGAACGACGCCCGGCAGCACGTGCTCAACCAGATCCTGCACCCCGAAGCCGCGGACCGGCTGGGCCGCATCCGCCTGGTCAAGGAGTCGCGCGCCAACGACGTCGAGGACCGCCTCATCACGCTGGCGCAGTCGGGCCAGCTGCGGCAGAAGGTCACCGAGGCGCAGCTCAAGGACCTGCTGAACGCCATGTCTGAGAAGCAGGAGGAGGAGAAGATTGTCGTCAGCCGGCGCAAGGCCTGGGACGACGATGACGATTTGCTCGACTTGTGAGGGTGGGGAGGGGGGTTGCAATGAAAAATGTGAGGTTTGCTGTGGGACGGTGCAACGATACCAGCTATTTTACGCCCAAGGTCAGGCGGGGCGAAGACAAGCCGTCGCGAAAGAGGACGTGTGTGTTTCGAGGCGGACGGGGACGCAGGTCCTGCTTGCATGCCCAGGGGTTGACGAGTTTGACGAAACCAAAAATACGTGCCCTTCAATATGACTGCCTTTGCTTTTGGGTTTCTCATCTTACACCTGAGTATGTACAGAGCTGGTGGTACAATATTACATGGGCTTGACTGGCATCGCGAACAGGAGGCGAGTGTACCGTAGTCATGGGTAAGGGAGAGGTCTCAAAACCCCCGCTCCTTGATCTCCTTTAGCCGCTTCTTCTCCTCCCGCTCCCTCTTCCGAATATCTCTCATGTCGGGCGGTCGCTCAATCCCAAGCTCAGCCCTCAATTGATCAACGTCGTCGGCCAACCGCTCCTCCCAAAACACGTTGATAACCTCTTTGCTCCGGGACCCGTTCCTGATGGCCCACGGCAGGTAGGTGGACGCAAAGCGGCGGCGCTCGCCACGCTTCATAGTGGCGGCGGCAAAGACGCTCAGGCCCGTCATGGGCAGGAGGGTGTTTGCGAACTCGAAGGCCTTGAGGGCGACCTCGCCTTCGCGGACGATGGGCAGGCCGGTGACGGCGTGGTAGAAGTCGTGGCACTCGCGGTAGCGCTGCATGACGTAGGCGCACTCCTCGTCGTCGATGTAGCGCACGGCGGAGCGCGTGTCGGGCGAGACGCCCTCGCGATCGAGCCAGCCGACGTAGGCGCGGCCGACGGAGTTGGCGGGAAGGTTCCGAAGGGCGGCGAGGGAGAGCGTCTTGGACGAGATGCGCGGGCGCTGGCGGAGGATGCGGCGGCCGGTCGGGTCGGCGAGCATGGCGTCGCGGAGGCGGTAGATGAAGTACGGCGTCGCGGTGGCCTCGCCGGTAGCGGCTATGAGGTCTAGCGGGGGGGAAGAAGAGTCAGCATCGAGAGGTGGCAACCGCCCAGCTGGAGGGAGAGGAGGCTAGAAGATGGCAGGCAAGCGTGTCGTACCGTGGCGGTATGGGTCGAAGAAGGACATGACGCTGGCCCCGACGGCGAGGCCCGCACGCTCGACCGTCGTCAGCGGCACGTGGCCCGGGTAATTGGGCGGCGGGCGGTCGAAGACGGAGAAGCTGCGGCGGGACGAGAAGGAGGAGGAGGTGGCGCAGAGAGCAGAGGGCAGGAGCCGGGCGCTATTAGCCGCGGTTCGGATGCGTGGGATGGCGGCCTCCATCGCGGATTGATGCGCCGGGGCTTAGGGTTGGCGGTCAATTTGGTGGAACGGTTCGGTGTTGGGAGGTTCGGAGTTTGTAGGAGGTGAAGCTCGTATGATGGACCCGAACCGGTGGGATGGGATCGGAGCTTGCGGTGGGGCCGAGCCGCCCTAGAGGGTCCGGGGTGGGCGCCGATCACAAATAAGGGTGCCAGGGGGGCATGTGCGTTGTTGAAGGTGGGCTACCCTGTACTTTCTACGTAAGAATTGCACGTCACCTCATCACTGGGAAATGCGCGGAAGGTTATCTGGTTCTTTGGATGTTGGTTCCTCTAGAACAAGTCTAGATGGAATGGGCACTGGTAAAGTGTGTAGGTCATGCGAAATGATGGGTTCAAGGCTGAATATGCCACTAGATAGACATGCTTGAAAAAATATGAATCTCCGTGAATGCGGCGCAGTCCGGACACTTAGACTGGTCATCGTAAAAAGAACAAAGTTAAGCGCCTTGGTATGGGTACGGTCAAACTGTGGATTCCATACAGGCTTACAAGATGGAGTGCTAGTGTAGGCGCCGTATCCATTTATGTTGGTGATGATGGTGGCCCGATGGGGAACCAACAGCCTTTTGCTCTATTTTGAGCAAGAACCAAACTGGGGTGTTTCATCTAGCGCTGTTGATTTTAGTAGTATGTTAACCTCAGGAGCAAAAAGGGATCTTGTGTCTGCCAGTTAATGTATAAAACAGGTTGGGGGGGATATTTATTGGCTTCCCCTTGATCGTCCTTGATCAACGTGCTTCTATGAGGACAGTAGACTCGCTATTTTCTCTACGACTTTGACTTTCAATTTATTCACGTCTTTCTATCCTCCAGACCCAGTCACCCATTATCATCTCGTCTATCCTTCTATCTATCATACTACTGGGCGCAGGGGACCTCGTTGAATCTGTTACGCACAACACACTATCTCCGTATGCACAAGCTCCTGTCATGTAGACTATCCGCTAAAACATCCCTCTAGCTCCAAAATACTGCGCGTACCATGATCTGCACAGTCTCCTTGATCGTCTATGTCGGAAGCGGAGCTCGCAAGCCAGTCCCCGCCCACTGGGGCATCTTCGTGAAAGAAGAAAAGGCCTCGCGAGGAACAGTTTTCCACGCGGTCGGCTCCCCTTTCACGGGATACAGCACCGAGATCAAGCTCAACTACAGCCTCGAGAAAACGAGCAGGAAACACGAGTCGATTCTGCTGGCGTCCATCGACGAGTCTCAGGTGCGCTGCCTGGAAAGAGTTTCCAAGTCGCTTCCCGCGCCTGGGATAAGCCCGACTCCGCTCGATCCCTTTGCGGTAAGGGAAAATGCAGATTCTTTCCTTGTTGAATGAGGAATAGAGCTAATATGGACTTGGACTAAAGGGTGCCAACTGTCAGGATTGGGCGCATGACTTTATCCAGGCGCTGATCGACCAAGGAATCATCGAGTCTTCCGCCATGGACATTCTCGAGGCTGCGCCCAAGGTGTGAGAATCAGGCAAATAGGTACCTAGGTAGGCCACTTTCAAGCCTGCTAGTGGGGACAAAGTTTAATACGAGTTCTTTGAACCAAGTACCATTCCTCTAGTAGGCACGTCATGCCGCTGGGAGGGCTAGCAGCCGCTCGCTAGTCGACGGTTAATGGCCAACTAGCGCTCCAAGGTCGATGGCCAGGCACATACTTCGTAGGTACATTTCCGGTGAAGCTCTTGATAAATAGCCTGGCCCCACAGCGTGGAGTGCACCGTTGCGACAGATTAAGTAGCATCACCTCACCCGTGTCTTGTAAGTGAGCCGCCACATTAGAGCCTGCTTCCCGTGGATCGCACGCCTCAGACTGGCGATGCGCACCGGCGACATGCCTTCGCCATAATCGGGATAGGGAGGGAGGGAGGGGCCAAGTCTGGCCTCCGCCGTATCTGAGCGATCCCCGCCTCGTTCGAGCAAGGACAAGTCGACTACTCGTCCATGGTCCGGGGGTTGGTCTCACCGGTAAATGCAAGACGATGGCTCGAGCCGAGTCTTGGGCCGCCGACCATCGCAGCGATCGACCAGGCGGGCTCATCTGTTTCCCGCGCGGGCAGCAAATCAGAGCCCCCGGCAGGAGCCCTACTACTTTCCCGACCTATGTGACCGGTCAGATACGCGGCAGGGCAGGTTTCCTCTTTTTTTCCCTTTCCTTCTCCCACCACCGCCGTGCAGCGGAAAGACATTCGTTTAGTTTACGGCTGCGTAGGCGGTGTTGAAACAGATGACGTCTTCGATCACAGCCCGCCCCCCCCCCNCCCCCCCCCCCCCTTCGGAGATGCGCCTTCGCTTGCTTTGCCTTGTTGCGGCGGTCTGCTGTCGTTGAGCATCACGGCGGCGTTGTTGAAGGAGGAGGAGGAGGAAACGAAGCCGCCTGTGTTTCAATTTGGCTTAAGCTACTGCGTACGTATCTAGTGAGGCGCTAGAAAGGGGCAACCCACTTTCCAACCCCATACCACTAACTAACAAGATCCAAATCCTCGCCCGGCCTTGTGTTGCAAAGGCGAACTACATCGTGTCAAAGGGAGTGTGTTTCGGGGGGTTTTTTTTTTTGCTTTTTTTTTTCCAGCTCTGCTGCGCGTAATCCAAAGAGGACAATCCTGTCTCAAGCCTGTTTCCCCGCATCTCCAGCCTCACTCTCAATCCCCGGCTTCAAGCCCGCCATCAGCTCGCCGAGTCCGCAGCGTTCGGTCAGAAGCCCTAATGAACAAAAAGAGACGTCAGCTTTGAATGATGCCACCGGGGTTTAGTCGATTCGGATCTGGGAGTGGCTTTACTCTTGTTTACTTTGACGGATATGGCAAGACCGGGTCAGATCGTTGGGGCATTGGCAGGTGTGGATCAATAACGGTGTGGCTCAGGTCCATACACGTCACGGGTATGTCTTGATAGTCGGCCAAAGCCTGGGCCTTCTTGACCAGACAGCCGCTGCCGTTGAAGCAGCAGACGCTGATGCCGCGGTGGTCGGGCCGGCCACAGGAGTATCTGTGGTTCATGAAAGTGCACATTGTTGGTAGGAGCTTAGCTTGCTTCGTCAAGGTAGGGGTAGGTAGGTTGGTTGGTAAGTAGTCGACGGTGCGAGATATGGGAGGTTTGATGCCCTCTTTCAAGGCCGCGGCAGAAAGGCGCAGCGAACGACTGAATAAATAGTGTCCGTCTCTCTCAGCAGGATGCCCGCAGCCCGCAGCCCGCAGTCTGCAACACGTGCTCCTACATAGTACATGAAGCCGACACGTGACGCTTATGGTGATGTTTGGTCCGATTTCCGAGGGTGAAAGATAATGGCAATTTTCACGCCGGTTGTAAGTCTTGAACATGTCAAGTCTCTCTCTCTCTCTCTCTCTCTCTCTCTCTCTCCAGCAGGTACGACAGGACGGACCCACACGACGGGCTTGCGATGGCCGGCCAAGAGGTTGCTGGACTCGGGCTGGACCTGGGAGCAAAAAGAAGACTCGCTGCTCGCCTCTCGAAAGCATTTGCGAACACGGCACAAGTGGTTCGCCATGGGGGTGGAGTCAACCCGCGCGGGGGTCCGATCTAGGTCTGGGCTCTGGAACGCCATCAAGAGCAGGGATGGGGAGTTGCATACATATGCACGTATGTCCATCCATCCATCCACCCACCCATCCACCCACCCATCCAACCGTCCATCAGTACGCCCAGGGAGGGTCCAAGTAATAAGCAGGGCAAAGTGAGACCGAGGGGGCGTGCAAAGTTGTAGATGTGACATGTACCTACCTAACGCACGGGCTGACATGATGGAGGGGGAGTCTCTCGAATCTGTCTGTCCCCGTCTGTCCCGCTGGCTGGCTGACTGACTGACTATCTAGGTAGGTACTTACCAACCTGAATCAACCAACCCTCCAACCCGACCCTAGCGCAGTTTCCTCAACTGCACCTCTCCAGCCTCACTCACTCGCCCTCGATACTTGCTTCTTCCAGCCCGCGGGCGCACCCAGGGTGTCTTTCCGCCCGGGATCCTGCCCCCAATTTGCGTGTCGGTTGGTGGCCTGGCCATGGGCGCTCTCGGTCAATGGTCTCAGTCTGCCTCAGCTGCTCTCTGTCCAAGCCGGAGCGAGAGAGGGAGAGGAAGGCAAAGAGGAAGACAGAGAAGGAAAGAGGGAGAGAGGGGGAGAGAGGGAGAGACGGAGAGAAGCAGGCAGGACCGTTTTTGGGCATATACCGCTCCTTCCTTCCCCTCCCCCTCTTCCAACTCAACTCAGCAACTTCAACACTCTATCCCCAATTGACACTTCCAATTTTCACTCGAGCTTCCCAGCTTCACCACCAAAATCACTAACATGACACAGTCCGGCGTCCCCTCTCAGCTCCAGGTTTGTCCATCTATAACCTACCTACCGACCTGCCTGCCTGCCTGCCTGCCCACCCCCGACCTCCCCAGCTGAGCTCCATGCACTAACAACCCGTCCAGACAAGCGAGTCTGGCTCTCGTGCAACCTTGCCCGGAAGCACGGCCAATGCCAACCTTTTCCAGAGTCTCTACGATGACCCTGTCGAACAGCAGGAGCAAATCACGGCCATGTGCCTGCTCGTCTCCCTGCTGACGGGCTCCGAGCCCGAGCCCTACCCAATCAAGGAGCACTTTGCCCTCTTGGAAGAGCAGGGCCCTGAGGGCTTCTGCCTCACCCGTGCCTACGAGGTGCTCGACCTCGCGAGCCTGCCCGTCCGCTACCTCGAGAGCGCCCTGGACTTTGTCAGCGACCTCGACAAGATCCAGTTCCGCATCAAGACCAGGACCGGCGAGCCCTTCGTCATCATCCCCGACCAGGACGACACCATCGCCCTTCCCGCCCTCAAGGCCCGCAACATCCTCTACTACATGTCCGAGGTCGGCAGCTTCCATACCAACTGGGAATATGTCTCTCCGGAGTATCACTCGTTCTACCTGGCCATCGGCAGCGGCTACTTGCTCGGCCGCCAGGGCAAGCTCTGCCGTATCGGCTCCATCCAGCAGGCCAGTCTGAACATTGCCCAGCGCTTCCAGAGGCAGCCTGAGATCCTCCCCGCGGCTTCCATCACGCGCATGCCTAGCGATGCTCCGTGGCGTGGCCCTCCTCGGGTCCCTCCTCCCCACATCTGGCCTCATGCTCCTCAGCCGACTGCTTTCCAGGTCGGTCTTCCTCGCCCGGGCTTGCGCCATGCTTCGTGGCCTGCTCCTCCAGAAGTTGCTTGCAAGAGTGCTGCTCCTGGAGGCATTGCTGTCCGCACTGTTGCTCCCCAGGGTGATGCTCCCCAGGGCGATGCTCCCCAGGGCGATGCTCCCCAGGGTGATGCTTCTGAGGCCACTGCTTCTCAGAACGTTACTCCATTCAACATCAATTCCACCACTGTTTGGCCTGGCTCTTACCCGCCAGCTGGAGCTGGGGCTAGTCCTCAGCCAGCTACACTCGGTGAGTCTTGGTACGGTTACCTACCAGCTCCTACCAAGCTCAGCCCTCCCCGCCCTCCCCGCCCAGCCCGCCCGGCCTCCAAACAGGAAACCTCTCCCCAGCTCTTTGCACCCAGCACATCGTGGTCTGGTGACTCCCGCCCAACTGCTGCTCCCATCAACACCTCTCCCGCCGTTGATCAGAGCAATCTCCCCTCCACCCCTGTTGGTCAGCTATTTGATCTGGAGGCGCTGTGTGGTATGGAAATGGTAAAGAATGGGTGGGACGAATGCAACAGCGACTTCGATTCCGACTCCGACTCGGAGCCGCCCATGATGTTCAAGCTTGCCCAGCAAGTTGCTCTCTTGGAAACCTGCATCAACAACCTCCAAACCACCTTGGAGGACCAGACCGAAGCTGACAAGGCCCTCGCTGGAAATGATAACACCACCCAGCTTTGACAACAAGACAGGTTGAGAACAGCCCCGGCCGATTTCCTTGAGATGGAGATTTCCGACTTTGGATACTTTGTGATTTTCATCATGTTGTATTGGTTAGTAGAATCTCATTACATGCTATAGTACAAGACTGTTTTCGGACCTCAACAGCAGACGCCCACAATTTAATATGGCTGATTCAATCAATGCCTGTGATGCCACGTGATGAGCTGCTCGAGAGAAGCTATGGTTGTGTAGATATTTTCAGTCTCTTCCAGGTTGTAAACACATAGAGAACCAACGCCGACACCAGACATGAATGTCAAAAACGCTCTGTTTACGCCAGATCCTAGCCTTACATCCTTGATTCTATGATACAGTCGACAAGTCCCGATTCCCACAACCGACCAATCCTCCATCCTAATTCCTCATCACAGGGTGAGACGGTGCCGACGTAAGCTCACTCCAGTCAAGTATCTCGTCCACACTGTCGACCTAAACCCAGATCATATATGCCTGGTCTGCCAGCTGCTCGCCATTATGTCCCTACCTTGGCGGGCCCCAGTCGTGGGCGGCTTTCCTTGAATCCCCTCGACGGAGCACTGCGACTGCCAGTGTCCTACTCCGGCCGTGGTCGCTTGGCACCGTGAGGGTTGCCCCAATCGCCACCGCCCCCGCCTTGGTTCTGGTTGAAATTACCAAACCCAGGGTTGAAGTTTTGAGGCATACCTTGGAAGCCTAAGAGAGTGTTAGTTGTGCTGGACAAGATACCGGGCAGCTGGCAATAGCCATCAACGTTCGGTAGAGGAGATGGTAACTTACCGGGCATCCCGTTGTGACCCATCATGCCCATGCCCATGTTCCCTCCCATGTTGCCGCCCATGTTTCCACCCATGTTTCCACCCATGTTTCCGCCCATGTTGCCTCCCATGTTTCCACCCATGTTTCCGGGCATACCCATTGGCATCCCGCCCATGGAATTCATACCCATCATGCCTCCTCGACCGCCTCTCATGCCGACGGGACCACCACGCATGCCACCTGCCATACCACCGGCCATACCACCTCCCATCATGCCGCCGCGATTGTTGAAGCCGAAGTTGCCGCCTCCTCCGCCACCGCCCATGGGTCCGTTAAAGCCGCCGCCCATGTTGTTGTTATTGTTGTATCCCATGCCGTTGCTACTGTTGTTGAAGTTGCCTCTGAAATTGCCTTGGCCCATGTTGCCTCGGTTGAACCCACCGCGCCCTCGGAAGTTACCGCCGCCAAAGTTGCCACCCATGTTGTTTCCGCGGTTATTGTGGGTGTTGCTGTTGTTGTATGGGCCTGCTGAGTGGTTTTGATCTTTGCCGCGGGCCGGCGCGTCCTTTGGCAGAGTCTTGAAGGGGTTGGTGCCAGGGTTCCAATAAGACATGGAAACCTTCTTCATATTGGGTATATCGGCCAGAATCTGCTCTATGTGGTGCTTAGAGGCGGTGGCCGCTTGAGGAGAATCAAATTCGAGATATGTTTGCCTACAGTAACAATTAGTCCGGCTGCCTTGGATGCCATGAGCTTCCTCGCACGCCACTTACCCTTTACTCTTGCCGTTGACCTTGTGTTCGCTAAAGGTGATGTCCCTGAGCTCGTTCTCACACTCAGCCTGTCTCACCCAACCGCGGATGTCGTCATCTGTCGTCCACCAGTTGAGTTCGGAAATCATCAGGGCCGTGGTGGCGTTGGGGTCGACTGGTCGATCATCCTCTTCCGACTTTCTCTTGATCCCTTGTTGAGAGGGAGACCGGTCGTTTTGTCTCTTATTCCCGCCATGGCTATCGTGTAGTTGTTGTTCTTCCATGTGTTGATCATTATGGTGCCCATGGTGGCTGTCTCGCCTCTGGTTATCTCGGTGATAGTCTTGTCCGTCATCGCGTTGCCCATCCTGGTGCTGATCGTTGTTGGCGTCGCCATAGAAATCGATCTCAAAGTCTTCTTCGGCCATGATGGTTATTTTGAAGAACGAGACACAGCTGCGTGTCGCGTGAGAGGAAATAGAAAGTGATGTAGGTTTTGCTCAAAAGTGCTACTAGTCTGCGAGATACACGAGCTGTCCTCTGGTCTTTGCACTTGATTATCAGCCGCTTATCATTCCATCGTCGAGGAGCCCAGTAACTTGACACCAAAGAAAAACAGGAGGAACAAGGCGGGCGGGAACTGGAAGCTTGCATATACGTACACTCCTCGGTAACAGGACAAGATGGAGGGTAATGGCTAAACCTCCACACGCTCGGACTCTTGACTAGCAAGATCCAATCTCAAGGACGAAGCTCTATGCTCGCAATCCTCGACGTCTAGGCTCTGAGTATGATCCAAGCTAGGTTCAGGCACAGACACAGGCACAGGTACAGGTAGGACCCGGGGGAACCAGATCACCGCAAGCCTGGCGAAACCAACCACTTCCACTCGGCGAGGCAAGCGCAGTCCCTCAATCGATCGAATCGTCGTCGCAACCGCGTCACTGGCGGCGAGAAAGTCTGGAGATTAGCGAGCTGTCGCACGTTGAGACGGGACGGGCCCAATGGCGCTGGGCCGGTGTTTGAGGGTCTCGTTTGGGGCAGCAGGACGGGACAAGCTGGGCTGACGACCAAAGGTGCCGAGACACAGAGAAGCAGCTGGGCTCAGGAGGGAAAAATGCGCCGGGGAAAGCCGAGGAAACCACAAGAGTTTCGCAGCTATGTGCGGCTCTGTGCTGGAGCTGGGCGCCACGAGACTCGAGACTTGCACGAGTCGAAGTCAGAGGTTGAAGTTGTTGAAGTGGAGGTGCAGGTTGCAGGATTGCACAGCTGCTCTTCGGCTTTGGGGGAGAGCTTCGCCAGCAGAGACCAGCCAAGGCCCAAAAAGCCAAACACCCTTCGGGCTGGGTCCGGGGCGCGTCGTGCACGGGCCATGTATGCCCCTTCGTGCCTTCCGAGTTCCCCAGTCCAATGGGCCCGCATTTCCGCCATGGTTACTCACATGCTAGTGGCTGGTACCTTCCTCCCCCCCGGGACTTGCCTTAGTACTAGACGGCTACGGACTTTTTGGTCTTGTCACTTGTAATTCCCGTCGTACCTGCCACGGGGTGCAGCCAGATGGAACCCGTCCGGAACAACATCCGGCCCGCGCCCTCCTTTCGCGAAATCTGGCCTCCCCAATTGGAATCATTTGTTAACACGTCGTCGCATGGGGAGCTCGTTAGCGCATATCTGCCAGGACTCAATCCATCGTCCCCCCTTTGCGATCCTCTCTTTTCTTCTCACACGACTTTCGGTACCTACACCACCTCGACACAACCCGCACTACCTTTCATACACCATGTCCGACCAGGTCCAGGAGCTTCTCGAGGTCCCCTCTGAGTTCGCCAGAGATGGCTACCAATTCATGAAGAGGTGCACCAAGCGTAAGTCATGACGGGGAGGGAGCCTGGCTTCGAATCCTCCTGCGCGCAGTCAAGACTAATGCTTTTTCCAACAGCCGATCAGAAAGAGTTCCTGAAGCTGTGTCAGGCCGTTGGCGTCGGTTTCCTGGTCATGGGCGCGGTCGGTTACATCGTCAAGCTGAGTACGTCTCCCTCGCGCTCCTCCACCTTCCCCAACACCTCATCGCAAATCGCTAACCAAATTTCACGCAGTCCACATCCCCGTCAACAACATCCTCGTCGGCGGTGCTTAAGCAATAATCTACCTGTCCACGAAACAAAAATGGCAGCGGGCTGTACGATCTGCGACGCGATGTGGGCGTTGCAGACTGATCGATTGTAGGGATATGCGAACCTTGTTGACTACAATGGGGCGGAGTTAAAGGATCATGGCGGGCACGCGACATCTTACTGCACTGGAATTCGGAATTCTCGACGCAGCTCGTGTCGCACTCGGGAGGGGAATGCGATTTGCGCATCCAGGGGGCTGTCCCTGATTTGATACGGGGATCGCCCATCTCATTCTCGGGCGACTACGTGAGGTGATAATGTACAAATATCCAACATCATTTCCGAAACATTTCAAGCATTTAAAACTGGGGATACTTCGAAGGGAGAAGCTCTGGATCTTCCTTGAGGACATCGTTAACACTTCGCCCCATCGGCGGATCTCCTTCATCGTCCATGGTGTCGCCGTATGAGTGCACGGTACACGTTCCCCGTGCCATGTTATACCCGTTCCAAGAAGAAGCTGTGCAGAGGTCAGCGCGAAGTCGAGTATGAGTGAGGCCAGCACGCTTACCAACAATGACTGGAGCGTTCGGGTGCCAACTGGCATCACGAACACAGGTTCCCCAGCCGCCAGGATCATCGAGATGGTAAAAGCGGGACCGGTGATCGGCCGGCCGCGTTCCCATTGTTGCCCTCTTGACATCGATCGTCCCTGCCAGCGTGGCATCAATGTTCCATATATATACCTTCCCGTCTGTGCTGCCCGAGTACACGTATCGCGAATTCGTCGACGACGGCGGCGAGAAGTGGCATCTGATGAGGGTCCGCAGCACCTTGTGACCTCGGAACGTCACCAAAGAGTTGTCGTGAGGGTGAGGATCCCAGTCCTCGTCATCATATGTGCCTCCTCGATAGTCAAACCGCGTGTGTCGTACTCTATCAAGGCCGTTGAATCTTTCAGTCGACATAGCCATGCGTAGATCCCACAATTTCATGCTCTGGTCTTTGCCATTGCTAAGAATGTACCGGCCATCGCCTTTGCTGTCAATATATGTCAATCCTTCCCTGTGGCCAACAAATGCACCGGCCTCTCTGCTGTCTCCCATGCTTCGACGGTCCCAGACTTTGATGGTTGTGTCGTCAGATCCAGAGTAGAGAATGTGCGGCGACAGCTTGTCGGCAAAGCAGACGGCGTTGACGTCGTCCCTGTGACCTCGGATGTGGTGCAGGACCGTTCGAGACTCAATGTCATACACCACGATTGAGGACGAACTCGTTCCCGCAACAAGCTCTCGTCCGTCTCCCGAGAATCGGACCGACCAGATGCCAAAGGAGTTCCGCCCAAGCATCCCCTGCCTGGAAACCTCCTGAAGGTCCAAGGTGTAAGGGTCTCCCGTGTCGTTTGGGTCTGTCGGGGCTATCGAAACTATGGGTTGAATAGACGAGTAGGCGAGCCATTTGTTGTCGGGACTCAAAGAGGCGTCCGTGAGAGTCCACTGGCCCCATGGATAGCTGACTGTCTTGTAGTGTTTCCAGTTGTAGGGGTTCGACGTGTCGTACATTCGAACCTTGAAGTCCTGAGAACAAGCGAAGAAGAAGTTTCCATCGTCTGAAAACTGGCCCGAGTACACTGGATCATTGAAATGAATGATTTGGTCCGCTCTGCTGGACGGAATCAAGAGCTGAGCGCCAAGGTTAGCTGGAAGCCAAGATGCACCATCAATCAACATACCTGAGTGATCAAATCATTGTTTCTCTTCCGGTCTTCTCGATTGCCCAAGCCCATCTCTCGCTCCAGCATCCGTTGACCTATACGCTTCTTGCCAGGTCGCCAGTTGTAGTTATTCGAACCAAAGACGCCGGATCGCATCAACTTGGTGCCTTCCTCACTAGGGACTTTGGGGAAGCGATTTGGGTCTTTTGGTGTCCGCCGGCTCTGCATTGGCCACTGAAGAAACTCAGCATCGCTCTCCGGGTCGTCTTGAAACAAAACATTGGTAAGGTTCGGATTGCGCATCAGGGCGAGAAGCTGGCCTCTGGTCAGCATGCCCGTTCTTGCACCGGCTAAGTCTGGGTCAGCCTTGAGGTCCTTGTCTGTAGACGGGAAGAGTAGAGGTACTTCGCAGCAGATTTAGGATGCGTTCTGCGCTTTCATCATCTTCTTGATTTCCTTCACCTCCACTGTCTGCCTCCGCTTCTTCGTTCTCATCCTGGTCCTCACTTTCATCCATCACAACATAGAGGCCCCCATCTTCACCCTCTGTCATTTCAATTAGTTGGAGCGCGTGATCGGTTACGGGGAGTCACTTACGAATGAATGTGTCGTACTGCTCTAGCTCGTCCAAGAAGGACTCATTGTCCTCCTCTTCCTCTTCCTCTTCCTCTTCATCTTCGTCATCCACCTCTTCCTCCTCGTTTTCCACGTCGTAATACCAGACTCGGGCGTTTGTGGCTTCGCCTGCAAGATGCTCCTGCGTGTTTGCATCGCCGTTTCCGGGGCTATTGCCAGCAGGTAATGGTTCTGAGCTCCCCGCGTTGCCCGGCGTGGCCATGATGACTTTTGTTGGGGAGGCACAGTCGGGAATAAGGCTGGCGGGACGAGCGGCAATGGTGATGCTTGCTAAGCGAGACGTGAAGAGGGGGGAGCTGTTCACAGTGATGGCCTGAGGATCAACCTCGACCTAGCAAGTGAGACGCGGACAGACAATGTATATAGAGAGAGATGGCAAGGGAAGGTGTAGAACTACATAGGAGCGGAGTTTTGATGGAATACGGTGAGGTGCAGTCAATGATCAGTCAAGAACATAGGTGAGAGAGGCGCAAGCGTGAGCTCTAAAGCTTGTGACGACATGCCGGCGGAGATTAGATAAGAGACACGGATAAAGGCTACCCTAAAGCTTGGGCACTTGGTCCGTCGGAGTTAAGCAGGTCAAGCCCATTTCGCCCATGGTGAACAAGGTAGTGATTCACTTGAAGTGAATCACCGTGTCTCGAAGCACATACGTTGTGGTTTCTCTGCGACAGCGGTGAATGAGATGGAAACACGACCCTTAAGTACGACCCGCCGTGGTTTCTTCGTGCTACGTGTCACCACCGTACGTTGAAGAACTAATGTTCATTTGGTACATAAAAAGCCTTGGTCCACTTGCATACTACGTCAACACATTTTAGTGTTCAATTAATTGGAGAGGCCATCTCGGGTAATTTCAAGTGACGGCGTGTTAAAAACAGCACTGCGAAGTAGAGCATGGGTGGAATTCCGGGGGCTATGGTGCTAGAGTGAGATAGGCTATAGCTTCATTACTGTACCGCGATGGTCGGGCTGTGTCGCTACAGCCTCCTAACTACTGGGAAAGTGGCCATATTTAGGTCCTACGTAGTACTGGATAGCTAGCACCCTTGAATTACTATGAAGGATACCCTGTGTTTTCGGAGGGACCTTATATGTTTATCGCAATATTGACTTTATCTACACATTTATTTCATATTTGCTCATGGCTTTAAGTCACACTACTCTCTCTTTAGTCCATCCAAATCCATAATATTTGAGCTCAGCATGAGTACTCGGTAACCATTCTGACTATGGAGGAGGCTCTCTCTCGCCAACGTGCCCATTTCGAGACGGAATTGTGTCGAGAAACTAAGTTGTAGATACCAAGTGATCCTTGAGACTAGAGACCAATTGTAGTAACTCATCCTTGACATGTTCTCTGGACGCGGTCCCTTGCATTACACCCATGGACGGCGGCTCTGGTAGCGACGGTAATAACGACGCTGGAAGTCCATCTTGTCTTATACTGCTATTAATATACCCTGGAGTCTGTGAGAGTCCAGCATCCTCGCTGTCGTTGCTTTGTCGATCTTGCAGAGTGATTTGCCGAGTGCGGTGAAGCGTCATCCGCCTTGGCCCCTCTTGCCTATCAACAGCGGTGCCGGTGCTGAAACCACCATCATCAATGTAAATGGATGGTTCTCTTGCAGTTGAGGGATGCGATGATAGTCCGGATGCATGCCTTTCAAGCTCAAAAGGTGTGTGCCACATTTCAGATGGAGCATCTGAACTTGCTGTGGATGGGCGGGAGGTGTCGCGCAAGCCATCGAGCAAACTGGCATCAAGATCGATAAGACTCAGAGCGGACGCTCGGCTATTCGATGCTGTCGTATCCGTAGGGGCCCCGGTGACCAGACCTCCCTGAACCTCAATCAAGGTAAGTTCCTGGTCACGGCCGGTTGGATCATACTCATCCTGGAAATTGGGTTGTGCCGAGGCAGACGCTTCCGTTGGAAAGGTCCAATCCAAGGTCCGACGGCGATCTGAATTTGTCGGTTCGCTTGAGAGGGGCCTACCCGAGGGTTTGATGGTTGACAAATCTGAAGATTGAGATACACCTTCGCATAGGGCAGCGTCTAGATCAATGAGAGACTCTCGAACATTCTGTGAATCTGAGCTGTGTGAGTGCTCGCGAAGTGGAAGCTCAGAGGCCATCAGTCCGACTGGAAGGGCGTAGAAAGTACGAGAGTTTTCCTGATAATTGGAAATGGTATTTGGGTCGAAGAGCTTCTCTAACGGGGCCGCAAGCATTTTGAGATCTGGTGGTGGCGGCTTTCGGCGACGTGGATGAGGCTTTGATGGCTCAGACCGAGCGTCGATATTGGTGTCGTACGCCTCGAATACGGCCTGAAGTGGATCTGGAACGGCGAGCTGACTTAAATCATTTGGGGTGTTGAAATTCCACTCATCAGCAGCAAGCGAAGCCAGGTTAGAGGTGAGCTCCCTTTGCGCCCCGCCTGGAGAGAAGAGTGATGCACGACTTCCTCCTTGAGTTTCCCAGAGCTTATAAGCGTGAACAAGTGTGGACAGCGACACAGTCGGGTAGTCAATCTCAGTGTCACAGATATAAGGATGCCGCTGGAGCTCCTCGATAGGAGGACGCTGAGAAGAATCTCCGACCATGCAGAGGGACACAAAGTCCCTCAATCCCGGTGAATACTGGTCACCTTCCAGGCGAGGACAATGGTTCTTTAGGTAGGCGCCAAACCGAGGAATGTCTCTGAAAGCAGCATTTGGGGGCAGTCCACACGCCATCTCGTAGGCCATTGACCCAAATGCCCAAATATCAACCTCAGTGCCGTACCTCACAGTAGGATTGAAGAGTTCAGGTGCCATCCAATGCAATGAACCTGTGATGGTGCTCCTTTTATCGAATTTGGTCTGAACGATGCCAGCGACCCCAAAATCGCCGAGCTGTACGCTGCCGGCCTCGGTGACAAAGACATTTGCGCACTTGATATCTCGGTGGATAATACCCTGCTTGTGAACCCAGAAAACAGCTTCGGCAACTTCGCGTAGAACTGGAATAATCCACTGTTCTGGTAAATGTCCTCTCGGCTTCATCAATGTCGAAACACTCCCGCCAGCGCAATACTCTGTGACCATCCACATAGTATGACCAACGAGAAGGGCGTCCACCACGGTATTGACATTCTTTGCTCCGCTACTTCCAAGGAGCTTCAGGGTTTCGATTTCTTTGAGGATATCACCAAATGTGTCGGCGCCGGGATCGAGCGCATCCCCGTTTTCGATGTTGATAATCTTTACAGCGACGAGTTGACCGGGTTTGGTGCCGCGTGCCTTGTAAACACGGCCGAAGCTTCCCTTGCCAATAAGTTCCAAAAGAAGATAAGGAGGTGGCTCTTTTCTGGAATCGAGGCATTCATGCATAATGAATGCCTGCATCTCCTTCGCATCCTGGATGGCATTATGCCGGGTCGCTGAAACGTGGGCGCTGCCCAAATGAAGCGTCGCCATTCGGTTGGCGAGTGAAAGATGAGATACGTTGATGCAATAGAACAGTCTAGTATAGAGAGATGGGTGCTTGAAAAGATTTTATAGCGATGACGATGTTGTTTGTAGTTGGACGAGCTTGAGGTGATGGAGAGGAATGTGAATGCGCATGCGAATGAGAGCATTCAGTTTGCCGATTCAATTCTGCCCACCTCCCGAACAAATACGTTTTCCTTGGTGACCTGATTGCCAACCTATTTCTCACACACCCGGGCTAGCAGAGGGACGAGAGACTCTGCCGTAGTAGCTATGGTTGGACCAAAGATTTATCAATTAGGAAAGCTGCCGTTGGACAATGAGGTATTCGTACAATGTATCATGTATTCCGCTCGGGGATGACTAACCTCTTAGGGTCAAGTACGCTAGGCAATTTACGATCACTGCTCCAGTTTTGCGCAGGTAGCTGTTGATCCTCGCTATTCGTCTGCCAATTTCGTAGGTCAGATGTTGATCATGGAGTCCATCTGACATGCATCTCAGCGCTATCGCTATTGCTTCCAGTTGTCCCCCACAGAGAGCGTGATAGGGCGGCGGAGAAACGTAGACACGCTTCCATAGGACCGAGGGCGCTGCCTCTTCATCGAACGGCAACCCTGGTGCCTGATGCCGGCACCTTTATTCCCGAGAGCTGTGGCGCTATAGTGAGATGGGCTGTGACTTCACATTACTGCACCGCACCACGATGGTCGGGCCACGTCGCCGCAGTCCCCCCGACCACTGGGAAAGGAGCCATATTTAGGTCCTACGTAGTACTGGATAGGTGGATAGGTAGCTAGCACCTTTGAATTACCATGAAGTAACCCCTGTCATCTCCTTCTCCCCCTGGCCACGGTGCGCTTCAGGCCAACTCTTTTCTTTCTCGGGGGCAAAAGACATCTACATCCACTTCAGGTTACGAACACGGCCTTGGCCTCCTCCTCCTCCTCCTGGCCTGGTAATTAGTCTGTAATGACGGAGCGCAGTGCGGCCAGAACCTTACTGCCTAGGCCTACTCACAGGCTGTGGCGTCCCGGCCGGACTTCCCTGCCCTGCTTTAACTGCCCCTAAATCCACTCTTCAATCCAATCCCGTCCAGCCCATTCCAATTCATCCCCTTGTCCCTTCTCCTTCTTCTTCTCTCCCTCGTCCCTCTCCATCACTGTCCAGGAGGACTCTGCCTGGCTTGTTGCTGTCTTGCTTCTCGCAGGTGTCCTTTGCGCCCACGTACGAACTCCCTTATTGCATTGCGTTGCGGTGCGCTGCGTTGCGCCTTGCAGGTTGCCCGTTGTCCTTTTCCCTCCCACTTTCCGCCTCCCAGTTAGATAGTCCGTGCCCGTTCTTGTTAGCGACCGTCGCGGACACCAGACTCGACCCCCCGAACTCCTCGACTCGTCATCATCACCATCCAGCGTCAGGGAGCACCGTCTCCTCTATCGCACGCGACCACTCGTCCGCCTACCGCAACTGTTCGTCGTCTTTCATAGCGGCCGCGATCGCGTAGGTGCTGGTGGCTTGCAACACTTGCCGCCCATCATGAAGTTCCAGACCAATCATTCCGCGCTCCTCCTCCTCCTCGTCCCCGCCTTTGTCAACGCCGCCGCCAGCTTCCCACAGGACCCGGCGCCTGCCGTTGCACCTCTAGACAGCATCGAGCCGGTTGTCCCCCCCAGCGGCGCCAAACGACATGGTGTTCCCACCAAGGACGCACCTGTCGATGGCAAGGATGGAAAACCCCATCTTGGCCCCTTTGTCGACACCGACGGCGTGAAGCGGATACCCGAAACAGACCAGAAGAGTCTCCCTCCCCTAGAGGGCAGACCAGATGATCCCACCGTTGTCGATGGCAAGAAGATCCCCGAGACCAACGACGGTGTGATGTTTGACAAGAACCGCGCCTATGCCGAAGAGGGTACTACTGGACTTGAGGGTGGCATGACCGAGAAATCCAAGGCTAGAAAGGCTGAGGAGGATCGTACGGGCGAGAAGGCCGTCACCCAACCACCTCCACCGAAGGAACAGCCACCTCTACCACACGACGAGGAGAAGAAAATCAACGACGCCAGTGAGAAGGAAGTTCCCAAGACCTCTGAGAAGGGTGATGATACCGGTTTTACTGGACTGGATGTAAGAACTGGCCATAATCCACCCCAACCCAAGTTCCAGGCGCTAACGTTTGACTAGAAGCCGGATGACCTCCCCGAAAGACCTGACGAGCAATTGCCTCCCATTCCCGATTCCGTCAACAAGAACCATCTCGACGTCAACAAAGGAGGCTCATCCGTGGGAAAGGCGGCCGATGGTCACGATGACGAGGAGGGAATCATCCAACCCTTCCACTCGTTTATCCTTTCCTTCACCATGATCATCTTCTCCGAGATTGGTGACAAGACCTTCCTGGTAGCCGCCCTCATGGCCATGAAGCATGATCGGATGGTTGTCTTCACCGCTGCCGGTGGTGCTTTGGTCGTCATGACCATCCTCTCAGCCGTCATGGGGCACGCTGTCCCCGCTCTTCTCCCCAAACGTCTAACCAGTTTCCTTGCTGCCATCCTGTTTTTCGTCTTCGGAGCCAAGTTGATGCGAGAAGGTCTCCAGATGGATCCCAACGAAGGTGTCTCGGCTGAGATGCACGAGGTTGAACAAGAGCTTGCTCAGAAGGAGAAGGAAATGGGACGAAAGCGAGGTGACTCGGTGGATGCTTATACCCTTGAGATGGGACTGAACGGGCGGAGATCAAGGACTAACAACCGTTTGGTTTCGCCCCCTCGGTCGCCCTCGCAATCCCCAGTTCGGGGCGCTTCGAGCGGCTCGGGTGCCCTTGCGAGCTTGCTTCACGGTACAAACAACCTCCTCTCCCTACTTCTGAGCCCAGCCTGGGTCCAGACCTTTGTCATGACCTTTCTTGGCGAATGGGGCGACAGAAGCCAGATTGCCACTGTCGCCATGGCTGCTGGCCAGGACTACTGGTGGGTTACGCTCGGCGCCACGGTTGGCCATCTCCTTTGCACCAGCATCGCTGTCATCGGTGGCCGAGCCATTGCCGGTCGCGTCAGCCTTAGAATTGGTAAGTTCCGCTGCATATTGATGAAACGACATTCCTAGTTAACCTGCTCTAGTCACTGTCGGCGGTGCTGCCTCTTTCCTCCTCTTCGGCTTCATTTACTTCCTTGAGGCCATATATAGCTAATGGCTGTAAATCTACGACGCTTCAACCACCAAGACGTACTTTAATCCAACGAACATTGACCTTAGCTGTCGCCTGGGATCCACCCTCTACCGCCTTGGCCTTATTCCCTGTAATCTACAATTTACGGCTGCTTGACGAAACCTGGGTCTTAGTCGCCCAGCAAGAGAAATGCCAACTACCGGACCTATAGGAATTTCATTTTGGCGTTTTCGATTTTCCCGTTTCTGGACAGAATCAACACTTCTGTATAATGCAACTATCTGAGACTCCCACTTCTGACAGGATGTCCTGCAATGGAACTGTGCTTGAGCGTGGATATGATAGATTCGGGTGTTGGACAGCAGGAGTACCGGGGAAAAGTAAAGCAGAGCAAGGAAACTGGAGTGACGGAATCGAGGACGTGAAAATATGAGAAATTAGACAAGGATGGCTTGTTGTAGAATACATATGACAAGGCGGAGTTTCAGGCGACGTGGTTTACGTCGCAAGGGTTGCTACCGGGTGGGACTAAACGAAACCGGATGCAATGGGCTTGTTGAATCGGGATTTGGAGGGATCAATGTACGATACAAGCTATGGAATCTGAGATTATAGATATCCATTGTATAACACAACCTCTTCTGCGCCAACGAATGCGAGGCTATCCCAGGACGAGCAGGGACGTCGCTAAAGACTCTTGTCAACGGCCGTATTCAAGACTCTGTCAAAGCGCATGGGAACATTGGCGAAGTATCCCATCAGTATACGGATTTTTAGGGAAACAATACACACCTGCTTCAACGAGGCATATCCATCCACATTGCACGATCGCCCGGCCCCCAAATGACCCCGACTTTTGGGTCAGGTAGTGAGACAATGCTAGGGCACCCAACAACTAAATAGGTAGACAAACTATGGCGAGGTACGGATGGAACCGCGGCGGCGCGCTTAACCTCGGGGCTTAATCCAAGTTCATGGTTTAATAAATGTCTAAACCGATCTCCCCAAGGTATCTTCTGTTCCATGCCCACTCACCTGGAGCGTAACGCCAACGATGCGGACTCGGAGACATCGAGGTCCGACCTGCAACTGGGTTTAAGGATGGACAGGAGTGCCTCGCTCGTGCATGCGAGGTGGAGCGAGTTGGGCACCCACCGCCAACGGCGGCACTTGGGAACGGTGGAAGATGATGGCAGGCGAGAGAAGGGCCAGAGGGGATTGATTGCATGCGTGGCATGTGCTGTGTCGTGGAGTCGCTGTGCTCTGCGCGTTTAAGGCTGCAACTAGTGTCTGGGATCCTATGTGAAGGTTCGTTGCTTGGTCCCGAGGTGCTGTAAGAACTAGGCCACCCGTTGATGCCCTGTGAAATTAGGTATTCATGGCATTGTCGGTGTGAGAAGATGGTCCAACGTTGGGTGCTACTTCGTGGGCCGACTCGGCTGGGCGATACGAGAGGGTACACGGCGAGAAGCACAAGTGGTAGGCTGTGTATCGATGCCATCCCATCCGATGTATGTGCTGTGCGCCCATGGATGGGATGGCATGGGATGAATGGATGTACTCCTCCGCCACACTGTCTGTCGACTGCTAAAGTGCCTACAGCAGATAGACTCGTTGTCTTGTCTTACTGCTGGAACGTTTCCGCAGGCTGGCGGCTAGCAGGTCGCGTGGTTGGTGCGCTGAAGGTGGATCTCACACCACACAAACGTCTTCCTCTCCACTAACAAAGCCCGACTGGTGCCAGAGCCGGCTCCTGATTGGCCCAACTCGCATGTAGACCCTGCGGCGCATGTAAGGCCCTGCGACAGGCGCAGTGAAAGTCTTCAGCAGTGCTCCACAAGGGTCGGGTAGGTACCTCTGTCGCGCGCTGCTTTGCTTCCTTCTCTCTGCACCACCGCACACGCTGTGGTGCGTTAGACGTCGGGTGCTTTGGGCTGCGTCGCGAAGATGGAGGGGATGGATAAATGGATGGGTGAAGGGCGACGGTGGGTGTGGCGCGGCTACTTGCCTCATGACAACGGGACGAAGCTGGCACCCGGGCAGCGGCTGCATGGACTTCCCGCACTCACACAATCTTCAGTATCGGACGGCGTCGTCATCGCCATCTTCATCTTCCATTGCAGCTTTCAAGCACGACCGTTTGCTCACCCACGCACCGTCCTCCGCCATCTGCATCCCCTTGGCTTTCATGCTTCGGCACACGGCCCCCCATCCATCGTACCCGTTTTCGCCCATTTTTATTCCGCTGGCTGGGGAGCTAGCAGCCACGGAGCCACGGCGTAGCCTGAACCGGGCGCGCCCTTTTTACTGGGTCCCCCTCCTGTTTCCAGGCGGCCCCCGGGTACCATTTTAAGTGCCTGAAGGCCTGGCCCGATCAGCGGCCCAGCCCCGGAGACAGGCAGCCGACTGGCTAGTGGAGGGCTCAAGGAGGCAGAAAGCTCAAGCCTCATCAGTCCGAGTCGGGACGCTCCTTCCACTTTACCGCGCCTGCTACCATCCTACCTTCCTACCGATCTACCTACCGACCTACCTAACTAACTATCCCCTCACCACACCTCACCTCACCTCACCTTTCCGTCCTTCATTTGCCATCACATCATCACTGCTATTGCCTCTTTCTTTTCTTCGCCGTCTTTCGCAACAGAATCTCTTCCGTGCATCTTGCCTTCCTCTCCACTTCTTTTGAAATCGCCTCCACCGCTCATCGACGACGACCCGACTTCCAACTGCTCTCCCTCCTCTCCATGGTCCACCATGTCCACCAAGGACCGTGACGTCGAGGTCCCCGACGACCGGCCGCCGCGCGAAACCACCCGACGAACCAAGTCTGAACGCAAGGATCGCAAGGATCGCGACCGGGACCGAGATGGCGAGCGCCGTCCCCATCGATCGTCTCGCTCCTCCAAGAGCAAGCTGAGCGAGGGCAGCGAAACCTCGAGCCGCCGTCATCACCGCAAGCGCGACGACAAGGACAGAGAGGACCGCCATCGTCGTACGCGGGCGGCTTCGACGAGCGACCTCACAGCCTCCGACATGACTCGAACCGACATGAGCAGGACCGCTTCCATGGCTGCCACGTCTCTTCTCTCCTCCCGCATCTCCATGCCATACCCGAGCTTCAGCAAGGCCCACAGCAAGGAGGCCGTCCAGAGCCGCGAATCCCTAGCCGTACCCCAACACAATCCCTTGACCCCTGATACCACCGACGTTGGAACAGGCAGTCCCGGTGGTGAGGATGTGACCCGCAAACCTTCTCCTGCAAATGGCACAGCGGATCGCCCACCCAGTCCACCTGAGACTGATCTCGACGCCGACAAGAAGGGAGCTGAAAAGGCAGCTGAGGATGTTCCAGATGATGGTAAAGAGACTCCAACGAAGGCGGAAGCCCAGCGAGTGGAGACTCCAAGGCTAGAAATCCCCGTCGAGGATGTTCTGCAAGAGGTGGCCTCGGCGAAAGAAACCAATCGGGACGACGCACACAAAGAGGAGGTCTTCAACGAGGACGGGTTGAGTCGATCAAAGTCGAGAACCTCGAATCTTTCCCGATCTGCGTCCCGCAACGAAGACCGTTCCGGAGTCAGCCGCAGATCCGTTTCGTCAAGCCAGGCAACCTACGTCAAATCCCCAGCCATCAAGTCCCATGAGAAACTCCGCTCCGACTCCAGAGCCTCCAGCTCGTCCCGTGTCAAGCGAACATCGTCAACCCGCAGTCACAGGAGGCTTGAGCCAGATGAGGTCGAGTCTTCGCCCTCGAGTGTCCAGGGCTCTTCGCCCAAAACACCAACCCAAGCACCACAGTTTCCGCCATCGAACCTCTACCCAAGTAACAAACCTGAGACTCCTTCGGTCATCGACGTTGACGACATCGACTCGAACTTGCACTCGAAGACAGCAACGCCTGCTTCTGGCTTCATCGGTCTTCCTCCTCCACCTCCGCCTCCTCCTCCGCCTGCCCTCAGCACCGCCGAAATCCCACGCGTGGACTACCTATTGCAGAACGGTGGCCTCTCATACCCTGCGCCAAAGAACTTCTTAGCTGTTCTCCCACGACAAAACGGCACACGCCCATCCAACCCACCCCTTGCTGGAGCAGATACCCTATTTGCTCCCTTTTTCAACCTCCTCGACCAGTACAACACAGTTCTCGGAAAGCAGGGCTCTATTGCAGTCGCCACTGGTCATCGCTCTGTCGCCAGGAGACTTCTCGACCGGCTCGAGAACGTATTCTCCCGCGACCTTCCCCCAAATGGCTGCTCTTGTGTCATGTGTGAGACGGCCCATGAAATTCATCAGGGCCTCACTTGGGGAGACGTTCTAGAGTGGGTTAGCGGCCGGATCGAGCTTCCTCAATGGCCCCCATTCGACCTCGCTGAGATTAGCACCAAGGCCGCCGAAATATCTGCTGAAATTCCTGCGCGCCCCCAATCCCCTGTCAAGCTGGACCCCGATATCGCGGAAGAGTTTAGAGAACACTACCTCCGCCAAACGAAAAAGGTCAGATCCGCCGTCGATCGGTGGCTGTCAACTACTGCAGAGACACCCGTTCCGCCACCTCAGGACGTGGACGATGAGACTTTGACCTTTGCCATCCTAACTAGCCTGGACGTCGAGGACCGCCCATACTTCAATTCCTTGATAAGTGGCTCAAGAGAGGTGCGGCCAGGAAATCGTGCGCCAACGCCAGTTCACAGGCCACGGACGGATTTCCTTATCAAGACAGGCCTATCCCTGCAACGGCTTTACAGACTACCACAGGCCCCTCGCGACGCCGAGTCCGCCATGTACCTCATCAAAAACCCCCACACCCACGATTTGCTCGTCACTCTATCTAACATCAACAACTCAGAGTGGGAAATTCTGATTTCGGGTCGGTTTGATGGCTTCCTCTGGTCAGGCGCAGACGAAGATGTTCCTTTGGGTATGGAATCGAGGGGAGCCACCCCGGCTAGCGGCTATTACCATACACGAACCATGAGCCCAGGGCCTCGAGGACCTTCTGGGTTTGGATCGAGAAACACAACGCCCTTCTCCGTGTACTCACGTGGTGCCACCCCAGCATCATTTGTGAGCATTCAGTCTTCAGCGGCACCCGGCCGTCAAGCAGTCTCCAATGACGAGGAGATGGAGATGGCAGCTCTTGCGGAGATTGAGCGAGAGATCTACAAGGGGATGGAGTGCTTAGAGGACGCCTTTGAGAAGCTTCATCTCAGGGCAGAGACCGTTCGTACAGCTCTCCGCCAGCGTGGCGTTGGCCTGATGCAAAACCTTCAAAACCGCCGTCGCATTGATGTCCTCCCTGGCCCCAGCTCAGGCAACTCCCAAGGCTCAGGATACGAACGGCCCGCGTGGGCAATGGGAAGCGAAAATGAGGGAAGCGACAGCGAGTGGGCATACGATGAAGGAGACATCATGCCGGATGATTCAGCCAGCAACATCAGCAGTTCGAGACACAGGCGACCCAAGAGGCGGACGGAGCGTCGGACGCCAGCCCCTATTGACGAAGAGGATGAGGACTAGTGATGAGCGCTCACTTTGGGGCTTATATCCGACCGCAACAGCAGGTCTTTGATGAAACAACGGCAAGGAGACGAACAAAAATCTGAAGATGGGGGGCAATATTTCACGAAAGCACAGCATATAAATACTTGGAAGGAAATGATATCAACTTGTTGGACGGAACCTTGTCGATGACGATGCCACGCAACACATGTCGGAATTCATGAAGTACGAGGCAAACCGTGTCGGATACCACATGTACCTTTGATGTACTTGCTCTTGTAATTTTCGAGTCCTTTTGGTTCTGGGGGGGTTTTTCTTCGCTTTTTGTCTCATCCATCGCTTTCGCCCATTGCGATTGCTCGTCGAGCATGGCCTTCTGCTCGCGGCTTCTTGCTACGCATCTTTTACCGTTGCTTCTCGCTTTCTCGGGTGGACTTGGGTTAATGAACCAGACTTGCTTAAAGTGTGGGAAATTGAAAACGGCTACAGAACTCTCGCCGTTTCTGGTTTTGTACGAGCAGAGGTCGTTTGCTTAGTTTCCTTGACGTACGGTGGGGGGGATATTTTGGTCTGGAATTTGCTAAACAGATGCATGGTTGGAGTTGGGAGGTCGACAATACCTATCAGGAATGGGCAGGGAGATTCTCTCGAAATCAAATGACCAAGACTGTGTTTTGTTTCTATTTGTACTAGTTGTGAGGCTATCTTGCCACTTATCAGCGCTCATTCCCCGGTCAAGAACTTGTTTTCCAGCATGCAGCAATGTTCCTTGTTCGTGAATATCTTCTTTCAAGTCTTGAATGACATATCTATCCCGGTCTGATTTCTATCAGAATCCTTCTCTTTCAATTGTTCCGGCCTGTCAAACACACGGAAGCCATTGTTCTAAACCACGCGCTGCTATGAACAAACCCAGTCCATCCCTTGAATGCATCATGTGCATTCGGCAACCATTCGCCCAAATTCTTTTCGCCTTCTTTCATAAACGCCAATATGTGCATCACCCGCTTGCTGTCGCAGAAGACAAGTTCCGCCACGGTCGTCTCGTGATTTGGTCATCGTCAATCAAGCATCCTAGTTTGAAGCCGACTCTCGACTCGATTCGGGCCGTGATTCCCTCCATGTTTCACCTTCTGGCACGATTTGCTTAGAAGCGGTCGAGGAGACCACGGCTCTCGAGGAGCAGGATGATCTCGTGCACAATGGAGCGCACGTCCTGCTTCTCAAGGCTGACTGTCAGATCAGACTTGGCGGGAGTCTCATAGGGGTCGTCGACACCGGTGAAGCCCTTGATCTCACCCTTGCGCGCGGCGGCGTAGGTGCCTCGTCGGTCCGTCTTCTCGCAGTACTCGAGGGGAGTGGCGACGTGAACCAGGAAGAAGGGACCCGACTTCTCGACGAGCTCGCGGGCCTGCTTGCGGGCGGCATCGAAAGGGGCGATGGGCGCGGCGATGACGGCAGCGCCGGCCTTGGTCAGCTCCGAGGCGACAAAGGCGATGCGGCCAATGTTAAGATCGCGGTCCTGGCGGCTGTAGCCGAGCTCAGACGACAGCTCGTGTCGCACGTTCTCGCCGAGCAGCATGGACACGGGGCGGCCACCACCCTGCATCAGGGTGACCTGCAGAGCGCGGGCGATCTGGTCCTTGCCACTGTTCTGGAAACCAGTCATGAAGACGGTGAAGCCCTTCTGGGCAGGGAGGGGGTTCTGCTCGCGCAGGACCTTGACGACCTCGGGGTAGGAGAACCACGAAGGGATCTCCTTGCCAGTGCGGAGGCGGTTTCGCAGCTCGGTACCGGAGATGTTGAGAGTGCGGGTGCCCTCGGGGATCTCGTTGACGGGCATGTACTCGTCGCTGTCGGGGAGGTAGATCATCTCCTGGAACTCGACCATCTTGATGCCAAGCTCCTCCTGGAACTGCTGGACCAGGTGCTGGGCATCGTAGGGGCCGTAGTGGTCCTTGCCGTTCTTGTTCTTGCCGGGACCGGCATGATCACGGCCAACGATGAAGTGCGTGGCACCGTGGTTCTTGCGGATGATGGCGTGCCAGAGGGCCTCGCGGGGACCACCCATGCGCATGGCCAGGGGAAGAAGGGCCAGAGCGGCCATGCCGTTGGGGTACGTGGGAAGGAGAGCCTTGTAGACGCGGACGCGGGTGAAGTGGTCGATGTCGCCGGGCTTGGTCAGGCCGACAACGGGCTGGATGAGGACGTTGGCCTGCTGAGAGCGGGCGGCGCGGACCGTCAACTCACGGTGAGCACGGTGCATGGGGTTTCGGGTCTGGAAAGCGACCACCTTCTGCCAGCCGAGCTTGTTGAAGTGAGCGCGGAGCTCAGAAGGAGTGACTGCGAATTGCGAGGTTAGCTATTGGCTCGCAAGAGACGACATTCTCAGTCGGGGGTCGAGCTTCTTACATCGCAGGTCGAGGAAGTCGTAGTGCTCCAGGCGGCTGATGGCCTCGAGCTTACCACCAACGTAGAACTCCTTGGCGGCCGAGAAGAGGTACTTTACACCGGGGTGGGTGTCATCATCGCTGCCGAAGACCTGCTTGGCCTCCTTGACCCTGTGGACTCTCTGTTAGTCGGGGTCCTTTCTCTTATTCTAGACAATCGGAGCCACCTACTTGTCGGGCTGGTAGACATCCTCAACGGTGAGGATGGCGAGGTTTCGGTCGTCACGGAAATCTCGGAGGGTGATGCGGGCACCGGGCTTGATGTTCAGCTTGTCGATGGTGGCCTGGTCAACGTCGAGGTTGATGGGCATGGAGAAGAGGGCGCCATCGGCGAGGCGGTTGTTGTCAACAACGCTGGAGTAGCCAATTAGCTTGGATCCGCGCACTGGGATTCAATCGCTCAAACACATACCTGTTGTAGTCCTTCTCGGTGAGGAAACCTGTGAAACATCTCGTCAATGGCTATTCTCGCAATTCTTTGACCAAATCTGGGGCTCGGCGCAGGTGCGGGGGCGGGGCAACGCCGTACGCCGTCATGGCACCCCGCCGGCGAAATTTCGGTGTGGACAGGGTGAGGCTCAGAGCAGAGAGGCGAATATGCATACCTTCGAGGGGAGAGAAGCCGCCGTTGAGGATCAGCTCAAGATCGCAAAGGTGACGCTCAGTCAGGGTGAGGGCAGAGAGAGTCTCAGCCTCGGCCTCGAGCTCGGCCTGGCGGGGCAGGTCGCGGGCGAAGAGATCCTTGAGGATGCCGCCGTGGGGAGCGTTGGCCATTGTGATGTGTGGGTGGGTGTTGAGTTGCTAGAGAAGGAGGAGAGGTCTGGATCTTCACGACTGAACCGGGGGATGGAGGCGCAGGGTCTAGAAGAAAGGGTCTGAGACTTTATAGATGGCGAGGGCAGAGACCGCAGAGCACGCAATGGCGGGGGTTCGAGAGGCGTTTCTGCACAAGGGGTGACTTGGCAGGAGGATGTATGGAGAGAGGGAGGAAGAAGAGAGGAGGAGAAGGGGCAGAACTGAGAGATGGAGCGGATGGAGAAGAGTAGAAATAGAGAAAGGACTTGGACATGGAGGTGGAGGTGGACTAGAACGCAAGACGGCGGCGAGGGGCCCTTGATTTATCATCTACTTACTACCGGCACCCTACTTGAATCCGGTCCCTGGTTTCCAGGAGGGAATAAAAAAATTGCGTGGCCATACCACGGCCATGGCATGAGTGACGCCGCGCGGGCAGCAACCGGCGCGGTACCTCTGTCCACAGTCCGTCCACGGTCCGTCCACCACATTCTGACCAGGAAAAAAAAAGATGGGGGTATCGCGATGACGTGCTCGGGACTTGAGGCTTATACCTGCCGCCCGACGGCCCTCGAGGCCAATGAACGGGGTTGGTTGCGGACAAGGACTGCGCTAGGTGCTTCGGAGCATCGCTCTTCGGCCGGACGTCGTGGAGAGGAAAGAGAACTGCTGCGTCGCGGCGGTGATGGGCGCTGGAAGGGGCGTCCGAGGGCAGGATTCGTGGACAGGCCGTCGCAGGTTGAGAGCCACGTACGAAGAACGGTTCGTGGTGCTGGTAAGGGCGGTTCGTTGCTTGCGCAGCCCAGGGTTAATTACCCGCAAGGCGCGGCAGGTTGGCACGCCTCCTGGTACCTGAACTCACGGGCCGTCGCCGCGCGCGCGCTGGGCGAGGCGTCATCAGTACGGTGCACACCTCAGTACACCACCACTGTAGACTCCCCGAGCTGGTCCTGAGCCTCCCGTCCCCTGGAGCGGAGCCCGTCCGAGGTCTCCCCCATGCCACATGGGTGCTGTAGCGACCAAGCGAGCATCCACTCGTCGGGGAGAGGCTTCGTGTTACTGTGCATGGCATGGCATGGAGGGGCATCCGACGCCGGGTGTGGTACCATGTCTCGACGGACGGGATGGGATGCTGTTCTGGGATTCATGCCTTTACTGTGAGGATGTTTCAGGCAGCAGACGGACAGCTTACCGGTTGATGCCCTGTTGAGGGAGTCTCTCACCAAGTTGCCCAATCTGCGCTCCTCCAGCCGAAACCGTCTTGGAGCCTTGCCCGTCGTATCGGTGCCGTTGCTGGGGCCGCCGAGTACGGCGGCAGTTCCCCGAGGCGCGGCTGTCGGGCGATCGCCCGTGGCCGACCCCAGAACCCGTTCGATCGTGCATTTTTTTTTAATGCCAGGTCCAAAAACACCAAAAGTCCCCTAGTAATCCCCAGCCAGCATCTTGCCTCCATTGAAGATGCAAGTCTTGACAAGCTTGTTTTGTTTCGGTCTGGTTCCTCGAATACCGCCGCGCAATGCGTGCCCGTGAGCTTGTGAACTCGTTGAGCTTCGATCCATGGGACGGCTGCTAATCCTTGATGTTCGTCGACACCTACTATAGTATGGGCCCCTCACCACGGTGAGCCGCCTGCGGTTTGATTACGATGGCACACTCGCTGCCGATCCACGTTGCTTGATGTAGATTATCTCGATGTCTCAAGGGGCTTTGCACCGCCCTTGATCCAGACTCGGTACGCAATCCTGTGGACTCTCTCGGATGTTTCTATCTCTAGAGCCGCGCGTTACCTGGCCCTGGCGGACGAGGAGTCGTGTACAGCTGATGTAATGGCCAATTTCTCTTTCTGACAGTCGCGAATCCCTGAATTAGAGGGAGGCATCCAGCGGGTTGTAGCTATTTGCAGCGGGAGTCGTCGCGTCGTACTGGTGCGCAAATGCTGGTGGTCTTTTACCACTGCCGTCAACCCATCCTGGGTGTGAGGTAAGGAACTGTTGATTCTCCGTGGACCGCGGCTACTAGTGCGACGCAGGCGCAGATGCAATCCACCTACTTTTAAAAACAGAAACACCAGAAGACGCAGCAGAGCAGCCATTGCAAATGCCTCGTACGTAAAGTGCCCACTCGAGACTGCGACATCCGAATGTCGCAATGGCGTCGCAGGCACCTCGGCCATAATAAAGGTGGGCTGGCGACTTCCAACCTTTGAACTCGGAGATGTTATCCAACATTCGTCGCATCTGCCGGCCGACTAAAAGATCGCCCTGTGGGTGCCACTACCAGGTGGCGACCCAGTCTACCTACGAGCCCGGGGAGCATAGAGATGTAGACCCAGAAAATAACCCAGCTTTGCCTCGTTGAAAACCCGTCGCCAATGCCGGAGAATCTCCAACGAAGAAGCCATCGCCAACTTTTCGCACACAGCCAATTGGCCTGTCGCGGCAACGGTAGCGGACGCCGGCCCCTCCACACCACACCATCCAGGCGCGGGATGTGGCAACCGAAAGTCCAAGAGGGGAATGGCTCAGAGGAAAACGAGCAGCCACTCCTGCACACATCATCTGTGAGAAACTTGCGCCATCGACAGCCAAGGCCCGGTCACAATCCGACCCCCATCGCGACGCCGCCATGATGCGGGAATGGTTGGACGAGCCACAGAAGTCACCTGCCGATGGCCCGAAGTGACCTGCCCGACCTACCGCCATGTCGGGAACAAGAAAAGTTCTCCTCGTGACTGGGATGGGCACGATGGCGTCAGTCGCGGCGTTTTGTCGTCGACGATGCCAAGCTGCACGGTTTAGCGAGCCTAACATGCTTTACCGCTGTGATTGGGTTCGTGATGGGCGCCCACTCTCATTGCGCTGATGACCCCGAGTCTTGGCCAAGAGCATCTCGCGGTCCACGATGTCAACATCCTTTGCTCACACCCCAAGCGGAGTTGAGCGGGAACCAGAAGTGGAGAATACTGATGCCAAGCAATGTCACTCAATCGCTGTAAGGATAATTTCGACTATGGATTTTGCTTTGATGCTGAGCGCATGAGTTGAGTAAGACGAACCGGTGGTCGCCGGTGTCCCATGCTATTTTAGGCCCTGAACTACAGCACCCTCAGTTCCATTTTGACCGGCCACCTGAGATCGGCCTAACACGCTGCGACAGACGCCTCAAATCTCGATTACATTATTGAGCTAGCCACCGCGATTCAAGCAGTTCACTAGCATCAAGCCGCTCCTCTGGATCAATGCTCACCATTGGCCTAATGAACGTCATGAAATCCTGCTTGTCCGAGCTCGAGTAGTCAGCGTTGCTAATGTGGTCCAGATCACACGACGGGAAGGTCGAGGGCTTGAGAAGATTGCCTACGCACGTAAGTAACTGTTAAGCAAAGCGCAGGATTGGTGCCGCGCAGGGCTCATGGGACATCTATACCGTCGGCGTCAAAGTATCGATCTCGATTCTTGGATCGATCCAGCAAATGCTTGGGCATACCGCCAAAGACAGTAGTAATTTGAGCCAGGTGAGCTTCGGGCGTATACGGGCCCTTTGAAGTCCACATGCCGTCGAAAAGAAGCTTCCCTTCGGCTAGTTCCCAGATCTGCCCCGAGAAAGTCATTATACCATTCGACCGAGATGGTGCAGTTAGGGAGGGGCCTTACTATTAGGCCCAGATTCCATATATCCACTTTATAGTCCCAGTCGGCCCCGAGTATCACCTCGGGCGCTCGCAGCATCTGGGGTTGGATCCACTCCGTCAAGTGCTTGTCGAACCAGCTCGCTTGCCCACCCATTAGATTTACCTGGGACTATCTTGCTGAAGAACTCACCGGTTCCAAAATCCGCCAATCTAACGGAGAGATCAGTTGAGCAAGTTAAATCCTCTTGAGCGGAGGATACTTGTGTGGATCCGACATAAAAGTCGTTCGGGGGCTTCAAAGATGAGCCGTCTCGCTGAAACGCTTCAGACGGTGCTTGCTGGAACATCTTGTTGATAGCCGGGGACTCGACGAGAATGTTTTGAGGCTTGATATCTACAGGCTCTGTCAGAGGCAGGTAACCGAGGCAGAATTGGCATGTCGCTCCCAAGATCACGGATATGGACTGACCCGTATGGATAACCCCGCATGTATCGTGCAGATACACAAGAGCAAGTAGGAGTTGCTTTGACATGTCTTTCATGACCGGTATAGGTATTCTCGATTTTGGAAAAAGACGCCTGAACTTTGACATGTCTGGGCCCATGGCTTTAAAAACAAGACAGACGTGATTCCCATTGGGTCCAAGGTGTTCAAACTTGTCAAGTAGACAGAGAACATGATTTGCACCGGGTTGACCACTATTCTGCTCACTTATGCGCCTGAGAATGTCCAACTCAAAAGTGTCGTTTCCTTGTCCGAAGGAGTCGGCCGTAAGAATTTTGAGTGCAACATGTCGCTTCAACCTAGATACCGCTTCAGATCATCTGTCTTGACCAACTCTTTGGGAACTCACTCGAGATCCAATGCAAGCCACACAGTGGAATAAACGCCATATCCAAGCTTGCTGAGGATTTTGTATTTGTCGTGATTGAACAGGTCTCCAATTCTTGTGGGGTGGTAGCCTCCGATGCAATACCGGGCAATGCTTTCTTCGGAAATACAGTTGGATGGACGCAGGTGCTTAGAGTGGCTGAAGAGAGACTGAAGACGAATCACGCTAGAGCTGAGGAGACTTGCGAATACCATTGTTATTGACAACGCGACTAGCGATCAAACGGAGGGGTAGCCACCAACTGGTGGTTAGCATCTATTGAGCTTGTGGAACTTGACCTTTCGATCTCGGATCTTGGTTAAGAGCATGTCACAGGTGATGAGCTCCAAGAACATACCACAAGGTTTGACTAGTTGGTTGGGGAAGACGCCGCGGGCGGACAATAATGAGGTGCATGAAGCGAGAGGTCAAAGTCCAGCAGCGATGTTGAGAGACCAAGGCTTCAATGCCAAGCAAACTCAGCCAAGTGCTGCAGAACTACCTGCACAGTGTTTCGTATAACGCAAGGAGTGATGAATCAAACACAACGACTGGCAGAAAGAGGAGGCTTCTTTCCAGCCACTGATCCTGTCCGCTCGTATTCGTCGCCCTGGCGTTTTCTGGGCTGCGTCGGACCGCACACGTCTCGGCAGATGACTGGCCGACTTCGACGGTGAGTGCACGAGTCATGGAGCAAAGAAACCCGTCGTTGGTTCTACTTCGTAAACGGCACGTCCACCGCCTCCCCTCGCACGACGTCGAAATCACCACCGGTCCGTTATTAACGGCTGATTTCTACTAAAATATCTCGTGGAACCCGTGTGCCGATCGACCCCCAATCGGACGGGCTGCCAACGTGCTGCCGTTGCCGCTGCCGAGCTGGCCGAGCAATTAGGTTGGTTGGTCGAACTTGAGGCTGCACGTGGCGGTGCGTTTAAACGCGGAACCAGAGTCAGTGGTGCAAACCAAGAAACCAAGAAATGGAGAAATCCCCGCCTCTTGGTTGCATCGCAAGCCAATGGCTGGGCGGCGGACCCCCATCCCAAGCAATCCCGATGACGAGATCGGGCTGGTCTGCTGGTCTATCGTCCGACACCGACTCGAAAACTTGGAACGGTGTGTTTGAAGCCTATTTTGTTCGCTGGCTGCGAAGTCTGGGTACGGGTTTCGGGTGGTCTCGTCTTGTCTCGCTTTGGTGTTTTGAATTGGCGGTTCTTCCTTCACCAAAGGGCCATCAGAGAATTGGCCATTCGTTCGCAGATGATCGTCGACTCTTGCAATGAAAAGCATGGCGTGCTAAGGAAATACAGCCATCTCTTTTCATGACTAGCAATCTGTTGGCGGGCTCTGGCTAACACCCGCCGGGTGGGGGCCCACAGCCAGCGAATAGAAAGCTGGTCCTAAGGCGGAAGGTGCGCTGGGCAGGGGTCACGGGTGGCACCACAGCGCATCCAGAACGTGCCGAGGACCATTCACAGGGCGACCCAGCGGGCCTTGCAGAGCCTAGACTGCTGGAGCAAACGGCGCCTTTGTTCTTCGGAGGGGCCTTATCCGCTGGCAGCGCTCCGTTTGATTGCATTTTTTGATGAGATCCATCCACATCCGTATTCATCCCAGTAATTAACCAGGTTAGCCCGCTGTGTCCCAGTTGCCCGGCAAGGTTTCTCTTTGACCATCGACATCTCGCTGCTGTTGCCGCCGCCGCCATCGTCGCAGGTATCGCATCTTGCCCCTGCGGAGCTGCACCGTCTCTCGCGAGGACATACAATACTCGCTGCCAGTGTTCCTCTGCCTGGGCCTGTTTGCTTGCTTCCATTGCCTCGGGGGTTTTGCTGCAGCCACACGCGCGCTGCCAGACACCAACCTTAAAATAAATCCAGGGGACTGCTGCCGATCTCTCCGTGGCCGCCCTCCCGCTACGCCACCGACCAGCACAGCGTCTCCCTGCACGTACTTTGTACGTCAGGAACGAAAGGTTCTAGTCGCGCAACCTTCGATACCTCACACCTTGAGCTCGCTCTTCTCCTCTCGCATCTTCGTCCCTTGGACTTCGACTCCTCAACTGTTCTCACCGTTGGCGACGCGCTCCCTCGGTTACCTCCTTCTCGAGCACCACCTATCACCGCCCGCCTTGTGACGCTCCACTCGCGCAGTGCTCGAAAGACACCGCATACCATCCTGGGCGGGAGCGCCCGCTATCCCGATCCATCCGGCCCTCCGTCGTCAACCCCTTCACCACAATGTTTTTATCCAAGAGGCCCTTCGGGGCCTTGCGCCTTGTTCTCTCTGCCTTCGCCCTCCTCCCGGCTGTCCTGGCGCAGGAAAAGGTTTACATCAACGGCACCGGACTTGACGGCGTGTCTCGCAGCCTCGATGTCAGTCGATATCCCGATCTCTACACTGGCGACTTCGCCGACTGTTTGAACGGCGAGAGCTTGTTCAATGTCACCAAGTTCGACACCGCATACTACAAGGACAACCTCACTGTACTGTTCCACCTGAGCGGGAGCACCAACATCCGGGGAGACTCCCTTATGAGTACGTGACGATAACCCTGGCTGAACTTGACGTCTCTAACCCGCATTCAGTGCACATCTCAATCGACGTGTACGGCGAAAATCGATTCAACAAAACCTACGATCCATGCGGGGGTAACATCACTAGCATGTGTCCCGTGAGCGCGGACACTCCGATCCAAGCATTCGCCGTAATCCCGATTTCCGCCTCCAATGTCGAAGGAATCCCCTCCATCGCCCTAGGTATTCCCGACCTCGAAGGCTTTGCCCGCCTGCGCATCTTCTCAAACTCGACTCAAACGGAGATTGGTTGCTTCCAAGCTGCCCTGACAAATGGCCAGACATTTTCTCAGCCAGAAGCGATAGGATCTATCTTGGGAGGCTTCGTTTTCGTGGCGATTCTTGCTTCCTTTGCTACGGCAATTTACGGGTTGCGGATCTCGCATATGAGGATGCACTACGCCCACTCATTCTCCCTTCTCGTCATCTTCGAAACATTCCAGTCCATCTTCTTCTTGGGCGCCTTATCCGTGGACTGGCCGAAACTGCTCCCTGCTTGGTGGAGCAACTTCTCATGGACAGGCGGAATGTTTGCCAGCGACAGCATGCTCGACTCCCTTGCCTCGTTCGCCGGAATCTCCGGAAATGGAAGCCAGGTCGGCGGTGCTGGATCGGTGACCATTAACAATGGCGGTGGCCTCACCCAGCAGATTTATGGAAGATCTCTTGCATTGAGGTCGGTTTTGGACCTGGCCCCGACACTGCACACATTCACACGCCGAGCCGAATACAATGCAAGCAACCCCTACGATTACGATTGGGCTGGCTCGCCACGAAACCCTGGCATGCCCCTTCCCGGCGACTTCACCGGCTTTGCAGGGACGCTGTCGTTGGTCAACATACCCCAGAAGGACGCCTTTATCATTGGCCTAATCTGGCTGCTCGTCGTCCTTGGGGCTGTTGTCTTGTTTGTCACGGCTGTCAAGTTCATCTTGGATGTGCTGATCAAGTTCAAGCTGATCACAACGGATGGGTTCGACTACTTCCGCTCTCACTGGCTTGGCTACATGGCGTCTGGGCTTCTCCGGACACTCTTCATCGCTTTCTTCACCATGATGATGCTGACCACGTTTCAATTTTCGCTCGCTGCTGCTGCGGGCCCGACTGCAGTTGCCGCCATTGTTTTCATCGTGTTCCTTGGGCTTGCAGGCCTAGCGGTCTATGCTTGCTTCGTTCGGTTGCGTCATGGTAAATATGAGATTGCCCCTGACACTCTCCGACTCGAGCAAGGCAAACTTTTCAAGACGATCCCTTTTGTGGCGGCAACACGAGAGAGCTCGATTGGAGAGGAGGAGCAAGCAGAGAAGCCACGACTTTACGGGAGCATGCCGTTCTTCCGGATCAAGTTCACC
This sequence comes from Neonectria ditissima, assembly GCA_001305505.1. Taxonomy (NCBI): domain Eukaryota; kingdom Fungi; phylum Ascomycota; class Sordariomycetes; order Hypocreales; family Nectriaceae; genus Neonectria; species Neonectria ditissima. The sequence goes on from LDPL01000006.1 coordinate 259,437, forward strand.
GACAACGACCCGAACAGGCCGAGCCCGAACGAGGATGTGGACTACATCCAGCAATACGGTTGGCTTTCGAGTCGATACCGTCGTACGCGCTGGTGGTTCTTTGCGGCATACCTTGGCTACCAATTTGTCCGAGCGTGCTTCATTGGAGGGGGGTCGCAGAATCCGTTGGCTCAGGTCTTTGGGCTCTTCGTCTTCGAAGTGTTTTCGTTGGTCGCCATCATCAAGCTGAAGCCCTTCGAGGGGGCTCGCAATACCGCGATGGCGGTATGGCTTCTATCCATCTCCAAGATCCTCACCACGGGTCTCGCCATTGCGTACCTGCCGTCCTTCGGCATCAGCCGTATTGCCGCAACCATCATTGGTCTAGTCATTCTTGTGGTTCAGGGCTTCCTCGCAATCGCTGTCTTGGTTCTCGTCGTACTAGGTACAATCTCGACCTGGATGTCCCTCTCTCGTAACCGGGAAGAGTTCCCAGGAAGCCTTGACGGCTTGCGCATCCGCTACTTCGAGCACGTAGAGGCCAGAGCGGGAGACATGCCGCTCACTTCAAAGAAGGTAGAGGAGCCGGTGCTGCCAACCCAAGGTTCGTTCAAGGTCAGGGAGGTGCGGCGCCATCCCAAGCTCGATGATGTGGAGACGTTCCCCAGCCTGGAAGGCTCAGAAGGGGATGTCATTACACAGCCGAAACCCTCACTCAACCCTCGAAGTCGGGCCAACAGCGCCAGCTCCAGATACTCGGTAAGCAGCCTGCCTCGCACCGGCCGCGTCCACCGGGCCTCGTGGACCTCCAAAGATTTTGCGGATTGGGACGCCGATATGAACCGAGGTGACACGTCGCGGACGAACCGAGTGCGCAGCAGCTCGCTTCGGGTTCAGTCTATGAATATGCAGGGAGCTCGACCTCCGATGACGCCAGCAAGGGAGTCGGCCGAGTTCTTCCCGCGGATGAGCACCAACACGAGGGGGTCAGGGGAAAAGGAGGTGATTACGGAGGATACGATTCAAGAGGCGCAAGATATCCCGAGGAGAAGGCGAACTGTCAGCTTCGCCGACCACCACGAGCAGAGGTACTCGGACTCCAATACGAGCGAGAGCAGCACCAAGGTTGGGGAGATTGTCCCTGAGCCGACAGACAGCAAACCCAAGGTTGAAGAGACGCCGGAGAGAAATGATTCCCCCAGATGGGACACACGGGGAACAATCCCCGAGAACGACGAAGAGTCAACATCAAATCCTAAGCTATAAAGGACGACTGGCTAGATCCCCAACACATTGACTCGAAATTCCCCATCAGCACTACTGATTTATCACATACCCCTGCAGTTTTATTTTACATACAACGTACAACGCCAACGGTCTTTTGTCTTTTGTGCCGATAGGTACACGACCAAAGGCTCGGGATTCTTGGCACTCTGTTTTCTCTTGCATGGCATTTGGCTTACTAGTCAGTGGGCCCCCTGAGCCTTCCCAGCGTGGTTCAGGGTAGGCGCCTGAGACTTTTTCATCTTTGGATTTGGGAATTTTTGTAACTTGGTTCACGCAACTGCCTCTCTGGCTGGTCCGACGGCGACAGGGAGGTGGCTTTTTTGCTTTCTGGGCTATCGACATGTGATATGAACTACCCTGGACAGACCAACTAGACTTGAGGAAACGCGGCTCACGCAGGATAGCTAGCTTGTTGGAGAATTAGAAATTGGAGACTCTTTACACAGGTACACAGGTACACACAGTTGACACATGCTTACTTGTTGGTGAGACCCTGGTGCAGGTTGCTGTTGAGGAGATGAATGGTGACGTAGCAAGTGCTCTCGAACTCGTGCTAAGGGGCGGTGGACAAACGCCATACTCATTAGGCACTGAAGGTTTGAGTGGGGAGGTTCTGTTTCAGTTGCCTAAGCTTGGCAACAGCGGCGGACTGATACAGCCCTCAAGGATTTCAGACGTTAGTTCGGGTACAGTATCTCGTGGGTCTTGATGATGAAAGATGAGAGGTCTGTCTGCCGATGAAGGCAATGTAATTGGCACCTTCTGGTACTTGGACACTTTATTCTTGGCCACTTGAAATGGTATTTTAAAACCACTTTTTAGAGGATAAGTACCTGAAAGTGAGGTACCAGGGCAAGTACCGAACTAACGTTTGAAATCCTAGAGGGCTGTAGCCGGCATCATGTGCGGGAGGCCGGTGGTGGACCGGGACGGGCGCGGGGATGGTCATCTACGCAACGGTCGGTAGTGCAAGGGTGTCATCAAAGTGGGGAGTTGGAAAGGGACTGGGCGCCTGGGTAGGTCGATGGGAAATGAGCAAAGCAAACCTGGGGACCAACACAGCTACCGGGGGGGTGAGAAGTGAGAAGTGAGAAGTGAGAAGTGAGAAGTGAGAAGTGAGAAGTGAGAAGTGAGAAGTGAGAAGGAGCGTGACAACGGGAGCGGGAATGGGAATGAGACGATGCGTGGGGGTGAGATGGGATCTGGACGCGGATCTGGACGCGGATCTGGACCGGGGGATCCGAGGCCAGGGGGATCGGACATCAGAGAGCTGCCAGCCTACCAGCCTGCCAGCCCTGCAAGTTTTAGCGGCGTAGCAGTACCGGTACCCGGTCGGTACGAAAAAGCCGACACGCTTGAGTTAGCGCACGGGAGCTAAAAATGCTGTTCCAACCGCCGACGGCCTTGTACCCAGGCAGCCACCGACCAAAACATGCCCGCAGATGGTGGTGTTGGTCAAGAGAGAGAGAGAGGGACAGAGAGGGACAGAGCGATGGAAGATGCTTGAAGCTGGAGACGAAGAAGAAGAAGAGAAGAGAAAAAGAAAAGAGAAAAGAGGGCACCAACGGGGCGCGTCGACGGGACACCACCTCGCTCAGCCGTGTCTCGTATTTCGCGGACGATGAGAACGAGACCCAACGCAGGCGGGCCGCGGGCGGGCGGCTGATTGGGCCGGACTGGTGTCTAAACCCCGTATGGCCCGCTCATTGACGCCCGCTGGCTGGCTGCGATGCAGGCGGCTCTGTCGGGACGTATGTATGCCGTCGGCCGAGCCGGCGAGAGAAGCAAAGTATCGAAATGGTGGCTTGTATTGTAATGTACGCTCTGCTACTTTCGGGGAGGGGGTGGGTGGGCGACCTGTCACATTCGCATGTCTGAGCCTGGCGTCTCTTTGCTTGAGAGAGGCGTTGTGGCGCGACGCGGTTGGGCTCTGGAGATGAGCTGTCCCATTTGTCTCTCCCAACAAGGCTGGCAAGCTGGCTAGGGGCGACTCGATTTAACTTAAGGTATACAACCGGCCTGGCCCTGTTTGATGCTGTCCACGGCACTCGCTTGGCTATCGAAGCCTAGTTGCTTGCTTGACGGTGCGCTCGGTCAAGCAGCCAGCTAACCAGCCGGCCAGTCTCGTCTTTAAGTCGGCAGTCTTCAAACCCCCAGTCTCCAGTCTCAAGCCAGAGAAACCCCATCACCACCGCCTCGAGCAACCTCAGCAACACCCCGACTCCGAGTCAACTTGCGACTCCCGCCTCGCATCTCCCGCCCCGCAAGCGTCCAGCATGCCTTGCATCAGGAGCGGGAAGTACGTAACCATTCGCTACACTCCTAATAAGCATGAGGATCCGCACGTTCACCTAGGCCTTCACTGCGGACTCTGCAATGAAGCCTTTGCCATATACAAGGACAAGGTCTGCATCAGTATGTCGTCCAGTTGTGCTCCGCCTCTCCCAACCTGACGTTGCCGCTCCCTCGCAGTCCCTGGCAGTGGTTTTAACAAGCAGACGTTTGAAAAGCTGTTGAACAACTGGGTTATCCACTCTGGCGTGGCCGAGAAGTGCGAGCACATCGACAATGACCCCAAGATGCGTCGTCTCGGCCGCATGCCTGATGCCGTCCCTGGCCAATACAGCTTCCACAGAATTCCCTGCCATCAATTTGGCGCTTACAACAGGCCGTTCCCCCGTGAAAAGTACACCCTTCGACGTGGGTAGAAACCCCCTTGCTCCTATTTGTTCCCATCATCCACGCTCCAGAGCTGATGCGTTTTGCGTTCTCAGTGCCCCAGAATCCCGCCAAGACTGCCCGCTGGCGCACGTGCTCGGTCAAGTCCTGCGACAAAGTCCTGTCCAGGGCGGAGACGGCCACGGTCCACCGCAGCTGCCTCGAGAACCTGGAATGGCTCAGGAAAGAACCTAACCTGCTGAAGAAGCTGTGGTACACGCTCGTCTGGCAGACGCCGTGGCGGGGCGCGCCGCCCAACTTCCTCCCTGTCGCTGAGAAGACCATGACCGTCCACGGCCTCTCCCTGGCCTCGAGAGCTGTCGGGAACCCCTTCTTCGGCAACATATCCCTGGAAATGGCTTACATGATCCACGAGCACTGCGCGGGTTCTCCCTTTTGGGTGCTTGTCAGGGAGTTTTCCTTGTGGCACACGGTCAAGCAGCTGGGTTACAATCACCAACAGCCTGTGCCGCTGAACTCGGTTGTGAGCTGGTCCCGGTCTGGCGTGCTGGAGTTGGTAGAAACAGAGCTGCTCTGGAATCCCGACGGACCCAGTCAGCCTCCACGGTTCGTGTGCATCACCATTAACACGAGCGGGATTACCGATATCACAAGTGACGATGAGAAGCGGGCGCCTTTCACCTACGAGCCGGAGGGAGACCTGGCCTACGTCTACATCGAACGGACCAGCGCTAGGGGCGTCTCCTTGATCATCAATGTAGCTATCGATGTCTTCCCCCCCTCTCCTCTGACCGTTGCTGATGCACTTTAGGGACACCTGGCACGCTTGGAGCACCCTCTCGGACACTCCGGATTCCCCATTTGGGACAGCAGTTCTCCACCTCATTTCAACGTCCTCGAAGAGGTCGTTGTTGATCAGGAGGACACTACGGGCATGTCCAAATACGAGATGCCCGTCGTCGCACCGAGAGCGTGGGATCATGCGAGGGTCATCTTCCGAGACTGCGGCATCTGCGGAGTCGACGACTTCCCAGGCATGCGTTATTACTCGGTCGATTTGATTCCAGGAGCCGTTGGAATCACATTCCTCTACTCCGACCCGCTCGGCCTCGTGGCCATCCACCCGCACACGACCCTGTCTGGACCCATCAAGGTGCCAAGTGGCGTCTCGCCGGACTCCTTGGTCTACATCTACATGCCGATGCCGCCTGGGGAGGAGATCTTGAAGGTCACCACGCAGGTTGGGGTCCTCACCTGGGGAGCTCTCCATCACCCGAGGTATCTTGTTCGACTATTCCGACGGTGCGACGCACGCCATCGGCCAGCTCAGGCTCGGCATGCAGCCGCTGGCGAAGTACGTATACCCTCGGCGGATCTGCATCTGCCGGGATCAGACGGATGCCGTCCGAGTGGACGAGATACCCTATAGTAAGAAAACCAAGATCGAGTGTGGCAGGTCCATCAAACATAGGCACGCTGAGGGGGTGTGGGAGTGCCACGACATGGACGGTGTCATGAACTTCTTTTTCTCGAACCATTCGGAGCAGGCACTGCTGATTAGGGATCTGGTAGATGGGGAGACTTGGCCTACAAATAGGTTTAACTTTGAGTATTGAGGCTTTGGGTGGACAATTCTTTCTCTTCTTGCGTCGACGACGCCCTGGTTGTATTTAGATAGCTATTTATGAGTGTTCACGTTGGATCAACAGGTTGGGGAATATGGACTACGGGACATGGACTTTGGGATACGGGACTCGGATTACGGAATATGAGATAAGTGATGGGATATGCGCTACGGGCTATGGTGGGAAGGTACCTAGTGAAGTCGGCTAAGATTGCATACGAGCTGAGCTTTACGGGTATTGTTTTGTTCTTTACGGTCTCTACCACAAATATTTTCTTGTACAGAAAATCACAAAAACTGTTACTGCTTTAACATGGCTGATGAATGTGCGTCCTTCGGCAGACAGACTATCTGGTAGAGTCGTTCTGCGGCCTCAACCACGCAAAGCCGCCATCCCCGGCCTCAGTCCAGCACTAAGGCGCACTCAACTTTACCGTGGTAGGTTGACACTCGATTTCACTGACCAGGGTGTTCTCCATCGCGGAACGTCTCCACGAGCGGACAGATAGCGTCATTGTTCCAAGGTGTTGAAGCTGCCGGCCTGAGGCGCCGAGAGTCAAGCTAGGCTGTCACTAGGTCTAGGGCTAGGATGGCGGAGACCGGATTAGTCGGGAAATCCACCCACTGTATTTTGGTGGGCGCACACTCTTAGCTCCTGAATTGAACCACTTTACTACCTCCAGCACAAGACACTGTACTTCCTTCTGCCTGATTCTACCTACACGAGGAGGCAAACGACACTTATTGATGCGTCTAGTCAAAGCTGAGATACAGACCCGCAAGTGAGGTGTCCTCCCGCTCAAGCCGTTGCTGTTTCCACCCGCATGCCGAGTATCTAGGACTCGGCCCCAAAAAGTCCAACCCCCCCGCTGAATGATCACCCGCATGGAGCAAACAAACACATGCCAGGGGATAGGTGTTTGCATCTAATCGAGATTAGTACATGCGAGTAAGACTTTCTCTGGGGTTCGACCGTTTGTACCCCCCGGCTCTGCCTTGGCGGTCCGGGGTTGGCAGGGGGTGTGCGCTCCGCCTCTGTCCAACGGTTGCTGGCATGGCATGAAGTAGACAGCCCAACCAGCCATTCTTAGGGGGCGGGCTGATGGCCACATGCACGGGAGCCGGAATGGATGAGAAAACAAGCCACAGCAAACGCTCACTGACTCTCTCTCTCTCTCTCGTCGGCAATTATAGGCTCCGAGGTGGTCAGCAGCGAACAACGTCTGGACCTGGCGACGTGCAGGACACACACATTCCAGCCACGAGGCAGCGAACCGGTTTCCCGCCCCGCCCCGCGCCCGCCTCGATTCTCGGGGATCGACTCCTTTGGTGGAGTCGACGAGAGCCACTGATCTGCTTTGCTTCCGGGGGTGTAGGGAGGGATACGAGAGCTGCAGCGGCCCAGACGATGCGTCCCAAAACCACTATCGGCGACGGGTCGTAATCTCCCAGGCGGGGCATTTGTCTCTGGCGTTCTCGCGCCCGCGGGCAAAACACTGCATTTCAGCTAGCGGGTCGTGGCCACTAACACGGACGCCGAGTGTTTTCTATCATCTATCGGCTGCATGGCCAGTCGACTCGTCATCCAGGCGTAATTCACTACCCGAATCGTCTCGCCGAGACTGTCGCCGCCCGTGTTTTCCGGCGAGGCAAACGTCTCAGGCGTCAGGTGTCGGGGCAAAGGTCCAATACGACGCCGGCGAGGGGAGGTTGGAGGGAAACGGCATGATGCAACGGGTTCGAGACAGAAGTGGCCTGAGACGCGGGCGTTGAGAGAACAAGACGCCCAGCCGGACTCTAGCATCGGTGTATGGATATCTCCCGTTGCGCTCGGACGTTGCAAGAGTTACGCCATCAACCGCACTGGAAAGTGCAGCGCTAGCCCGGGGTGGATGCGTTCCGAGAGGGAGGCGGTGTTGCTGTTGCTGATCCCTGGTCGATGCTATCTCGATCGATTAACCCCCCCTCCAGAGATCTGGGGACCCCTTTAGCTAAACGGGAGGAGACATGGGACTATTGGCCCTCGTCGCACCCCGGGGGAATGATATGGATCGTGGAAGTGCAGATACAACGGCAGACATGGCGTCGAGCGAGACAGTGAATGGCCCAGACTCGAGATTGCGCCAAGCCAAGGCGACATCAGGCTGCCATGGCCGCCGGCCTAATGACAACGGACGGTGTGGCGGTTGGAAATGATCAGTCAACGCTACTACGGCGTGTACCCGCGAGAGTTGTCTCTTCACCCCCTCTTTTGCCTCAGTCAACTAGATTACACGTCGGTACATGGCAAGGACGGACACACGCCCCGACGACAGCCCAATCAAGGCGCCGATCCTGGATATCCCCCCACCCTCCCCCCTTTTCCCTGCGGCCACTACACCATCGTCACAACGTCCTCTGACCGGGTCCATGGCTCGACCTCCCAGTGCGGCGTGCCCAAACGCAAACGCAAACGCAATACGTCCAAGCGCGGCGTGTTGGCTGGCGCGCGCCCGTCCACGGCTGTCATGGGCGCTTTAAGCCTATCTCGCTCAAGCCCCATGACGCCGTCTGGCGGGCCGGGCCTCTCCCACGCTTTGGCCTGGCGGCTCGGCGGGGTTTACCAGAAAGCCAAAACCGACCTTCGGTGGGCTTGTTAGGTAGTCCAGGTAGTTGGTTTACGCTTTCACACGGGGACTCGACGACTCCGAGACGCATCTCTCACGAAACCGTCCACGGCGTCGTGTACCACTTCCCCCCGCCCAACGTGCTGAATTGCAAAGGAAGGGGGATCGCGAGGACATACTTCGGTGGTACGGCGAGGCACGCAGCCGTGTCTCTGGTTCCGACTCAAGCGCCGACCCCGTCCTGCTGCGCTCTGGGTCTCTTGTCTATGTTTGCTCGCCTGCAGCACGCCTGGGTTATTGCGTCAGACGGGCTTTTGCTTTTTGGCCCTGTATGTACCCGTCGAATCCATGCGCACGAGGCCCGAGGTTCGTTGTAATGGCTTTTTTCTTTCTTGTTTCTTGTCAACTCCGGTGGCTTGCTACGTCCTTGCTGCAAAAGGCCCCCCCCCGCTTGTAACTGGTGGATATCGAGTCAGCAGGTCTTGTGTTGTGTTGTGTCTCGGACTCGAGCGGGAAGGAGAAAAACGAGGCTCTGAGCAAACAAACGGAGGCAACCGAGACGATGATCAGCCGGTGAGGGTTGCTTTGCTTTTTTTTCTTTCGCTTGAAACTTCAACTTACTTTTGGCGTGCATTCCTGCCAATTGCCGGCGGGTGGTGCTTGAGCAAACGCAGCCTGCAGCGTTTTTGTCTCAGACGCCTCGCCTTCGTCACCTCGCATCAACCACAACCGCACGATGACCGTTTCGTGGCTTTTTCCCCCTCCGTCCCCCAGTGGCTGCTTCTCAAGCGTGTTTGCTTCCGCGTGCGACACACGCACACACGCAGCCTGTTTCGCTGGATTCTAATCAACCCGCAGCGTTTTGTGGTGCGTTTTGTGGACCCCCCCCTCCCCGTTTGGCTGGCGGCGTTTTTTTTGGGCTGGGTGGCACAAACGCTGCAAGAAACGCCAAGGCCACCAAACACAGCTGAGAGAAAGAGCAAGAGAGCGAGCGAAACGGGCTGCTGCATCGCGGAAGGATACCGTTTTGTTTGATTGCCTGCTGGAGGATGGTGGGCCCCGCCTCTTTCTCTCCCTAGCTTGGGCTGGATGGCGGGATGGCGAGATGGGCTGTGATGCGAAGAGAACGGGCGATGAAGTGTTTGCTGTTGCCTTGCTCTGCTGGTTGATGTCTGAGGAAGAGGGAATACGTATCTATCAGCCTGCTCAATTCGATGAGGTTAAAAGGAGCCCGGATCCTCCAACTTTGGTGTTGCGGCATCACTCACTTCTCTCATCAACTTCAACTTCCAAGTTCCAACAACGAAGCCACCTCGAGTCCCTAAAGCACCGCAACCAAACACCCCCAAAGCAACTCCACCGCAGCCACTGCCCACCTCATCTTGTAAGCCCTCCACCGCCTACTCTGCATCACCTTGCAATACCCCAACTTCTGGCAACTTGGCTAATAACAGGTATTACAGCAGCCCCCCTCTTGTCACTCACTCCGCATACAACCACAACCCCTGCAACCCCGCCTTTGAGCAAAAGAACCGGCAGACATGTCTTACGACAACTCCAACCCCGACGAGTCCCTCCGGGCTGAGTCCGAGCCCGCCCTCTTCTACCCGGGAATGGACTATGTCCCCCAGCTCGAGGCCGCCGAGCGCCCTGGCAGACTCCCCGCCGAGGAGGAGGATTTTGCCGGCTACGGGCCGCCGGACAATGCCGACGACAGCGACGGCGACTTTTTAGACGATTGGAGCGACTATAGCGCTCGGGAGATGGAGTATGAGGAGATCGCCGCTGAAGTCACCGGCGAGTATACTCGCAGCGCCTCCGCCGACGCCGTCCTTATGACCTGCCCCACTCTCGTTACCGATTCTGCTACCGACACCGGCCCCACCGACCTGACCTTCGGCACCGATCCCGCCAACGTCACCGGCGGCATCTCTTTCACCAACGATTTCATCGGCACCGACTTCGCAAACAACTTCAACGGCACTGGTCTCGCTCACGCCACCGACGGAGCCAACGGTAACGATGCCGATAACTTGACCAACGGCAACGATGCCAACAGTACAACTAACGGCAACGCCCCCGCCAACGCTACCGGCGGCCTCGCTTCCAGCAACCTCATCGTGGGCCTCACGCAGATCCTCCCGCCTGTAAACTTCCCCCGATCGGCGCTCAACGGCAACTGCGAACAGGATCCCACCGTCCACGAGCTGTTGGTCGAGTACGAATGGCCCTCCCTCGCCAAGGATTTCCTCGGCGTCATCCCTCAGGGCCAGGCCAGCTGGGAGCGCCGCCTCCCCCAGTCGCACACCATCTGGGAAATCATCGAATTCATGAGCATCCCTGGGCTCCCTACCAGATTCAACCCTAGCAGCAACTGGGATCTCTTCTTTGACGCCGCTCTTGACAGACTGGAAGAGCTCCAGGACATGCCCTCGGTGGCGTCTTTGTTCTCCATTGTACTAGTTGCCGCAACCCAGGTCGCCCTCATCGACCAGTGCCCCGAGGACATCATCGACGAGACCCTCCGCTCCGTCCTCGAGCTTCGCGGTGTCCCGATTGAGACCATCACCAAACAAGACACCATGGAGCTCCGCCTCGGTGTCCTCAATGGAATCGACATCATTGACGAGTGCATCGTCGCCATTGGCCCTCGTGCCAACGAGTTCCCCCTTTACTGTACGTCTCCGACCTCTTCAAAGTCGCGGCAAGTTGCTAACAGACACCCACCAGGCACCGGGGCCCTTGAACTTTTCCGTCACTGCACTCCCAGGTGCTTCGAGTTCATCATGAGCACTGTGTCATCCATCCGCGCACCAAGCAAACGCATTGCGCTGTCCGCCAACATCGGCATCCCGAACCTCGTTTTTGAGATGCTCGGAAGCACCAAGTGAGTCCAGCACGCCCTCTCGAATATATGAGCCTACCAACTAACCGACCCAGTTTCCAGTACAACCAAGTATCGGACACTCTCCGATTTAACGGTGTCGAATGCGAGAGTTGCCAGCGCGGCACCTTAGCCCGCTGCACTACCATGACGCGCATGATGAATACCTACCCGGCTCGCCGCTACGGCTGGCAACTCGGAGCCGCTGCCAACTTGACCCTCTAAGGGCGAGAGACCTTGATCCCAACGACGGCTGCAACGAGGTCAACCATGACCAAGGGGTAGACCAAATGACGACAGCGAACACGATGCGACAGACGACAAACGACACGACGGACGACAAACGATGCGACGGACGATGAACGATACGGGTGAAAACAGGCTACGACTGGATGTCGAGGCACTCTACCAACTGGACTAGAGTGTGCCGAACAAAGGAACCGGAACACGGATTGCTTCGAAGACGAAAACCCGGTTTTCTTTACACGCGGTTGTGCACTTTGATTTCCACTGTCTCAAGAAAATAGGACCGAGGAACCGCTCGATGAAAAGAAATATAGCAGTGTGCTTCCCCAAACCTCTCTGTTTGCCCCCAAATGTGATATTAACTTGCCAGCTTTCATTTCCGGACTGCACTCACTACCAACCGACCCTAATCTGACTTTAGCTCACTCTAGGTAAGTTTATCAATCGCCCAAGGCATTCTTCGATGCCAATATATTTTCCCATCACGCACTGTCACTCAGCATCTTCTCAACTGCGACTCACTTCATCAAAGATACCAAAGCAACTGCCAGGAGCCACCCCGACTCATTCTTACGACACTCGCCATCATTAGCTTCACCTCCGTCACCACTCTCATTAATATCCTTGCCATCGATATTCTTACTATCACCACCGCCAACTATCACCACCATCAGCTATCATCACCATCAACCGTCATCACTCTCATCGACACCATCAATCATTACCACTCTCAATGGTATCCTTACCATTATCATCCTTACCATCACTACCATCAACCATCGCCACTCTCATCAAGATCACTACCATCGCCATCCTCACCACCACCATCATCAACAACACCATCATCAACTATATCAACCCTCATCGACGTTTTACTATCGCCGACCTTACCATCACCGCCATCAACCATCGCCGACATCAACTCTCACCACCATATAGCTACTCTTACCATGACCGCCATCCTCGCCACTGCCATCACTATCTATCTTCACCATTACTATTTATATTTTCTATTACTACCTTCCCATTCTTACCAACGTCTTCTTTCTTTGATTGTGTCCTATTCTTAACATCACTTCTCATTCCTACTGCCCCTATTTCTCTTCACCATCAACACCACCGATCCTCACCGCCACCACCGTCTATCCTCGCCGCCACTACCGTTACCACCAGTGCCGCCATCGTAACGATCATGGCCATCGTCGTCCACTATCATCTTTGTTCACGACCACCGTCCGTCTCCACTACTATTGGTCACCACTACCGTCTATGTTCATCACCGTGGTCCGCTGTCCGCCTCCACCATCGCTGTCTGTATTCACCACGATCGCTCGTCTTCACGACCAATCTTCATGAGCACCATCTTTCTTCCCGCCATTATCCGTCTTCACCACCACTGTCCGTCTTCACCACTCCCATCCATCTTTACGACCAAGCTTTACGACCAATTTCAACGACCATCATCCACCTTCATGGCCACTGTCCATCTTCGTGACTATCATCCATCTTTACGACCAATCTTAACGACCACGGTCCATTTTGACGACCGCCGCCCGTCTTCACCACCATCACCGTCATTACCACATATCTCCGCTATCACCATCCCCATCCTTGTCTCCTTGTCTCCTTGTATCTGCCCCTTCTCCTTTCTGCATCTTCTTCTTTCTGTCTCTTCGTGTGAAACCAAATCATCACAGCAACGCAGTGTACAACATAGTATATAGAACATGAAGATGACATACGCGACACCTCAAATCTCACTAATCCAAGTACAGCAATACCACCTTGCAACTTTACACTCATCTCGCGCTTGAGACTTATCTTGACATTTATCGAGCTGTCTCTGACCTTACTGCCGCACCTTTGAATTCTCATCCTCATTCTCCATCGGAATACATGTCGACAACTCGAATTGCATCTTGCCGACAAGCCAAATAAGTCTGCCTTGTTGTTTCTCAATGCCCTGCAACTGCAATACGTAACGAGTTTCTCCTCTTTCATTGCGTGAGGCGTGCTCTCATACACGAGCAACGATGTTAAGCGCACTAAACGGGATTGGTGCTTCACCACAGTTCGTCTTTGGGCCGTTCTCCGTTACTGAGGTATTCTCTGAGGTATTCTCCGAGTCATGTCACTAATAAAGACCCTAGCTTGGGGGTGCATGAGTGTGGACGGTGCTTCATCCGCCTTCATGACGCATACCGCCCTTCATTGCCAAGAACGCATTTCGAAAAGCGCTGTCATGCATGACCACTAATGCTGGAACACATACAACGCAAGCGATGCTTCCCCAGCCGCCGTCTCGACCACGAGGCCTCGTGGCCGAAGAAAATGTTGGGGGATCTTCGCTGTTGGTTGCGGCGTGAACAAAACCCCCAAAGCAACAAGGTGTGCATCCGGAGGTGTGCATCACCGTTGTCACTATACTCCGGCATGTTGGGACAAGGCCCGAAACGCCCTGCAGCGCATGAGTCGTTTCCGCAGCTGTGAGGCCTCCTATTCATGTGAGTTCACTTGGCAATGTTGCACCCCGTGGATAGACATGGCTCAAGGAGAGAAATGTTTATTATTAGACTATTGATCGTCGCAATACCTAAGTTTCCAAACTGCAGGTCGAAAGAGACTCGACATGAAAGAAACCAAACTCCAGTACATGAAACTGCAACGCGTAGCTGCAAAGCTAATAGCCTTGATCCGTTCCCACCATCCTGGATTTCCATCCTCCCCGCCTTGGTTCTATTCCCACCGTCCTTGATCCCATATCCAGCCGACCTTGACTCCATTTTCCATCGTCCCTGACTGTAATCCCACCGTGCTTGTTCCCATGCCCGCCATCCTTGATCCAACTCCAAGTCCCGTCACCCTTGATTCAATTCAAACCAGCCTTGATCCAACTCCCTTCGGCCTTGATACTCCCGTTATCCTCGATTTAACTCCCATCATCCTTGATCTAACTCCCATCGACCTTGATTCAATTCAGACCAGGCTTGATTCCATGTCCCAGATTTAGCACGCCAGGATCCTGCCATGGCCGCTGCACTTACTCCCAAAGACGCCGTTAAAGGAGCCGCACTCCTTAAACCTTGCGGGGTTGGCCACATCGTCGGCGGTGGATCGTATCCTTGTGGTACATGAGGAACATGAACCGGGCATTGCCGTACGAGTTCAGCTGAATCCCTAGGTCGCTGAGCAGGAGCAGCTTATCGGGAGTCCAAGTCTCGTCCTTGACTGGGTTGCCCTCGGAAATGAGGCTGATGGAGGTCGGCACGTTCATTAGCGGCACCAAGAGAACGGTGTGGCCCGGGGCCGGGACCAAGCAACAACTCCTCTCCAGGCGGAAGGCCTCCGGGCAAAACATCAATCGGGTCGGGTGGCCCGTAATGACCATGCCTTGGCGGGAGGCCCAGTGATTGATGACGGGAACCTTTCGGGGGAGGATTAGCAGGAGAACAAGTAAACGGACGGAGAGATGGAACAGCTCAATGTACCATGGCTTCGAGCGTAGCGTTGCTCAGCGTGGAGCAAGGCTGAGTCAGGCCGTAGGAGCCCATCTCGGGCATACGGTGGTTGGGGGTCAGGGTGATGACCTCGGTGACGGCATCCTTCTGCAGTTCCTTGAGCTGGTGAGTGAGCTCAATGAAGCAGTACTTTCCATCGGCGGCGGTAGTCATGGTGGCGGGAGGTGGGGTAAAGGTGAGGGTGGAAGAATAGGTGTTGGTGTTGGCGTTGGTGTCGATAGTTGTAATTGAAATTGATGGATCAGGAATCAGATACAGGGCGGATTGGAGGGGCAATGAATGGGTGAGCGGGCTGTTGATGGTTTATATGGAAAGGTGTGGGACTACCAGTGATGGGTGATGGGTGATGGGTGATGGGTGATGGACGATGGGTGATGGATGATGGGTGATGGGTGTGAGATGGAGAGGAAGAGAGAGAGAGAGCGAGAGGCAGAGAGAGACGGAGAGCGACATAGAGGGACAATTTCCCCAGTGGTTTGCGTGGTGGTACAAAGACGGTAGAGCTGGCTGAGCTGGGCTTGGCTTGGCTTGGTGCAGGCAGTACCGTCCGCGACCCATGGAACAACGAGTCCAGGATGCATGCATGTAGGCACTGTAGTGCAGGCACATGGCGACCGGGTGAGGCTGTCGGGATCCCGACTGGGCCGGAAAGGGAAGGGAAGGGAAGGGATGCGTGTGCGTGGGTGTGCGTGGGTGTGCGTGGGTGTATGTGTGTGTCTATGTGTGTAAGTGTGTGCGAGGGTGAGGGTGAGAGCAGGTGTGAGAGTGAGAGAGAGTAGAGCATCATGTGTGTGAGAGAGAGTAGAGCATCATGTGTGTGAGAGTGCGAGTGGATGGATGGATCATGG
This sequence comes from Neonectria ditissima, assembly GCA_001305505.1. Lineage (NCBI taxonomy): Eukaryota > Fungi > Ascomycota > Sordariomycetes > Hypocreales > Nectriaceae > Neonectria > Neonectria ditissima. The sequence continues at coordinate 275,108 of LDPL01000006.1, forward strand.
CATACTCCGTACAGACAAGGCAACCAGCATCTCAACAAGTGCTTCCCGTTTTTCTCGCTCCGGGCGGGCGCGCGCATGGTCTCGACTACCGAGCGAGACAGCGGGCGGGCAATTTCTGCCTGTCCATCCATCTGGGTGAGACAAACGGGCGGCCGTCCTCGTAAACGGACGCGTGCATCCGGTTCCACACGGGTTTCTCGACGCCCCAGTTTCCAGAGCGTTGCAGCAGACAGACAAGAACAAGGCCCGGAGGAGTGCTGTTAGAGGGGCGAGCTGCAGGAGGCCGGGGGGGGGGGGAGGGGGGGGGGGGGGGGGGGGGGGGGGGGGGGGGGGGGGGGGGGGGGGGGGGGGGGGGGGGGGGGGGGGGGGGGGGGGGGGGGGGGGGGGGGGGGGGGGGGGGGGGGGGGGGGGGGGGGGGGGGGGGGGGGGGGGGGGGGGGGGGGGGGGGGGGGGGGGGGGGGGGGGGGGGGGGGGGGGGGGGGGGGGGAAGGGTGTGGTGGTGGTGGTGGTGGTGGTGGTGGCTGAATGGATGGATGGATGGGTGAGTGAGTGAAGTAGAGTGAGTGGCTGGCTGGCTGGCTGGCGGCTGGCTGGGTTGTTTGTGTTGGTTGATTTGGCTGGTTGATCACTTCATTGGTTGGATACGGACGCTGTAGGGATGTATGATTAGGTAGTATGCCTGCGTGTGTTGTTGTTGCTGCTGCTGCTGCTGTTTGCTGTAAGCTGCGTGTGCCCATTGCACCCGGCCCAATGCCTGTAAGCCTGCTGCAATGCCTGCCCGCTGTGATGCTGGCTGCTGGGCTGTAGTGTATGCCCGCTGTATGCCGTCCGTCCAATCCAGTCATGGATGCGATGCGCTGGGTGGCCCAGATGCTGGTAATGTATGCCCATATGCTGTGCGAATAATGAATGAATGCCACCTAAATTATCCTGCTGGCCGTTGGCTGTTAGCTGTTGGCTGTACAGTGCAGTATCGTCTGGTACAGCGCCATCCAGTGCAGCATCACCACCATTACCACCACCACCGCCGAGTTGGCAACCCCAACCAACCTAGTCCCCCCATTGCATCGATACCACCCTCTGTCCCTCTCCCCCTTTCCCTCCCTCTATTCCTCTCTAATCCCTCTCATCCCACTTCCCCAGCCAATGCAAATGCACCTCCTTTGTGCCGCAGCCTCGGACTCCCTCCTAAAACGCTGTGCGACCCGACGGGAGGGATAGCACACCCAGCGAAATGTGATTCCTCCTTGCCTCTCCCCAATGACCGACACGCCCCGGCTGTTCTGTGACACCCAAAGATGCAACTTCTCGACTCTTCCCTCTCCTTCTAGACTTGATGCCCGCTTTGACCTCGCCTTCGAATACCGACAGCGCCTCGTACGAATAACTACCCATCAGGCTCCTCACTAGACTACGTGATCACATCCCGGGGGCTAGAGTCACAGCAAGAAGCGTCATCCATCGGGAACGAGCCTCCAATCAACCTCCGTCGCCGTCGCCGTCTCCCGAGCGGCTTGGCTTCTTTGTTTTTATCCTGCTTCTTGCTTTCCTTTCCCTCTCTTGGACGCCGGCCGCAAAGATGCAGCATGCCGTCCAGCCATCCATCAAAAACGCCGGCGCCACTGTTTTCGTTTGCCTCGTCAGGCTGGCGACCGCGATTGATGATCCGCCGAAACGAGGAGGGGAACGAGGCTCCGGGCTGCGCTCGCTTGACGGATAGTCTGCGATGCCCGAGAATTCCCCCCCCGTTTCTTTCTCTCTTTCTCTATGCTCTCCTCTCTGCTGTGGCTTGAGATGGTCGAGTGTGGCGAGGACCTCGGCGTGTGGCCAAGTACCCAAGTGGGTGAGGTAGCATGCAGAGTTGACAAGACATTGGAAACAGACAGCGACAAGCACATCCCTCTAGGGTATCAACGACCTTGGTTGATCTTCCTTGATGATCGTTTTGTAGACTACTACCTAGGTCCCTTGGATAGGTAGGTAATTGGCGGGCCAATGCCCTGAGTTGATGGGATGGACAATACGGCTCACCCCTCCAATCCCCTTTGCGTTACTCCCTATGCCACCCCTTTCTAGCTTTCGAGATGCCACTGGACTGCTGGCTCAAGCCGTGATGCAACCCCATCTCAGACCACTCGGTTAGCCCTGATGAGCGTCTCCGCCCTGCCCGTCGCCAGGCTTGACCTCTTCTTCGGGGATGCTGTCCTTGTCGTCTTTGCCATCGCCGTCCTTTGCATCGTCATCCTTTCCACCGCCATCCTTTCCATCGCCACCCTTTCCGTCTCCACCCTTGTCCTTGTCCTTGTTCATCTGCTCCTGTAGCTTCTTCTTCTCCTCGGCGCGGTTGAAGCCGTTTCTTTTGGCAATGGCCTGCATCTCTTCTCTCTTGTTGCGGGCCATCATGCCCGCACGGGACAGCTGTTCGATGGTGGCCTGGTCCGTCAGAGCCTCCGTCATGCGTCTGACGTCTTCCTTGGTTTTCTCGTCCATGGTTTTTGGTTCTTGTGGTCGTGAAGGAGAGGATAGTTGTTCTTGGTCTTGATCTTGCTGTTCCTCTTCGAGAGACTCTCGGGTGCTTTGGTCGGAGACGATACTCGGCTGCTTGGCTGCGGCAGACAGTGACATTTTAAAAAGAAGTATCCCCCGTACCTCGAGGGCAAAGATTTAAGTAGTAGCTACGAGAGCGAAGAGGAAGAAACCGTCGCAATCGCCTCCGTTTTTTGAACAACATGAATCACTGAGTCTTGCCTTCTTCGTTGGATCAATCGGGCGTGCTCCTCCCCTACTCCCCCTATTGTAGCGCTCCTTCTGAAGCTTCCTTCCCCCCCCTCCTCAACAGTTTACCCATGGCGTTTTGGAGGCGAGAGACAACAGGCCTCGACGAGGACAACAACTCGCGGGTTGTTTGGGATAGAGGGCGTCGTGAAGAGCGAGACGTCACCGTGGAACCGGTTTGTGGGAGGCCCACGATGCCACAACGAGCTTGTGTGTGTTCACTGTGAGCAACCAGCCAGTGCCACTTTCCAACGCTCGCCAAAACGCCTCCAACACTCCCCAAAACTCGCCGCATCAGTTTGGCTTAGAAGACCGCAACGCCCTCTCGAAACCTAGCATCGGCGAGGCTAGCACAATGGCGCATCTAGCCGAGCACTTGTGGCCTAGATTGTAGGTTCAATATCGCAAGGCTATCTGCACGACCATCCAAACAAGGCGACCGCTTCGTCCTCGGTAAGGAAACGGTTCTCGTAAACCAGGCAACTTTATATATAATTTTTCTAGTAGGATATTTATGGACTCAATGGCACAGTGGATCACTCTGCTCGAATGCAAGTGCCAGATCTGGTATTCAGCCCTGCCAGGCGCTCAGAGGAACATGCCCCGCTCGACCGTCGTTCCCAACCCAACTTACAGATCCCGACACCTTGCCTTGAACATGAACATTCTCGAGCCAGTCAAATCTTTCTCAACGACCTCTCCAGCAGTTGCAGAATGAGTCGATCCTCTCCCTTCTCTTGTGTTCACTGGGCTGCAATATGAGCCTCAGTTCGTCTTCTCAGCATGCGGAGGTGTGCATGTATCTCGCAACCCTACCGCTGATGACCTCGGCCTTGCCTCTGCCTCTCGATCCGGCATCCCGAAGCTGCCGCTTCAATTTTACCTTTTCAGGACGTTGGGCCGTGTTTTTCTTCTGTGAGGGGAAGCTGACGAATGGCACAGGACGTCACGCTGCCGTTGGGCTGGCCATGGACCATTCCAAGGACGTCGTGCAGCTGCAGCAGAGGTGCAGACATCATACGACTCAGTCTTTAAGAGCTGCGCGATGATTGGTCCCGCAGAGCGTGTCTATCAGAGGTCCCCGGAGCAACTTGCACCCAGGTCTTCCTCATCTATGCGGGTGGCACTGGTGTCCTCGTCAACCTACCCAAGCGCACTCACTCATACATCACCGGCAGCTTACGGCTGAAACAACACGACCTCGAGGTGTACGCTGCCGCACCGTGAACCAAAAGCAATGAGCAACACCGCCCGAGCCGTTGTGCTGTGGCTCAGCGCAGTTCCCCATCCCGAAGACTGCCATTACGACCGCAACGGCTTCTGCAGCAGCAAGGCAGCATACGAGAGACGGCCAAAGCGGGCCCTGACCGACGACAGCGAAGACGGCGGGAGCCATCATGGGAAACGGCGGCATCGACGAAGTCTCCCGACGGCGGCGGAGCAGAGGCTCTTTCCTGCTCTATCGTCGGCTGATCCCGAACAGGCTGCTTTGTCCGAGGAGACGGAACAATCATTGACCAACCTCGGCCTCGAGTCGTCGCTGCAAGACACAAACTACTACTCGCAAGAGGGGGCCCTCAACGTCCAACTCGCGCTTCATCCTCCGGCGCCCGTATCGGTCGCTGACACCTCTGCATCCGCTAAGCGGGAGGCTGAGGTCGGCCTCGTCCCGGATGCGACATCGAGCCCTGTTCGCTCCAACCTCTCTCAGGGCCCCAGGACCGAGATTGAGCAGGGAAAAATACATATCTCTGTTCATGCTGCGTAAGTTCGGCTTTCAAAAAGCCAACTTCTCCGAAGACTCCCACCCGGATTCCCTCCGGGCCCTACATAGCGACTTGAAGAGCATCTCCGACGGTGACGGGTTTCTGCCTCGGCAATTCAAGTCAAGACTGAACTACCTTCAGTTTCCTGAGACTTTTTTCAGCCAGCCGTTTGCTGCTACACAGGCGGTCCGGATGCCGCCCCAACATCTTGTCCGCCGCATCTTGCGCGAGGCCAACACGTGTGCGGTGGAGAAGAAGAATGATCTCGCTTGGAATACCGAGATTCATCACAAAGTGCTGGATTGGCTGCTTCGGCAGGGCGAGAACGAGATCACGGATGCTCATTCGAGAGAAGGCACGTTGCAGGACGTCAGCAGACTCGACTTCGAGTTCTGGTAGGCCAGGCTCAACTCCGCGTGGACAACGAAAGCAGTAGCTGATAACTCGTCGCAGTCCTCGTATTGAGCCCAGCCCGCTCTATCGATTACAGGATGTGTCGAACGGCACGGTGGACTTCTGCCTCCCAATCCGCCCCAGTAGCAACGAGTAAACAGTCGTCGATGCCATTTGTCAATCTCGGCCGGCGCAATCCATCAACCACACCGCATACGGCACGCTGAGAAGGCATCCCATCGCCCTGTCGATCAAGAGCCAGACTTCCGGCCAGACCTACCAATCGGAGCTGGCCCAGCTTGTCGCCTGGCACTCCACGCAGTGGCGCTCGCTCCGTTGGGCCGGGAGGAACGTGCCGCGGATTCAGTTCCTGCCGGGCATCATGGTCGCAGGCCACGACTGGCGGTTTGTCGCAACGACAATGGACCGTGACGGTATAACTACTGTCTTCGGGCCACCCCTCGCACTTGGGAACACGAGGACCGAGCAGGGTTTCTACAAGCTGGTGGTTGCTCTACAGCGGCTGCAGCGCTGGGCCATGTCGGACCTTTGGCCGGCTTTCAAATACGACATGCTGGGTATTATGTAATGGCCGAGGGAGGGCGAGCGAAGTAGTGGCTCCGCAAAGTTTGTCAACGAGGAAGGCTATGGTTTTTGAGTTGAACGGCGAGGCCAGCATGGCTGCCATAGACAGTATCTAGCAACAGAGGCTACGTCCTGCATTCGTAATGGGAGCGTGGGCCGGTGAAGTGGGTCAGATCCGGAGGCCGAAGGTGTTGGCGGAGGTAACGTGGGGCCGTGTCTGGTGGGGGTGGTGCGTGCCTGGTTACTACAGGCCTTGTTGTATTGGTAATTTGACCGTTGTTGGGTTTTGTTTGCTTCCGTAGCCGGCCGAAGTGGGCTTAATATAATAGTTGAGTTTTCTTTTCGGAATTGGGCGGAACAGACCCAAGCCAGTTCATGATACGGTTGTCGTCGCTTTCTTAGTGGATGTGGAGGGATGTCAAGCGGCGTTGCCACAGCAACATCTCAAACGTCCACAAAACAACATCTACGTATCGCTCGATTGAGCAAGCACGACCATGGGCCCTGACTTCTTTACGAAAATGTTGGACGTCATTGGAATCGAAGCTTGGCTCGATAACTGCCTCCGTTTAACCTCTATTGCGCACGAAACCAGGCGAGTCAAGCGGAAGGCCGAGCGACAGCAACCCAGTCCTCCAGAATCGGACGAGATGGAGCATCACACACCCAAGAAACGGAGGATGGCGGATCCGAACCGCACTCCACGAGCGACAATAAACGTCCCAAGCTCCTCAGCAAGTTCTGCGTCTGCAGCTTCTCTGCCAGCCTCCGATCACAGCGATGCCCACTCACGATCGTCATCGCCGAAGAAGCAAATGATGAGCCTGCGTCTGGACAATGGGGGTCTGGTCTGCAGACAGCTCAATACCGACGACCCTCCTTTGGTTGCCGCTGATATGGTTGCCGCTTTCTCAGAGATTGACAACAGCATCAGAATCTTGCCAGAGAACCGAAAGCCCGAGATAATGCGCATCCTAACCGAGCAGCAGCTGAATGCGAGACTGTGGGGATCGGCATTCACGCTGTCTGGGGATCTGGACTCTCTACCTGGTCGAGTCCCCTCCTGGGACGAGGTCGCGCGAGTTCGTGACTTTGCGATTCAGTGTTACGACAACCGCCACGAGGAGGCCAGCTGGAACGTCGAAGTGCACCACCGCCTACTGGAGAGTATCTTCAGGGGACCGACATCATGCCAGGGGCATCCCGTCGATTTCATGACATGCACCAGCGCCCGTCCGTACAGGAAATATCTCCCTTACTCATCCTCGTCTAAGATGGTCGACCTGTGCCTCTACGACAACACCAACGCCGATTCCGAAGCTCTCCAAGCCCTCGCACAGCATACGCCGACCCTCTCGGTCAACCACACCGACTTTCCGCCTATACAACTACGCCCGATTGTGCTCAGCATCGAGACTAAGCGTCCCGGAAAGGAGTTGGATATGGCGCAGCTGCAGATGGGGGTCTGGCATGCGGCCCAGTGGAAGTTTCTGCGGTCCATTGTCGCGAAGACTGCACCAGTTGAGAGGGAGACTCTTGTGGATGAAGCCATGTCGGAGCTGGGCTACATCCCTGGGATCATCATCCAAGGCCACCGTTGGCTCTTTGTTTTTTCCACCATGGAGAGCAAGACGACGACTACAGAGAACCCCCATGCCAAGACACTGAACAAGACCGTTCTATGGACTGAGCAAGAGTTCGGTTCGACGCAGAGCATCATTAAGGTCTATCAGATCGTTGCCGGCCTTCGCGAGCTTGCCAGATGGGCAAGGGATGTGTATATGCCATGGTACAGGAGGAGGATTCTCTCGGCATTCGCAAATGATCAACAAGGGACGTGAACGGAAAAGACGTGTGGTCGAGGCCCCGTCTCGTGGTGATGTCGCCACTCCCACGTTCGTTCTGTCTATCCCATGATATCTGTGACTAGAAGGATACCAAGCTGAGCCCTTTTCGTATGTCGCTCAGGTATCTCGAGGCCATTACTTGGGACCGGAGAATGAATTTACATGTCACCCACCCGGGACAAACTTCTGCGAAGCCAAGAGCGGGGGTCAATCAATACGCATCATGTGCCCGACTTAATTGATCTGAATCATGGCGTAAGCTCGCTGAGACATCGACGTGAACTTGACGAACAAGTTCAAAATCAGTGATGAGTGGCAGTGTTTCCTCGCGCAATGCGGAGTTGAATAGCCCAAAACAAGCGAGCATATACGAAACGCAGGCTTTATCCAGTGGATTGTTCGAGCTCGGCACGGCTGTGAATCTTGTCGTTTTATCTACAGTGACGCTTTGGACGACTGAATCACGCTCAACCTACTGCTGACATATATAACCCTCGACCTACTAACCTTCTCCCATCGAACTCAAGCAAAATCAAACCAAACCCCAATATTTAAGATATTTAACACCAATATGTGCGTCATCCACAGCATTCGATGGAAGTGTACCACACCTGGTTGCCAAATGTGGCCAAGAACTATCAGCTATGCCTACGAGTGCGACGGCAAAATGTTCAATTCACCCGCCCACTGTACACCTTCTAGCACGTTTGCAGAGCCTGTCTCTACATGTCGTCTTTGCTTTGGTGCGCTTCCACAGATAGCCAGAAGACATTGATATCTCGGAGTGCGCAGTTTTATAAGACCAAAGTTGCAAACCTGAATTGAACACTAAGGCATCCAAGGCATCAGCCATGTTCCCGACAGAGTGATTTGAAACCTGACAGCCTCATTGCGTGTATGAGTCAGCAGAGCCCGATCGTGAGGTGCAGAAATCCCCGTGCGAGAATGACAACTTCAGCCTTCCATCATCGCAGTAGCCTGCAGTCCAACAGTCTCCAAACGCGCTCTCCCAGTTTCAACGATGACGGTTCATTCAGCTCTGTAGAAGCATAGGCCGGAGGTCTCGAGGACTCCAGCGGCAGTCGCAATCTTCTCCTCCACAGGGCACACATTTCTAACCTGGCCGAACCCACCGCCTTGATGTTTGACTTGGTGGCCCTCAGCGACGGCCCGGTCATCCCAAGCTGCGTACGGGATCGTTCTCTTGCCCTGTTCCGTCTTCGCTGGACATGGCTGACACGGCGTGATGCAATCAGGAGTTAATGCTGCAAAACTCCACCTGGTTCAACCGCCCTCAGCCGGCGTGGTTCTACGAGTCTCCTGCGGCGCAGCAGGCTGACGCAGATGTCTACACCTTCACTAGGCTTGCCGAGATACGGGAGAACACAATTCTTTGCAAGTCGAGAATGGAGCGTGAGGAGGGTTGGAAAGACTCTGTCCAGAGCCAGACATTTCACATCGCAACGTGTAAGCCCTTCTTCTCGCCTTCCATCTTTTGGGTCCTCAACATCAGCTAACCTCCGCCTTCGTGGGGCACTACATGTAATATTTTTCGGGCCTTCCGCGACCCAGATTCCTTTCTCACATACGTCAATAATGACTACGCCCTTTTTCTCGAGCCTTTCCCAACGAGCTCCCTCGTCACCAGCATCCAAGCCTACCGCAAGACAGACCCGGGCGCGAGACCTGTCGTCCTCGTCCGCTGCCCGACAATCCTAATACGCTCGTTGCCATCCCAATCAGAACCAAGAGTGCGGCCGCAGAAGCCGTGCCTGGCCCTGTCGATCTGGCCAACTGGGCTCGCGCGCACTTTCGTCATCTCGATGCTCTCCCTTCGGCTGGCGCGTTACCCATTCTACCCGTCATTTTTGTCCACGGCGCCAGCTTGCGGGTTGGCTTTGCGCAACGTACCGCGGATAAGTTGGTAAATGCAACCCAAGGCTCGTGTTGCTTGCTGCGAGATGGCCAACAGCTCTCTGTAGATCATGTGGGAGGGCTTCGTGATGGGCTCCTCGGACGAAATCCACGGCTGCTACAAGATCGTTGCGTACCTCCGGCGGCTGGCGACATAGTCGCGGGAGGAGCTGGGTGCTTAGTTGTGTGACGCGCTTCAACTCCGTCCAGAGAGACCCGAAGATGGTGCTTCTTGATGCAAATGATAGCTGGAAAGATATGAGCAGATTCTGCTGCAACATGGTGCTCCTTCAAGACTCGTCTAAGTATACCCCATACACCCCATACATAGATCCAAGCCAAGTGGGTGGGAGATAAAAGCGTTGCAGGGGCTTGTCAAGCCAACTGTTGGGACTTAAGCTCAAATCTTTGGCGGGCCGACTAACTTCAACTTCATCCCCGAAGCCGTGATGCTTTGAGAGCTGTCGCATACATTCCCTCGAGGTCCCTACTGACGTTCACAGCCCACTCCTCCACCTGACGAAATCCCGATACCACCGAATGGGTTCTGCAACTATAACTGTCCTCTCTTTCTCTTGGTCGTTGGCAGAATGTCCTTCCTTTTGACTTTGTCATCAAAGGACAACATTTCTGTTCGATGTCTTTGCGCCGAACCTAAGCTTATTTACCTCTTCCATTCTAACTTTCCTAAACCTCATGTGATTCTTCCAGCAACACACCAGCTACTTAAGTAACCTTGCACCTTGCACCTTGCACCTTGCACCCTGCCATCACATCCTCTACTCATATGTGCAAGCGTCTTGAAGATGGATCCTCACAGCACTGCATCGGACGAGTCTCGACGTCCCCCCACCGCGACTTCGCTGGCATCCAGTTCGGCAAAAACAACAGAAGCGGTAATAATAAGAATGGAAGAAGAAGAAGTGCCAATGGTCCGCTTCTCAAACCTCAACCAGCTATTTCAAGATGTTGACGCTACCCTGGGAGACGCCCTCTTTGTTGAAGGTATGTTGCAATGGGGCAATTTTGTTGCTTTTCAAAATACTAAAACCAATCCTAGATGTTTCGGTAGAAGACTTTCATGACATTGACGAAGAAAGGACACGTCGCCTCCGAAAATTTCGGCTGAGGCGCTTCGTCGCTGACCGGAATTTGCTCATCATTGCAATCCAAAGAAGCCCACACGTACAGCTTCACATTCCCCTGTTTCAAAAGATATACAACAATATCTGTGCAATGGGTCTCGAGGAGTCTTGGATGGGTAGTGGTGCTGCCACATGTCGACCACGGAATCGCCCGGATGCAGATGCTGGGGAGGCAGACTCGACTGGCGCTCCGTGGCCCCAGCGCAGAGGGCCTGGATACTGGCCAACGCTTGTCATTTTATCGGGCGTTTCCTTCTCTCAGTCACATCTGCGAGGTGAAATGAGATGGTGGTTCGGCGCATCAAATCATCAAGTCAAGATTGTTATTCTCGCCAAGGCTAGGATAAACCAGGGAGAGGTCATTCTCGAAAAGTACCGAGAACACCCAGCACATGGCCGCCCAGGGGCTATCAACACTCGAGCTTCCGAGGTACTTGAGCCGCAACTCGACCAATCCATCGTAATCTCACAGACTGCTGGCAATCCAGCGACGCATCATGCCACTGGCGCACTCGTACTGGAGTTTGACCAGCTCTTCCTCCGAGCACCAGGACCTGAGGAGCATGATGTTGTTCTTGACATCCAATATCTGCAGCATTACGCAGATATGCTCTGGCGCTGCGGTGTCTAAGGTACTTGCTTATCAGGCTTGAAAGTTTTGGGGCTCAAGACAAAGCATGGTAACTACGTTAGTTTCAAGGGGAATAGATGGATCTATACACGTCTAGCTCCACAAGTCGGATGTTCGATGATGGTGCTGAGGTCTCTTGGGGGGGGGGGGGGGGGGGGGGGGGGNGGGGGGGGATGCGGTGCAGACTACAGACCTGGGCAGAGTTGAGGTCTGCAGAGCTGCAGAGGGGTCCCCGTGCAGGAAGACCGCAGAGCTGGGAACACAGAGCACACTCGGAGCTGGGGGACGGACTACAGAGCTCAGTTGGACGGAGGAAGGATGGCAGCTGGCCGAGCATTGGGTGCTCGCTCCCTAGGATAACATGCCTGACTGGGCTCTTCAAGTTTGCTGAGGGTTCCCAAGGATCCCAAGCAACAAGAGGTCTCAGAATAGGGCCAAAGTGCAAAGGAAATACGACGCAACACCAATAGGTTGACAAGCACCGGTAAGCGTCGTCTCGACCCATCTTCACCACTGCTAATCAATGACCAGCCAACTAATCTTTCAGCCTTCACTCTCCGCTTTTACGTTCATGACCCATTTCTCGACTTTGCGAGGATTGCCTTCGAAGGAACCATGAGAAACATCAGGGTCCGAATCAGACTCCTTGTCCTCATCCATTCCTGGCTTCGCGACACCGTTGACCCAGGGATGTGAATAAATGCCTTCCCCGCCAGTCTCGCTCTTCGTAGCAGCCCATCGAAATATGTTGCGAACCGCCTTCCTTGAGGCTTTATGATTTGGGGTGTACTTCAGTGTCGGTAGACAGCCCTTGAGCCAGCGCAACTGCGATTCACTTGCGAAACGAATTAAGGTTTCCTGATTCCCAGGAATCGTTTCCATCGGTTTAGTCCCGTACCCTTTGAGCCAAGCCCATTGAGCGTACATCCAGCGGTGCCCATCACAGTCGACGTGAGTGCTTAGTCGGGTTTCTAGTTCATCGACACCGATAGAACCAAACGGCGGCCAATAGGACATGGGGGGGGTTCTGAAATAGACTGCTACTCGGCGCAGCATCCCAGCACTCCCAACGGAGTCGCCATATGTCTTTTCGACTGACTAGATCGCCGGCTTATCGGTAAGGCTCCGACTCATGGAGGTCCATAAACGATTGGGGAGAGCCTGTCCATGTAGCAACTTCTGGGACCGGGTGTGAAGCAAAAGGAGTATGCAACGACCGTAGGAAGGGATGATAGTAAGGATTGTTTCAGTGTGCCCACAAGCGGCGATGCTGTACCATAGGGCTGTGACATTTGGTCGGCGGAGCGCAAGGATATGACCCAGCCTCTCAAGGTCGCCCTTGTTAATCAGTGGTTTAACTACGTCGATGATTGGATCGCACCAGGGGCTGACCAGGTTGTAATCCACCCCCGGTTCCCAGAAGACGGCCTACAGCGCTGACGATAGGAAGATGGGAGCTCAAAGTCATGTAGCGAGAGATATTGCTGTACTCCTGATCAATGATGGAAGGAGAGGTCAAGGGGGCATCTTGTTTGACGAGGGATAGCCTTGGTAGGTCCAGTACCTCGCCTGTTTTGTTGTAGAGCGGCAGTGTCAGGGTCATTGCAAGCGCGAGTTGAGCTTGGCCCTCCAGGTTGTACATGCGAGCGAATCTAGAAAGAAAGCGCACTGCCTGCGAGCTGGACGGCGGGTCTGGCGGCGGGTCGGCGGGCATTGGGTCGGAATCTGGCGATACCGGCTCCATGACTCGTCTTTTAACTCGGAATCCCATCCCGCCCTTGTTTGCAACGGCCCACACTGGGTGGCCAGATGGCGAGTACCATCCCTGGTCCGGCTCGACGAGAGCCGCCCACCAGCGAAATTCCTTGTCGGAAGCGGCTCCAAGGTAAATGGCTGCTCCGAATCGAGTCGGCTTCTGAGCACCTTGAGCCTGGTTGGGTCATCTCTATAACGCATTGGGACACGTTGTTTCTCGAGCAACGTGGCGCAAAGAATGTATGCCCAGCCAAAGAACAGTAAAGTAACGCCGTTTGACTCGCTGTCTGAATGAGAAAAGCTGCTGTGCGGCGATATGATGCAATCTGTCGGTTCAGGGCTTGTAAGGTTCCGTTTCCGTGATTGGCCTCTTGGGGCCCTTGGGGGGATACACATCCATTGGGGTCCATTTCCCATGTCGCATATCCAGCGATATCAACTTGGCCGTGCAAATTATCTTGCATAGCGGGCACTCCGTGCAGTAGGCCAGAGAGGTTGACAGCATTGCGTTTCAAGCGCATGAAGCTGGCATGGCTAGACAGGCATTGCCAGCGCTGTTGGCTGCTCGCCCCTGGTGCGACTCGTGACATGCGAGAGTCGTGGTTGAGACTGGGGGGCTTGACGACATGGCGAAATGACTGAAATGGGTGATTGCAGGGAGGAGAAGTGCTACAGTGGCGGGAACGGTTACACGTCGTTGTACAAGGCAGGTTGTACAAAGCAGGCTACGCGGGCTAGAACAGAAGAGTACCCCACTCCAGCTGACTTTTGTCCGCCTTGGGGCCACCTACACAGCAGGGAAAGTGCAGCAGCCGTACCTGTCATATCCTGTGCCTGTGCTTCCAAAGGAAAGGGAAGTTGAGCCTGGCAGGTAAAGCAACAGGGGAGAGTAGCCGGACGCCTTGTCCCCAAGCGCCGACCCCGCCATCAGCTTCACAATGTTGAATCCTCGAGGGGACAATTAATGTTGTTTCTTGCTACCTTGCTAGTCCCTAATCACACGACTGCTTTCGCTCCAATCGGTTTCTTGACCTCTGTCTAAGTGGCCATCCAGCCAACGCTCGCATCACCATCTGGCTAGGCCTTGGGGAGGTCCATGGCACCGATCACCCACTCTCGAAACATGGAGTCGACCCAGTCGCCATGCGGCAATCTATACCCCAAGCTGTACCCTTCCCCCTTCGGTGGACCCTATTGCCTTAATCTCGATGCTGATTGCAATCAGGCGAAGCTAGAGCGGTGGATATTATATCTGGTTAATGGACTGTCTATCCTGGGGCTAGGACCAGAATTTATCGCGGATCAATTTAGCTAAGCGCTGATCGTGAGAGAGGGGCAGCTGCAACTCGATGAGGGGCAGTGGGAGACAAAAATCGAGGGGTACAGTTGGCAAGCCAACCAATGAAAGCAGCCCGCCCACCAAGCATGGACGGGTAGACAAATAGACGGATGGAAAGATGGACAGACTTTGCATGGCTCAGGCTGGAAAGTAGGGATTGCGCATCGAATGACTATGGACGTCCCGAAAAAATTGGTGTACGAGCCCGAGGAATTCCCCCCGGGCTCCGCGGCCGGTTTCGACGATCTGGACGGCCATGCCTGGAGGCCCATGAACCGCCACGCCTGTACCTTTGCCCCTCACCACTTCGAAAAGGTCATGGTGAACCTGGTCAACAATCCGAACCTCAACTCCAAGTGGCTGTTCCGTGCAGACATTCTCTACGACGACTACCAGCAACACGGGGCAGACCAGCCTCAGCTTGGCGGGCCTCGCTGTGACGACCCTCAACTTCCCCAGGCACGTGCCATCCGTCACTTCACCCGCCAACGGACCATGGTCCGCAGGCTGATCCCGCGGAACACGATGCGCGATGCGCCCCTGGACCAAACGTGCTGCTTTTATACCTCTTCGCCGGCCGCCGAGGGCGAGGCGGCTTTGACGAAAACCCTCGTCGTCTACACTCCCCACATCGCCGCCGCCGCCGACGTTCCCTTTTACCACCCCAAAGTCAGGGGGATAGCCCAGCTCCACGAATGGGATCCCCTTTCCAACAAGGGCACCATATCCGTTCATTTCCTGCCGTTTCAGGACGGCCGGCATGGCGGGAACCCCGATGAGGAGCAGGCCGAACAAGTCAAGCTGGGTAGGATCGCCTACCATCTGCTCCAGATACTGCACAAGCACGGCCAAACCACCTCCACGGGCTATGTCAAGAGGGTTCATCACGATGTCGTCGTGCCCCAGAAGAAGGTCCAGAACCGCTATTCCGAGCTCAAGAACAAGTATGCCAGGACCCTCGTCGACTCTTGGGCTGAAGTCACCGATCCATCCAAGCACGTTTTCGAGGACCTGGGCATCGCTGCTTTTCTCATTGAGCTTTGGTTCGACATGTACCGAGACACCGAATTCCCTGGTTTCGTTGATATTGGCTGCGGAAACGGCCTGCTTGTTCACATCTTGCAATCGGAAGGTTACGCGGGTTGGGGCTTTGACGCCCGGGAGCGCAAGTCTTGGGCCCAGTACAAGTCATCATCGACTTCTTCCCCGTCGGGTGAATCCCTCCAAAGGCTTCTGCTCTTACCGAGCGTCGTTCCAAGGGGAACGCTCAGCGAAGAGGAGAAGCCCATCAACGAGGAAGACGTCCACGATGGCATCTTCCCCGAGGGCACCTTCATCATCTCCAACCACGCCGATGAACTCACTCCTTGGACGCCCATCCTGGCTGCCATCTCTCGGAGCCCCTTCATAATGATTCCCTGCTGCAGCCACAACCTCACCGGCGACAAGTACCGCGCCGCCTTCCCGCGGGACAAGACCAAGGGTCGGTCGACGTTCGCGTCGCTCGTCGACTGGGTCACGCAAATCGCCGAAGACTGTGGCTGGGAAGTTGAGACCGAGATGCTACGGATTCCTAGCACCAGAAACACCGGCCTCGTGGGGCGGAGGCGGACCAACGGTGACGTCGAGGTCGATATTCCCGCCATTCTGCAAAAATACGGCGGGGTCGAGGGCTACTATGCCAACGTTTCCAAGTTGCTCAAGTCGGCCCCGAGAGGCCATTAATCTAGTCTAGATCGGGGACGGGGAGGTGATCGATCAGCTTCATGCTCAGTCCCAGCTTGGTCAGCTCTTCCATGGCGTTTCGATCTCGCAGCTCGTCTGTATCCCTTGTGCTCGCGAGGACAAAGTCGCGCTGGAGGAACCAAATGCCTTCTTCGACGCCGTATTGCCGCGCCGTGGGCCCGTCGACCTTGGCCAAGTCCACCACCAGACTCTTCTTGACGCCAAATACGGCATCGGAGGTTTCGTACGGGTCGCCGCGCAGATACAGCGCCCTGCAGCAAGGTCAGGTCTTGAATCAGAACCGCAGTAAGGAGGTTCAACATACGTGATGAGGTGGTCCCACCCTTGCTTCTCAAACATGAAGTGCAGGTGCGCCGGCCTCCAGCAGTGCCTATTGAGAAGCCCCAGCAGCTTCCCCACTGGTCCGTCATTGGGGATTGGATAGCTCACTGGCTTTACAGCCTTGAACCAAAACAGTCCTTCCGAATCGCTCGTCATGACGCAACGCTCGCTCGGTCCTTCACGGTCTGCGTGCTGCACGTCGTAGTGCCCCGTCGAGTCCGTCTCCCAGATGTCGACCTTGACGCCGGGGATGGGATTTCCTTCGCCATCTTTCACAGAGCACACGACAAGAAGGGGTTCTCCTTCGGGATCGGAGGTCATGGAGGAGCCGTTGGCAAGGGTGGGTGCGTCGTGTGTGTGAAACGGCCCGAGGACGGATCCTTCGGTGCAGGACGATGGCTTGGGGTGGTTGATGGCGTCGACGAGGAGAGAGAGGCCGAGGATGTCGGAGAGGAGGATGAATTCCTAGATGGCGTCAGCGAGTCTGCTCTGCTTGTTTGACGCTTCCCCAAGCAGCTGGCACGTTCGCGAAAGAGGCCGTAGTGCCTACCCTAGATCCAACACCTTAAATACTTACCTGCCTCACATCAGTGCAAATCTGGCCACAGTCGGTCAAAAACCGCAGCGCAGCCATCCACTCATCCGTACTAAGGCGTGTCTCGCGCGCAAAGTCGTGCAGGTGTGCCGTCAGGCGGGCCATGAGGTACGTGAGCCGGGCATCACCGCTCTGGGAATTGATCCGTACGGCGTTTGGAGTGATATTGTCGATGGTGAGGTCAAGCAAGGGTGGGGCGTTGGTGTCCATGGCTTTCTTGAGGGGCTTGTGAGAAGTCGTCAACAATTGTCAATCTGCGAACGCGTTTTCCTGGTTTAAAAGGTGACGGCTTGCTTGATGAAGAGGTTGCTTGCGGATATCCCGAGCTTCAAATCCCCCACATGGTCTCGCGGCCTCCGCACCCCGCCCGGATGTGTGGGGTAGCGAGCGGCAATTCCAAAGGCCGGCAGATCTACCGGGGAGCTATCTACAGTGGGGGAGACAAAAGGCCCGCGCGATAGTGTGACGAGCTAGAAGAGAGATGGCGACTCACAGGGGGGTAGAAATCACGGCATATTTCGGCGTGTGCCGCTTAGTAACATCTGGGGAATTCTCAAGATTAGACGCAATACAAATAGCCCATTGGAGCCTCGATGTTTCTCTTCAAAAGATCAGGATCCGCGCTATTCTTGTCGCTTGATCGTAGGTTGAGTCTCTCCGTCAAAGGTTGTACTTTGCTCGTCCAACTCGGTTGTGTTTGCAGCTCATCTACCTTATTGTCGGTATTCTGCTTTCCGTCCCGCCGAAGACGTTGCTCCAATTCCCAGTTGAACGCAGACGCAAGTGCTTCAACAAAGCTCGCGAGTAGAGCGTATCGAACGGGGTCGAGATCCTGCGGGTCAGGCATCCGGCACAATTGCCAATTTGCTTCGGTGTGACGGAAAAAGTAGTCCGATTCGTAACTCGTCATGATGATGATTCCGGAACAGAGATCTTCGTCATCTGTCCCAGTCATCAACTTCATCGGCGATAGCGGAGCGGGCACTGAGAGGTGCCAGGGGACTGGGAACAGTAGTTGAAATAGTACATTTCGCCGGGGTGTGCATTTTTGTAGCCTTATGAAGGATACGCGAAGCTTGAGTGGGCTTTGAAGGGGCATATTGAGCAACGTGCGGTATTCAATCTGGGGATAGATGAGCTTGAAGTGCCCTGCTAACCTCCCTTATGATCAGCGCTTAGTTGAATCGATCTATCTCTTTGAGTGCGGAAACGCTTGTGGGGCTGCCTGGGACGAATCGGATTTGAGCCGGTACGCAGTCCAGTTAGTAGATACCTCACTCAGAACTGAGTCTTTCATGAATAGTCTAGTACCTCTTAAATCTGGGGAAGTCTCGAGGTGCCCCATAAGCATTTCCGCACTCAAAGAGATAGTAAGTTCTAGTCCTAGCCCTAGGATAGATAGTTTATGAGCTAGATATAACATCTACTGCTATAGTTTCGCCTAATTATAGTTAGTATTAAGACCAAGGTAATAGGGTCTACAGAAGAGGGAAGGGTATAGCTTGGGTTATGGACTGCCGCATGAGACCAGTAGACTCGGAGCTGGGGGACTAAAGAGCTGTGGGAGGGGTCCCCGTGCAGCCTTTGTGAAGGAGGGAAGATGAGAAATCCAGCGTGGAATTTCGGATCACTGCACACGTGACTCTGCATCACATGGAAATATCCATCCGACCCACCTACTAGTAGATAGTACCGTGCGTACTTTGTAGGTATCAGTACTGAGTACGGAATTTCTTGACCACCTCACCTCACGGGCAGCCGGGAAGACCTTGCAAGATTGCGATCCGTGAGGTTGTCTGGCCATCTCCCACTACTACCCAGGTCGAGGAAAGTAAAAGAGGCAAGAGGCGAGAGGCGAGAGGCGGTGTCTTGGCCTCCCACCACATTGGCCGGACGGAGGCGCTGTGGTGTCAATCTATCGAGGGAACCGGACGGGCGCCGCCCGGGGTGTCTGCGCGTTGGCCCTGAAGAGGAATGGGTTGCAAATACCGAGCTGCAAGGAGGCGCAACTTTTGCAAGGAGGGTCCCGGCCAGACGAATAGTGGACCGCCCAAAGTACGGGGGGGGGGGGGGGGGGGGGGNGAGGGGGGGGGTGGTCCTCATCCGAGACAAAGTGTCGAGCCAACATGCTCCATCATCCATGTCAACCAACGACCAAAGCAAACACCCTCAGCGTGTGGCCAGCCAGACTCCTGCAAGCCTGCAGCACAGTGAGACATCACGCCGAGAGGGCTGTCATGGCGGTGTCCAGCGGCGCTCCTGCAAGCCAACAGTCGAATGGGACATTGGGCTCTGCGCGAGCGACGGCCGCGCCCAGCTGAGCTCCTGTGCGGACGAGCCGGTAGTCAAATGGGACATTGGACTGTTGTTGGTGAGGGGAGGGTGTCGTTCAGCTGGCCATGCTCTACATAACAGCAGTCCCTCTGGGCCCTCTCTGTCTCTCCCTCCCTCCCGCACAGACTGATTGACCCCGTCGTCCAACCTCGTCAACTTGCCCCGCCGAGCGAGCCCCTCCATCCGCCATGAGCGGGAGCAACTCCCACCATCAGGCCAGACTGCCGTGGATGATTGCTCACTGCACCGCCTCCGCGCAAGTCCATTATCAATCATTGACTGGCGCCCTTCCCGATCCCTCGCGCAAACCAGTCCGTGATATCATTGAGATACCCTCCGAGGTCGACGACGCCTTCGAGGATGACTTCCAGTATGACACCGAGGCTGACACCGGAGACGGCTCTGGGTTTCCTCCAATCCCGTCCGAGTGCTTGCTGCCGCATCAGCAGCCAAGGAAACAGAAGCCACCCATTGCACGCATACCCGTTCCTCCCAAACCCAGAAAGCGAAATCGCGGAGCTGTCACCAAGAAACTCGTCGTTGCAAAGCCCAAGCGGAAAGACCCCTTCATCGAGTTCGCGCGGTTCAACGCGCAGCCTTGGGTGCCCTATTGCATCAGGGTTTCCCCAAAGGAGGTGTACGAGGTGCCGTTTCTTGCCTTGTGTATGCCCCGTTTCGCCTCCTTCCGGCTTGTCTTCGTCGCTGACCCTGTAACGTTTGCAGACTTCTCATCATGGGTTCTCGACAGGAGCATCGTCCCGCGATCAAACATGTGGTGCAATTATATGCCTGTTTACATTGGGACATGCCACATCTTCCGCCGGGCCCTTCTCGCCCACGTTACCACCTGTAGACAGCACACACAATTCGATCCAAGGCTTGTTGGGTGCATCGTGCAATGGACCAGAATTGCCAGTGACCACTTGAAGGAGACGCTCGAGAAACCTACCTACGAGCTAAACATGGTTCTTGCTCTGAGCCTCATCCTCACTACGGAAAAGGTAAGTTGCGCTCGGCTGGAACCTGTCCACGTCTGATCATTCGCCTCCTCAGTCAATCAGCTCAGAGCCAGTGCCTGTGGACTGGCCGAAGAGACTCTACGCGGTAACCAGATCCCTGGACGTTAGCTACCCCTCTGATCAGCCATGCTTGTCCTTTCTGCCACTCTGCAAATTCGGCACCACCCTGAGCGCTGAGATTGCTCGGGGCATTATCTGTGACCAAGTAGCGTCGTCGGTGTCATCGCTATACTATCAGACCAAGTTCACGTGGCTCAATATCGGCAACATCAACGAACTCACTCAAATTGACGAGCATGTCGGTTGTTCCAGGGAGATACTCTATATTTTAGCAACCATCCCCAGCCTCATCAGAGGCGGAGCCAACTTCTTCCCAACGTTGCGCATTCTGTACAACACCTCCCAGTGGTGGGAGAAATCCAGCACCGAGGAAACCGCCGCCATGATGTTTCGAGCGAGAACCCCGGGTATGCCCCAACATGCCACCACTGAGCGCGAGGTGATGCTTCTCATGGCGCAGGCATGGCGGTATGCGGCCATCGCGTACATACAGTGTCGGGCCAACAAGTACAGTCGTCCCGTCTGAACCTTCAAGGTTCGTTTTTCTCACCGTGCCGCAGGCTCCCCGTCGACCACCCGGCAGTCGTCTACGCCCTGGATGGCTTGGCAGAGTGCTTGACGCTTTTGCCGCTCAAGGGATATTCCATGAAAGCCGTGCCGGCCTTGTTCGCCTTCTTGCTTGGCATGCTCGGCACTTCGCCCGACCACAAGACTGCTGCCGCCCAGTGGGTTGAACTGGTTCAGCAATGCGGCGTCCGAAAGGTGAGCATCGCTCGCCTCCCCACATCGCCGTCGGATCCTAACTAACCCTACAGAATGTCAACCGCCTAGCAGATATCCTGAACCGAGTCTGGGCTGGCGATAGGATGCTTCCCTATCATGCCCAGTCTATCAAGAACCTTGATCCCAACGCCGAGAGGCTGCCATGGTGGGACATGATGTTGTGCAACATGTGGACCAAGGTTGGAATAGTGTGCTTGCTGTGAGGATTGATGATGGGAAAATGGGAAGGCTTTTATGGTTGAATACTTGGGTATCTTACCGCTTGAACTTGCAAGCGTGTGTCGCAAAGCGTCTTGGTCGCAGTCTGTACTGGTCCGTTAACCGTGCACACTCTTTAAGTTATAGTCTTTTAGTCACTCCTTCGGTAGTCGTCAAGCGTTGTCTCCTCGCCCTTTGCCGCCCCGGCTAGAGCAGGTGTCCTGGCTGCTTTTTTCTTCGTCACGGCAGAACGTGTGCTTAGCCCATTGTTCTTTCTTGGGCGTCCCCGTCCTCGCTTGGGTCGGGTCTCTGTCTTGATATCTGGTAGGGGACGCGCTGGGACGGACCTTGCCTTCCTGCGCCGAGTCTCCTGCGTGGCAGGCTGGGCGGCAGGCGCTGCAGCCTTTGGTGCTGCTCTGCCCTTGGGTTTCTTGTTTGACGCCTCCTGCGAAGGCAATGGTCCCGCTCGGCGTTTCATGCCTGCGATCCTGGCACTTCGTCGAGGTAGTGGTGGGGGCTGGTCCTGGTCCCGGGCTCTGTGTATCCTTCCTTGCAGTTGGTGCTGTGGCTTCTGCGGAGGGCTGGTGATGTCTCGTTGTGGTTCCGGTGGGGTTTGTTCTAGCTCTTGTGGCGAGTCCTCGTACCCTTCTAACATCTTACCATGCTCCTCTACCGGTGGTGTCTTCTCGAAGATGGAACGCCTGGGGTAGTGATCCCGGGGGCGCGTAGAGAAGAGACCCGGGAGGCGGGGGAGGGGGTTGGAAAGGTTCTAGAAGCTGTCCAGGAAAGGGGGCCCGCAGGCCTGAGTCCTTCCGCCTCACAGTCCTGAATCCTTTCGGCTGTTCGGAACTCGGAAGCTCAATCGTCTCTAGATCATCGATCTCTGATGGAGTGAAGTGCGTGTCCGCAGTGTCCAGCGGACTGTCTCTCATGTTGTTGATGGGTGCGAGATCCTCGGGCTCTGCCTGGGGAGGGAGACTCGTACCGCCATTTCCAGGAAGTGACCCTTTTCTTCCTGTCGAACTCGTTCCTCCAGTCTCCACGCTCCTTCCACCACTTGATGACTAGCTTCAGGGCCGAGTGCGGATGGTGCCTTCGTTCATCGACTGAGAGGCGATCGTAACTCGTCCTTTCCTCGGCTAATTCAATCCGAAAGATGAACCAGGGTCTGGAGATGATGAATGGCTCGGCTTGAGAAGCAGTCGCATCCCGTTCGAGGCACGTTGCGCCCGGCAAACCCCCACTCAGGATTCCAGATACCGAGTTTCTCCCAGCGGCGCTTGACATTGTGACGAACGAGGACACTGCATCGCCGAGAGCTCTCCACTCCTCAAAATATCTTGTTCGAGGGGTATTCTTCTACCCGTCTTTCCTCTCTCTTCGCTTCTGTGTGATAAAAATCGACGGGGTCTAAGATAGATCCCATGTGGCGTGCCATATGCTTCATTTCATCGTCGTTGATGGGTTGCTCCATGATGGCTTTCAGCTCTTCTGGTAGCTCGCCGCGTGGTGGCGGTGGCGCAAGGAAGTCATCGTTGAACTCTTCCGACTCAGTCGAGGATGCGTAGGGTGGAGGATGGTCGCGCTCAAAGTGTATAAACGAACGGTTGTGCAGATTGTCGTTGCCAGCAAGGGCCTCAAGGACGGGGATGTCTTGGTTTTGCAGGGCATCGTGAAGTTGGACGTGGTCGAAAAATGGAGGCATGGCTTGGATGATGCGAGCGATGGGAGGGCTGAAGTGGGAGAAACGTTGAGATGAATATGGGAGGCTGTAGGAGACTGCACGAATCCTGCTTAGTATTAGACCCATTCCTTTCACGCCCAGACGCGGATGGCGGATGGCGTGTAGTGGGTGCGCCTCTCACACCAGACCAAGGTGCTCAACCGCTGACCTCCCGCGGGGTTGATCAGCCACAAGCGGTTCACGTCTCTTCCGAGATCAATCCTGCAACACACCTCGTCCCTTTATCCGTCCGATCGCAGCGGGTTTCATCCGCCACGTTCGCGGTACTTGAAGATCCAAATGAGGATGAGAGCACCGGGGGGAACATGACCGGAGAGAACATCACTGGAGACGGCGTTATCTTCTATGGACAGAACTACAAGATCTCCATTGCGTCTTACAACTTTGAGTTGATCTGGCGGGCCATCTCTAAGACCGACAACGCCGAATCTCTCAAAGCCCTCACCGTTCAAGGCTACGAAACATCTCCACAACTGTTGCAAGATGTGAGGTCGCGTGACCGACCAACGGAGAGCGACAATCCAGAGGCACAGTCATGGCATATTACCAGATTAAATACAACAAAAGACCCTATTTTCCAAGATATTGAATATCTTCGTGTGAAAATAGGCCAGGGGGCCTATGGTACGGTCTACGAAGCGGTCGATCGGACCTCTGGCTACAAGTTTGCTATCAAAGTAGTCAACCTCAGCGGCCAGGACGATGTTGAGGCACCTCGAGCTATGCCACATAGAGAAATTGAAGTTATGCAGAGAGTGAAACACGTCAGTTCCCTGCCATTGCTATTGACTTTTTCTCAATACTAACAATACGCCCAGGAACACATCATTAAGTTAGCGACGTCATATCCCACCCAAATCGAATCCTTCTCCTTTCATGGTAAGATCAGTTTTCTCCCAAGGTATGAAACACGGGCATGCTCAAGCCTTCAAAGCAATATCGCGTTATCGTCGCTATATAATTAAATAGGTCGTCGGGCCCTATTGAAATTTGGAAGAGGGCAAGCGTGTTTCAAAGGCAACCCCCAGTCTGCTGGAT
Source organism: Neonectria ditissima (assembly GCA_001305505.1). Taxonomy (NCBI): domain Eukaryota; kingdom Fungi; phylum Ascomycota; class Sordariomycetes; order Hypocreales; family Nectriaceae; genus Neonectria; species Neonectria ditissima. Next base: position 299,096 of record LDPL01000006.1, read on the forward strand.
TTTGCTGAGGCCTATTAAAACAAGAGTTGACATAAATTATCTCGATCTCGATTTACTTCATAGACAGCGCTGCTGCCGGAATGGAGACGCTATGTGGAGCTAATAAGTCGCGTGTAAGTGTGCAAGCGTGCAAGAGCGCAAGTGAACAATTCGGTCGCGTTGAGCAGTGGCCTGCAGACAACCCAAACACGTGACTTGCCGGCGTTCAATTCTCCGAAATAACTGCGACTCAACCTCTCGATTTGAGATTTTCTTGCAACCACCAGCATTCCGATTACATTTACGACCAACATGGCGATGCAATTCTGCAACGATTGTGGGGACCTGCTCCCAAGCTCACAGAACCGAGAGGTCAAGTGTGACTGCTGCGGCAAGGTGTGCAGTAGTACGTCTCACACGTCCACCGCGGGTGCATTTCTAACGTATTATGCCAGACACTTTGCTCGGCGCCGTCAGCGTTTCCTCGACGAACGACTTCCCCTCTCAACTGCGCGATAAACAAACAATCAACATGCCTAAGCAACTATCATCGCAGGACACCTGGTCGAAGACCGATGTCAAGTGCCCAGAGTGCGACGCTCAAGAGGTTCAATACACTGCGCTGCAATTGAGAGGTGCCGATGAGGGAACCACAATGTTTTATTCTTGCCCAAAGTGTTCAGCGAGGTACGTGCGCATCGCCTTCGGTCACGACTGAAACTCATACAAGCATTCAGGTGGAACGAAAACAATTAGGCAACCGCTGGAGGCTGCATTGCTACCTGTTGGCCCCCACGGCACGGTTGGATGAACGAGGAGGTGGAGTCGGGGACTAGTTCGACGGCCAGCACTTCGCTGAGAAACGCGGCGCCTGTTGGTCTTAGGCATCGATGATGGAAAGTGGTTAGCCTGCGCACTTGACAAGGTTTATTTGCCTCGTAACGGATGTCTGATGACAATGAAGGAGCCCTGTTTATCACCCGAATTGCAAGGATGATGGTACATTTCGTACCAACCAAGGTCGCCTGTATCAGCCTCAGGACAAGTTCTCAAATAGGACTCGACTTCGCCTCGTTCTGTTTACTATAAAGCCTCCGGACGGTTCCCGTCCTTGCACAGTCCCATTCAGCCATCTCCAAACCAAACCCTCGACACCTCTCATACCCATCAATATCTCTAGCTTCGCTTCCTGAAAGTTTTCTCTCGCAGCACAAGTGAGTCTCGCAAGCTATCAATCGTATTCCAAGTAAAGAATGAACCCGGCTGACCACTGCCAACTTCAATGTACCAGGGACAACCAAAATGTGTCAGACTGAACGACTCTGCTTCCGTGTCTGCGGCCACAAGATCGCGACTAACAAGCGCATCATATGCGTGCGCACGCTGGAAGAAGGCCTGTACATTTGTAGCACCTCTGGATATTTAGATATCGACTGTGCGGGCAATTGCAACACCTGTGCTCAGGCTTTGAAGCGCAAATAGTAGCGCAGCCTGAGAAAATGGCTCTCTGAACACGATTGCAAGGGAATGAGGAACGAGGAACACAGATAAGTCCCCGCTCTGAAACGGCAATCAGAAACCTCTTTCGGTGCTGCTAGGAGTGATGGGGAGCCTGGGCGCAGTGTTCGGAAATTGTTATTATCATTGGCTTCACTCAACCCCTGGCACTGGTTTTCCCATCGGGTTTTCCCAGTGCTGCGACGCGAATGCGGGGTTTTTTCGCATAGTATATTAGTAAAAACCTAGTTTGATCATACACTTGAAATTCGGCATCTGGTGTTGATCCTTGAGCAAGTGGACTGACCCTGTTCTCCCACTTGAACTGAAGGTTCCCAATCACGACACGAGAGAGACATTAGGGGCTATGAGATTCGAGCACAGGTTTCGATAGGAGAAAGCAATGAGAGATGCGGGAGACATTACGAAATCCTCATGGTCACAGCACAGCGCAATGTCGAGTGCAGTGTCGCAAGTTTGGTCAACTCCGCGCACGTCTCAACTCATTAGGTACGAATGAGGAGCTTCGCGCCGGGGCACTACCATCTCTCTTGCGTCTCTTCGTTTGTACCGACGCGAATCCCATGCAGCATGCCAAGGGCATATAGCATCTCCCATATCGAGCAAGTCTGCAGTGCTTCCCAAGTTCTCTGGCCACAACGACGGCACGCACCATCCACCACGCCAAAAAAAATCCAGCTGTGCTTGCACAGCGTCGATGTCTGGGCTGACATCGCTGCTAGGTACGTATTGGTACACAATGGCGTGATACTGTTCACTCGGCGAAAGCTCACGCACATGGCCACCCGACGTCGCCCCAGGAGGGCTTAAGGTCGAAGGGAGTGCACAAAGCTCGCCGCCACATATCGGTGTCCAGCCATAGCATCTCCTTAGATGGGGCGCGGTACTGCATCTCACTGCGCCTGGTGTCTCTCGGAATAGCTGGCGGCTTCGACCCTCGTCGGAAAAGGCGTGGAGATTGAGAGCCGCATCGCAGAATGTCCCCGGCTCTGGATTCAACCAGACGGGGTCTGAGGCACGCTCGATGACAAATCGCATCTTTTCGAGGAGGGACGCGGTTTGGCATTCCCGCTGCATTGCCCAGTGTTGTGCACCCTGCGGCGGGTGGTTGTCCCAGAACTTTGGATCGTCAGCGAGGTGCCTTTGCTCAAGGCCGATCCGTACGTGAAACCTACTACTTTGAGCGCATATGTGTAGCCGTCGATGCCGACCTTCCAAGCAATGCCATCTTGGCCGTGACTAAGTAGCTCGATAAAGTCTACATCCTCTAGGCGCTTGAAACGTCCAAGCCGAGGCCGACGGAAGTTTGACCAGGTACAAGCGATTATGTTCTCGTCCATCGATTTCTCATCGAGGAATGGCTCCACTCCGGCGGCGCGACATGTTGTCTCGAAATCCGACAGGATGGAGGCGGGGTTTGGGGTTTGCCGTTGTGTACGGTCAGGCAAAGACATGATGCTAAGGTGAAGCTCGAACGTGCTTGTACAGCTTCAGCAATCGAGCGGCTTGATTTATGGGGCGGCCAAACCGCTCTGTACGACGTAAGTAGTCAGCTGTGGCGGGACCTTGTGGCACATGAACCACGAGAACGTGAGGGCCCTGTCCAGGGTTGCTCCCTTTGAGGCCTCAATCAAAGACAGGCCCAGGCGGACAACACCTGACATTGCCAGCATCGTTGCTGATAACTCTCAGTTGGTAAAGCGTGCGGCCGTCTTTCATAGCACATAGAATTGGTAGCGTGTGCACGGTGCGGCCATGCTTGGGCGTAGCTTCGCTGGGGCGTGATGGGGTTTGGACCAAGCTAGCAAATGTCGGTGACAGCCCCTACGATTCTCGCGAGGGCCAGCCCGTTAGCAATGCAGGCGCGCATACAGCTTTCTTCGCGGTTTGCAGGCCAGTGGGTTTCTCAAATCGAACCTATTTAATTGCGTGGATACACTCAGCCACTGCATCCAGTCTTTTTCCTCAAGAGTTTCGAGGGGCGTAATGCTCCTTGCACCAGCACTCCGGACATTGAAAGGCATACGCTTCATGCCAAGAACCCACCGCGCCTTTCCATATTTCAGCCGACACTCCCATCTCCCGGTACGTCTTGCTGTACTTGCTCCAAAAGCCTTTTCGCCTCGTCCGGTATGTCAAGCAGTCGCAGCAAAGGCCGATCTTTGGATCAAGCTGCTTGTATTGGTCTCTACGCCCCAGCCCCCTCAAAAGGCGAAATATTTCGTCGCAGGTTGACGGTGGGAGGAACCTGTGCTTGCGTACCAGCGGCACCCGGATTCTCACCAGGGATGAAGCCTGCAGTAGATATTTGCACGTCAAGGCGAGCCACAGCCTGTGCAGCGAGTCGCCCAGGTATTGGAAGATTTGGACCAGAATCTCGGTCGGCAAACGCAGCAAATGGCCAGTGATTTGTGGTACCGCCTCCAGGACCTGGAGCATGCGGGTCAGCACGCAGGCAAGTGAGCAGGGGCGACATGTCTCTGGGAAGATACTCACGCTGGCAGGCCGAACGAATCGGCCATAACACGAGTGGGCTACCATCGGCATGCAATTATTTGATGAACTGAGTCTGTTGCGAGTTTGGACTTGAAATGCAACGAACAGTGAAGGGCAAATCACGGTTTGTTGACGGAAGCCTGAGAGCTTCGTCCTGATTTACATAATCAAGTACCCATTCCCCCAATGGTGCAGATGTCATTCGCCGCCGTTCCCCGAGCAACCAACTTACAAAACGCCAAAGCCAATGCCTTCGAAGAGCAGCAACACCGCGAAGAAGAGCAACGACACTGCGAAAAAGAGCAACGATGACGCGAGGAGTTGGAAGATGAACTCTGGTCATTATCCCTGATCGTATACCTTGAGGCGTGTCACTCTCTCGGTGCGCATTGATCATGAGTCCTCTGCTAAGTCCTCTGTAATTTAGGGGAGTTAGGATATTATATCACTAAGGTACCTAGGATCTTTAGCGCATCATTTAGTGGGCTTAGTGTGTAGGTAAGCAAATAAAGTATCTAACCTAAGCCTGGGTAAAACATCACTCCTAAATCCACGTCGGAATCGCCGCCATGGACGACGAGATAACGCGCTTGAAGCAACTGCTTGCCAAGGCTGAAAGCAATGCCCTCGAAGAGCAACGACGCCGCGAAGAAAAGTAACGACGACGCGAGGAGTTGGAAGACGAACTCCGGCCATTATCCCTAATCGCATACCTTGAGGCGTGTCACTCCCTGGGTGAGGTCGTGACAGACCCATACCTCACAACAAAAGGAGAGCCGACCAGTCCGATCGGCCGAGTCTTCCCTCGACGAATTATCCCATGGGATGGCTTCGTGACCACGCAACAAAAGACCTGGGATCAACTTTCAAGCAATAATTGGACTCCATCACACGATGCGTTCCCATCCCGACACCAGCTGGCATATGTCAAGTCAACATTGAGGCCAATCGACTGCGAGCCCAGAGTCCGAGACTTCATGCGCGATACAATCGAAAACCTTGTGATGACCCTTGTCCAAACCGTCTATGCCGGCGAGCTGCTACGGAACACCCTTGGCATTAGGGCACCGTAACATTCGAAAGCCATACGAATCTTGGTAATGACCACTCGGCCACGACTTCCAACGACCAACCGACCACTTTCAGGCCTCGCCGGAAGGCCAAGGCAAGGGGAAAAGGCAATCTAGCAGACCAGTTCTGCGTCTACAGAACCTCGGACGGCCAACACGAGCCGGCTCTCACAGTCGAAGATAAACCACCTCATAAGCTGAGTGTGGATCAGATTGTTACAGGCCTTGAGTCAGAGATACAGCCAGAACGTGATATCATCAACAAAGAGGGCGAGGGATTCGAGTTTGCAGCGAAATGGCTCGTCGCAGCGGTGGTCACCCAGCTTTTCTCGTACATGATTGGGAAAGGCTTACAGTACGGATGTATCTGCACGGAAGAAGCATTTATCTTCCTCTTCATTCCGCGGGACGATCCAACAAAGGTCTACTGCACGCCATGCGTCCCAAATCTGGATGCCACTGATGAGGGCGAGACCAATCTACATCGCACCGCCGTTGCCCAGACATTTGCCTTCGTCCTCCGCGCCATCTGCGCCGAACCACCCCCGCTTGTCTGGTACGATATAGCCCGCAGAGACCTTGGCACATGGGTTATGGAGTTTGATGATGTGCTAAGTAAAATCCCGGCCACGGTCCGCAAGCAGCCGCGCCGGCCGCGCGGGTCGCTCTACAAGCCAGCACCGTGGAAAAACTTTGCACGCTCGCCGATTATGACCCGATCTCGCTGCAAGCCGCTGGAGAACGACTTGCGGCACGGTGACAACGATAAAGATGAGGATGAAGATGAAGGCAACGGCAACGACACCAGCCCTTCCCCTACACCAGGTCGAGCTCGGGGCAAAAAGGAAAGTCGATCGAACGGAAGTAGTTCCAGAGAGACGACAAGAGCCCCACCCCCAAGACCAAAAGGATGATGCACCGCGTAAAAGGATTCAAGATCGCCCGTACTGCACCCAGGGATGCCTCATGGGGCTAACATCAAGAGGTCCTGTGGACAAGACTTGCCCCAACGCTGGCGATCACGGCAACCGACATATCGACCAAGAAGAATTTCGTCGTCTTATACGTGCCCAGCTTCCCATCGATCGCGGAGAAAACGCAGACTGTGTGCCACTGCATCTGTCTGGGGCACGCGGATCCCTCCTCAAAGTGCGGCTGTCTTCACATGGCTACATCTTTGTTGCAAAGGGGGTCGAGGTGATGGATGAGTGACTACTGCAACACGAAAGCCAAATCTACGACCGATTGCGTCCTATCCAAGGCAGGGCCGTCCCGGTCTGCCTTGGGGTGGTAGATTTGGAGCTTCCATACTACTACGATGGAGGCGACTTTGTCCATTTTCTCTTTCTCAGCTGGGCCGGCCGGTCACTTGTGTTTCATCGGGATCAACCTGGCGAGAAGCTGATGGGAGTCGCAAAGAAGGTGTATCGAGACATCCATGGGCTGGGGGTCATACACGGTGACGCAGAGCCACGCAATATTGTCTACGATGCACCGAATGATCGTCTGATGGTGGTGGATTTTGAGCGGGCGGAGTACTGCCCTCGCGCACTTCTGGGTCTCATCAACCCAAACAGCCTTGCTAGAAAAAGGAAGCGCGCAAAAACGCAAAAGCCGACGAACGATACCTTTCAACGAGAGTTGGACTGCATGCTAGTAAGCGTTTCCAGGTGTCTGGCTGTCACGCATATGAGATAGCAAAGCCGTGATGATTGCATGTTGGGTCGGTCTGTCGCGATTTTGGGAGTGGTATTTAATGGAATTCTTAGGCTTAGGTTAGCTACTTTATTTTCTTACCTACCTACTTAGGTACCACCTATACACTAAGCCTGCTAAGCTAAAGATTGTAGGTACATAGTGGCATGATATTTCAACTCCCCTAAAGTATAGAGGACTTAGCAGAAGATGCTTCTAGGTAGGTAGCGCGCGACAAGGCTTGGTCGCTTGGCCCTTGGAAGTTGTGGCTGCGGTCGGACTGGTCGGCTCTCCTTTTGTTGTGAGGGATGGGTCTGTCATGACCTGAATAGCCTCACCCAGAGAGTAACATACATGTCTTGAGGGATGCGGTCGCGTTCGGCTATGTTAATCGTGAGTGACCGGCTCCAACTCCGAAGCAATGCCCGCAAGCAGCCCGAGCTGTCACCACCACCCAGCCCGAAAAATGGCTTCACAGGGCCGCGTGACGCATCGTACTTGATGAGAACAGTCATGAGCTGTATGTTTGTGGCCCGGGCTCAATGCCACCGATCGCCAGCCACCGTGCGCCTTACGGTTCAAGTAGTCTCGCCACCCCGTTGATTCATTGCCTCACTCCGCCGGGAGTGGTCTTTCAACTCCCCTTGCATGCGCATCAATGATCACTCTGTCATTACTCTATGTAATTGAGGCACCGGATCCGTAGTCTACCGGATGCCTTCAACAATTAGCTCCGGATGCCTCCCGGGCTGTCTATCCATCCTGGATTACGGTTGGTTCACACGTCGCCGCAGGGGTTCGCCGGGGGCTGTGCAGCCTGCCTACCTGACCGTGGTTCACAATGAATGTGACAATTCCATACGGGGACAATTCGCATGTTGTGCAGCGACAAGTCCTGGAAGTTTCCATCGATATTACGTGGTTTACACCAGCTCTAAATACACGTCATCGGGCTTTCAACCGGGATTTCCAAGACGCAAGGCAAAAATGGCCTTGAAAATGAACATATTCTGGCAAGCTGTATTCGCATAGGGGCAGAGTCATTCGTACTTGACGAAGTCACTCTGCGGCCAGGCAGGGTAGGGCTGGGCGCTGGTTGCTTACAAGGGACGCAAGAAAAACGGTCATGCCGAAACGGATTACATCCCAATCTGTACTGTTTTGATGCGACGTGGACGTATTCTTGGGCGCTGTCGTTTCAATTGCTAGTTGCCACTATCAATATCATGATCCTAGTAGGAATGGAGATTGGACGGTCGCAAGGCTTGTGACTTCGCTCTACCGTTACTTCATGTCCGTTTGTAACGGTACGTAGCAAGTATTGCGGCTCGCCTCAAGGTTCCCCCGGAGCTGGGGCGGTGTGCGTGTGATGCCGGCATGTACTGTACGAATGTCTTTCAGTAGAGGTAATTATTTCTCGAGTGGGCTGCCCGCCCGGCCAGTGTGGGCACCAAGGCACCCTAGAGGCTCAGTGGCGGTGGCCTGTGGATAGCGGTGGACAGTGGTGGAATTGGTGGCCGGTTGCCCAGTTGCCGCACGGGCGCCTCACTCCCTCACTGCAACGAATGGGGATTCCCGCCTCATATATCAGGCCGCCACCTCTCCCTCTCCGTCCCGCGGCACTGCCCACACTTAGTCGGCCTTGCCCCTCCTCTTATTAACTCCCTCCTCCCTCCTCTTCCCTTCCCCCTTCAACCCGTCGCAAAGTCAAGACAAGTCCTCATCCTTGATCTCATCCATCACGCATCTCGACCTTGTCGCAAACCAACCCCAAGTCTAGCTTGCAGCTCCTCCGTCGCAAATCCAGCTTCGCTCTCTCCGTCGCACAAACCCACGCACTTCCCGCCCAATCCAACCAATCCACTCACAGCGAGGCGCTATCCCAGCCAGCGGTCGCTGAAAACACCCTCCCATTTTTTTTTTACAAAACCCATTTCCCAAGGTCACCCCGCTACCTCCGAGTTTATGTCCATCGAAAATCTGAAGACCTACGGTACGTCCATCCTTGAATTTGAACAGTTATTTTTGCCCCTTGTTGGCATCCCTTGGCGACCCGAGAATTCGTCATACCGCCGACTTCTCTCGGCTTCCCTATCACTCTTCCGCGTCACACCACGGCTCCGTCTCGTCCACCTTGGCTTGAATTCCTTGCATTTGTCTGGCCCGGCGGAACTCTTCCTTGTCCCAGCAGCTGTCGAGGTTCGGCGCACATCATCGTGTGTACCTGCATTTGCTGCTGCCAAGCCAATCATTGCGACCCCGCTTATTCCACATCCCTCCTCCTCTCCCCTCCTCCATGGACCCTGGCAGACCCTGAATTTAGACTGATTCCGCCGATCTATAGACCCCTTCGCCGAAGCAGACGAAGACACAGGAGAAACCAAGCAGACGCAGAATTACATCCATATACGCATTCAACGTACGTTGTCCCCCTTTGCCGTCGCGCCGCGCCTCCCCACCAGAAAGCATCTCATGAACCCTCACATGAGCTCTCGATGATGGGGTTTGCGCTGCGTCGCTGCATCCTTCGAACGCCAATAACACGCAGCTAACACCAACTCACAGAGCGTAATGGACGTAAGACTCTGACCACTGTCCAGGGTCTCCCAAAGAAGTTTGACCAGAAGAAGATTCTCAAGGTCATCAAGAAGAAGTTTGGTAGGCGATGCTCATTCAACCTGCGCTCCGGACCTCCGGCGCTAATTCGTGTATCACAGCTTGCAATGGCACCATTGTCAACGACACCGAGATGGGCGAGGTGATCCAGCTCCAGGGTGATCAGCGCAAAGATGTTCAAGAATTCCTCATCGACAAGACCGGAGGCCTCGAGCTAGATGCCAAGACCATCAAGGTCCACGGCTTTTAAAGCTCTGCATGCCCCGTCGTCCTGTCAACATCAGCCGTTCCCGGGCTCGTTGGCGTGAATAGGACTTTGGGACGCATGGCCTCAGGCTTGCGCCTTATCCGGACGTGTCCACGCGGACACCCCGAGGCTCGACACCGATTACCCTAGGACGACGGGCATCCACCAGGGCGAGCAGGCTCTCAGTGGCTCTATAACTTTGGAAGATGGAAGAGTGTTCTCTTTGCACCCGCTCAAGGGCCAGGGGCGAGAACACGCGCTCTTGGCCCTTCCGTGCAGAAGGCTAGACTACGGGCAAGGCGTAATAGCAGACATGGCTTGTCGGTCACTCGTTATAGCAACATTCCCGGGCAAGCCCAACAGTAGTCAGGAGAATACAACAGCGATTCCCGAAACGATCTTGCATGCAGACAGGGAGGAGAGTTGATGAAATGACTGTCTGACATGCACGCCCAGACATGCACATCGGGATGGCTTACAGGCCGCCACGTGAATACGGTTGCATTTCTGCAGGCGATGCTTCAACCCCGCCATATGTACTTGATAAGGTGAAATTAATTGGACAAGACACTATGAAATACAGCCCATGCCAGCATATGATGTCAACAGACCCGAACCCGAGGTACTACACAAGAAAACGGGGGAAAACCAACGACGCCCGAGCCCGTAATGGTAGAGAAGCATGCGACAGACACCATGAAGAACCCCCCTCCCCCAACTCCCTGAACTGAACAAGACGGAATATGCGTGTAAAAGCAAAACACGTGAGCCAAACAGCAGCGGGCGGGATATCAATGTTCCAGACAGCAGCGCAGAAAACAAGAGCGCCCAATTCGGCTTGGCACCAATCGTCACCTCGCCGTCATACCCCCATCTCGGTACCGAGGTACCGAAGCTAGTAGACCTCTCTGGACATGTACTGTCGTTCGGGGGCTCCGTCACAAGTCGTCGTGCTCCGGGCCACCCCTGACCTGGGCGACAACACGCGACGCCTCGTCCCACGCGCGGCGACTGGAAGCGATTAGGGGTATCTGGGGGTAGTCGGGGACGTGGGCGTGCATGTGGGCCAGCAGCGTGACCATGCTGATGAAGCTGGCGATGGAGAAGACGTTGATGGACGTGGACGTTTCCTTGCGGATGTTGATCTGCTGGTGCGTGATGTGGTAGAGCACCGTCAGGGTCTGTTCGAGGATGGACTGGTGGTTAGCATCTTCTGTAGCGATGGGGGGAAGGGGGACGAACGGTTGCGATGCCGATCCAGCCTGGGAGGAGCAGGCGAGGGTCTTGGAAACCGCCGGCGAGGGTGAGGACGCCCGAGGTGATGTACGCGTTGAGGGCGTTGATGGTGAGGAGGCGGACCACGGTGGCCTGGGGAGTGTAGTTGATGAGCCTGCAGGGTCAGTCGGGCTCGTCTTGTCGTAGTCGACTTGTGAGGAAGCCTGGGACGACTCACCAACGAGACATCAAGCAGTCGGTGAAGAAGAACGACAGGTACCCGGACGCAAAGCACTATAACCACGAGCATCAATCAGCAACTTTTGTACTCGGTTCGTGTGCCCTCCCCTTGTCTGGCTCTCTTTCTCTCTCTCCCCTCGCACACACAAAGGCCAGGCCTCTCTCTCCCTCTCTCCCCCCTCACACAGACAGCCGCCGTGTGCGGGCGAAATGCAGTGTAATGTAACGCACCCAGATGGTAGCCAGCCCCGTCTCGGTCAAGGCATAGCGCGCATCGGCGTCGACGCTCAGGACCGAGGGCGCCGGGCCAGCGGCGGCGACGACGACGACGAGCTCCGGCCCGGGCAGCACGCGCAGCAGCAGCTGGAGGGCCGACGGCAGGCCCCACCACAGGGCGGGCAGGATGCTCACGAGCCGCAGGGCGAAGAGCCACGGGTGCCACGGCGGGGGCACGTTGAGCACCACGGCGACGCGGGGCTGCAGCAGCGACGGGTGCACGGGGGAGGTGTTTGTCGTCGTCGTCGTAGTCGTCGTCGCCGTCGACGGCGTCAGGGCCGGGGCCGGAGTCGGAGTCGTGTGCGCGGGAGGAGGAGGAGGAGGAGGAGGGGGAGCGGCGTGGAGGTGAGCGTGGGACAGTGACGCAGGTGGAGGAGGATGGCCTATGGACGAGCCCCGGCGGACGGGGGAGGTGTTGGCCATCTCTCGCGTGTGTCAGGCCATGAGAATGGATGGATGCGGGAGAGGAGAGAGAAAAGAGGGAGAGAGAGGGAATAAAAATAAAAATAAAAGGAGGCGGCCACGACCAAGAAAAAAATACCAAGGCCGGCCGAGCGAGGATGGATTAATGAGATTCGTGATGGCGTCAAAGGGAGGAGAGGAGACGGAAGCTGCAGGCGCTGGCTGGCCGTCCCCCCCCCCCCCCCCCCCCCNCCCCCCCCCCCGACAGGGGTTTTTGCAGCGGGCAAAGCTTCACAAGCGCCTACGCGCACCGCTGTCGTCCAGGACTCGCTCCTCAATATGGCCTAGTGCTGCTGCGTCTAGTGGGTTCCTGGGTTAGGGGATTCGACCTTGGCCCTTCCCATTGTCAGCCCGTGCGAGGCGGAGGCGGCGGATGAAAACCACCACAGTACGACATTATCCCAGCAATGGCCGGGAAGGACAGAGATGCCAATGAGCTGACGATGGGGTGGGTTGATCAAAGATGAGGTTGCCAAGAATTAGATAACTAGGAAATAAATACCCTGACTAGGAGATGCTATAACTAGGAGATACAACAACTAGGAGATGACAATGTAAAGACGTGGAAATCAACCCAAACAATCCCAATGCTGACCCCAATCCTGATCCCAATCCATCTTCTAGATCTAAATCTAGCCTCATCTCATCATTTCAGTCATGTAATGCTCATACATTTATCTATGCCCCAAACAATCCATTTCCCTCGGCAACCAAGACAGTGCGTTCAATACAGGTCGTACTTGCAGTTCGGGTGGTTCGGGTGTTTACATTTCCTGATCCCAAACTTGATAATGTACTTTTCCACCTCTGCCAGGTACTTGTATTTCGGGTGCAGCTCACCCGACGGTGTCATGTAAGGTACATGCCCATACCTGTCGTTGGTGCCGGGCATGTCTCTCCCTGTGGGGGATAAGGTCCAAAGGTCGATTCTGGGCCGCTTTGCTTCTCCATCTTCGGTATCGTCACCACACCTGCAGCGCTTCAGGGTTCCACTCGGGGCCATAGACGAGGATGCCTCTTCCACATCTCCCGTGTCCTGTGTAGAATAGGAGGAGCTAGGCAAAGTTGAAGCCAGCCGAGTCAGGCCAAGCACTCCACTGTTGCTGTCACCATCATCGTCATCCTCGTCGTCATCCTCATCTTCTTCTTCATCGCCATCATCTTGATCTTCCACGTCATCTCCGTCCTCGACATAGTATCGGTCTCCATCCTCTTCATCATGCTCTTCATGCTCTTCATCATCCTCTTCATCTTCATAAAACTCGTCATCATTTGGCTCATCATTTGGCTCATCATCTGGCTCTTCGTCGGTAACATCTGCTTCGACGCTGCTGAAGATTGTTGGAGCAAGACTCCCTTCACGAGTAGAAGTGCCGCTAGAACCCATGAGCGATGCTTCGTCGTTGCAGGTCAAAGTTGATCGAGGGGTGTTCAAATTACGCAATCCCTCAACCGCTTTCGCAAGAGCATGTTGCGGATCATGATGCTCGAGATGCTCGGTTGCTCGAGGTGCCCCGCGCACCATCACCTCGTGTTTGACTACAGGCAATTGCTCTCGGATCCAGTGCAGCAAGAGTTCGAGCCGGCGGGCTCGACGTCGGCTGACTCGGTAATCGAGGGTCGTAGCAAGGTACTGATTAATCCTCGTTGTTTCCCGTTCTAGCTTGAGAGAAGAAACGGTGATGCGATCCACAGACAGCTGGGCATCTCTCAGTCTGTCAAACGGAGCCGAGCCTGTTGAGGCCGGATCCATGACATCTCGCTGTGACACGAGCAGTTGGGAACTTGCAGTTTCCAGGGCCTTCCGAAGACGCACGGCCTCGACACCAATGAAGAAAGTGTAGTTGGTGCTTTCAAAGTACTCACGAACCTTGTCCGAATTCAGCTTGAGCTCTTCCTTGAGCTCTCGCCATTCGCGCTCATAGCGGCTAGTCCAGCGGTTGTAGTCTGTGTGTTCATCGTAGAGTTTGAGCTCGAAACTTAGGTACTCCATCCAGGTTGTGACTTTGTCTTGCCGATCGATGGCCATGACCAGGTTCAAAGAGGCAGGGTCCGTTTCGGAGTTGTCCATGACAAGGCGATCAAGAACCTGGGACTGGTACTGTTCGAACTCGCGGCGGAACACGCGCCTCATGGCGACTTGATGTCGGCGGAAAGCCTCCCATCTTGCCAGTTGGGCTCCAAATACCAACCACCAATTCTTGTTCAGATGGGGCAACTCGCCCTGCCAGAACTTCAACATGTTCCCATATGCTACAGGATGCGTGAAGACGTCGCCCAGCAGGGCAATTTTGTACCATGGCCGGCCGCCCTCACGGACGAGCTTTTGGTGGCATAGCGTCTCAAAATTCAGGAACGTCTGGGTTCTCCACCGGCCATTGCGAATTTGTTCGATTGGCAGCAAGGGAAACGAGATGCCAGGCGGAGCCCTGGACGATGTGAAGAAGATGTCGCCGGGCTTCAGAGGACGGAACTGATCCCCAACTGGCTTGTAGCCCCTAACGGCGATGTTGAAGAGCCGTCGACCGACGTCGTCAGCGTTGACATGTACAAACGGGGTGTTGGCTCCTTCATGTTCAGCCATGGCCTTATTCGCCACCCTCGGGTAGATGTTAGCAAAATGAGCTCGAACAGAGTGAAAGCGGTGCTTACTTCATGTGCCGGTATTGAACGAAAGATGGGTCTTCCTCGTCCGGCGTGACGATGTCCTCGGGAGGGCCCGTGAGCGCGCCAAAGAGAATCATGGCTCAAGTGTAAAGATGCTGAACCGGAGAGGCTGCATCGGTAAGATTGAGATTGATGAGGCTGAGTGATTGAGCTTGCGATGGAAGCCAAGGTTGTCGATGACCGGCAAGATTGATGATGAACAGCAAGGATTGACGAGCCGGCAAGGGAGATTTATATGGGACGAGGGGGCGTGTAAGAGAGGCTACGGAAGGGCGAGACAGTGAGAGCAAGTCGGCAGTTGATGAAGAGGTATCTAACGGTTCGTTGGCAGCATGTCGAGCAAAGCCCCGAGAGCAGGTGCCGAGAGAAGCGGCGGCAGCGAATTCTCGAGCGGACGGCCGAAACACAGAAGGATAAGGCTCAAGGACGGATTACCTCATTCAACTCGAAGGGAGGGAGAAAGAGCGGGCCAAGTTCTTTGCCCTGCCCTGCTCTCTCGCAACATCATCGCGTCACAATCATGTCGCGATGTGTATTTGCAGGCGAGACAGACAGGAAAAGGCAAGTACCCAACACCCAATAGGCAAGGTGGGGGGAAGGTGGAAGGGGCGTTTGGGCTAGCACGATTGGCAGGAGAAGTCACGAGGGGAGGACAATTTCCCATCGCGGGTTTTGTTGCAGGTAGGTGAGACGCGGCGTTGCAGGGCGTCCATCAGTCGGCGAGTCGGTCAGCTGGGGTGGGTTGGGCTGCGTCGAGCCGGATTGGCAGCTTTTCCATGGTGGTTGCGCGCTGGGGGTTGTGTGGGTGTTGGCATGGAGGGGGCGACGTTCGTTCACCGCAGTCTCAGCCCGTTTTCTCGCAGCCTGCTTGCTCCCAAGGTAGGGTAGGTATTCTTTTCCCAGCCCATGTCTCTCTCCCGTCTCTCAGCCGCAGCTCATTCATTCATTCAGCCAGCCTCCAAGCTTCCCCCTTCCCCCTCCACCCACGGTTTCAGCCATTGTCAGACCTCACAATTCGCAGAAAATTAGAGGCAGATTCTTCATTACGACTAAAGTCCCTTTCATTCCAGTCCCGAGCTGTACCGCCCACGCCCCGCTCACCCCCGCGGGCCGCGACCGTTCCGCGACTTAAGCTACGGATCGGGCCCGGCCCATGTTCCTGGATCTGACGGGCGGGGGCTCGGGCATCTTGGCCAATCTTTGTCTGATGTGACCGTAGTGGCCGATCTCCGTGGCTCCACTGAAGCGACGCGGGGCCGCCGTGATCCCCTCTTCATCTCTCATTTCTCATTTCTCATCCCTCGTCTCTCATTTCTCGCCTCTCACCCCCTCTCACCCCCTCACTTTGTCTCATTCAGTCGGCCGCATCTACTGCCACTGTGAGTGGGGTTGCTTTTTCCTTGCTGGCGTGGTTGTCTTCTTTTTCTTTCTTTTCCTTCTTCCCTGTCGACAGGGTTTCTGCACGCGCGTAGATAGCGCTCGCTCTCGTCATTGCTGGGTTACAAACTTCTGTCATCCGGGGATCGCTCACCGGTCCATTTTCCGGGGGGGCGGGGCCCGTCCAGACTCTACTTGCGGGCCTTCGCCCCCACAGAATGCCCTGCCGCGCCCCCCTCCATCAGCGTGACCACAGGGGCGGTTTCCACTGGGACGGTTTCCACTGGGACGGCGTGTGCTCCAGAGTGTGCTCCGGGATGTCCTCCTCCGACGGTGATGGTGTCAATCCGTCACCCAGTGTTTCGGCTGCGGCACATTCCATCACAGCGGTCAGGTACTGCGACTCTGTAATCCAAAGGCCCCGTTGGATCCATTCCAGCCCATGCAGCCCATTTTCAATCCGCATGCATGCAGGCTGCAGATCAGATACACACCGAGCTTCCTATTGTCCTCGCCAGCCAGCCAGCCAGCCAGCCAGCGACGGCTCAATTCACTCGCAGGGTTCGTTGATTCACTTGCATCACCTCGCTGGCTTGCATTGGTCGGTTGGTTCGTCGTATTGGCATGCACCTGCTTGCTTCTTCCTGTTGTCTTTTTTTCAACTCCTACTGTCGCCCCCAAGTGGCTTCTTCCTACCCAACACCTGCCATCCGCCCGTCCGCCCAGCCCGTCCAGCCCGTCATTCTTGTGATTCAGAATCCTACCCTGTTGCGCCATGTCGCAGCCAGCCCGTAGCCGGCTTCGTCTCCGATACGTCCGGCGCGCCCGTTCCGCCTGCATGCCGGCCAGTCAACGCGAAGCTGCGGCTGGAAATGGTAGACGTCAACGAGAACGCGAATGTGATAGATCAGCGAAATGCAACTCGATGCTTTTTTCCCCTCTCTTGACCGAATTTTTTCCCTTTTTTCTTCTTGTCTCACGACGCTACTCTGCTGAACTGCCGAACGCTCCCTCCCTGCTCTCTCTAGCTTGTGTGCGTCTACATACCGCCAACGCATTACTACGCAGGTGAGCTGTCACTCTTCGCTTCGAGGCATGCATACATAACCTCCTCACCAACCGCCGCAAGCTTATCATCTGCCGAACCACGTACTTAACAACAGCCTGATCTGCATTGCTGCACCAATACTAATATGGATTCATTCTGCTGGCCACACTACCCTGGGGGTGCCGCTTCCGCCGCGAGACATGGCGGTTGCTGGCCTCAATGCAAGAATCCAATACAAATGAGACACCGCGCTGCACATTTCGTGCATTGTCTATTACCCTCACAACCTCGTTAATGGCAAGGTCGTTGGCGATCAACCCCGGTAGCGCAATACCAACACATCATGCGCGCCGTCACCTGCCTCCGTCTGGACCGCTCAGACTCTCAGCCCTCACATGCAAGGAGTGAAACAAGGAAGTAAGGAGCGTACTAGTTGGGATTTCTTTCTATCTGCACATGTAACGAATGGGGGGCGGTGGACGAGGCACCAAAGCAACAAGACAAGTACGCCAAGCCATCCAACGCGTGCATACTCGTACCAAAGACAAAAAGCAACCTCCAGTCCGAGCCCAATTAAACACAAGCTAAAGAAACGCCTAGAGAGAAGCCGAAAGCCCTGTTGCAGGCTACTCTATCCCATTCATCCCGAGCCTAAGTAGATGTGTGCAATTCTAACTAGTCGTTTGAGTGACTGGCGGTGGCTCGGAAGGTGACACAAAGTTGGAAGAAGACAAGGTTAAACAGTATCCCACCTGAAAAACAAACCCAGGCCGAAGCAACCAGCACAAAAGAAACCGAGAGACGCCGGACGCCGGAGGAAAGGAAAAGCCAATGTCCGGTCGGCAAACAGAAAGTTCATCCAGACTGCTGAAACGGTCGAGCCAATCTCCAAAGCCGCCCAAATCTAGACAGCCTCCAGACTGCTGAAACAGTCGAGCCAATCTCCAAAGCCGCCCAAATCTAGACAGCCCGGTCGGCGAACACACAATCCATTCACATTGTTGAGACAGCCGAGCTCATCGCAGCAAAATGTAGGATCAAACACGAGAACCAAGGCTACCAGCGTTGGCCACCTCTCAGAAGGGCATGGAGGCCGAGGGCTGCGTCTCTCCCAACGTAGAGGTTCCGTTTTTGGTGGAATGGTGACATGACCAGACCAGACCGTTCGTTCCATGTGTACCCCCAGGCGCGGAGGGCAACTGAACTCGATGTGCCTTCGAACAATCCAGCCCATCTTCGGATTCTCATCCTAGGATATTCCGAGCATGATGATGATATTTGGGTGTAAAGGACGTTTAGTTGGGGGGGTTAGAGAAGCCTCCACGTTGGATCGCCTGAGTGACGAGGTCATTGAGCATGCATGTGGCATTATGCGTATAGACCTGCCTGTCGATGACCTGCATTTCCTCGATGGCACGAGCATCCCGAACCCAGGACATATTGGCTCCGTAAAGCTGAGAGGTTGCGATGGAGGAGGAGGACTCCGGGTTAAGGATGCCGACTAATGAACCATCCAACGAACGCTCCGGCGACATCAGAGTGTTGTATAGGCAGATTCCTCTGGACTCCGACATCCTGTTCATGACTCGAGTTGCCGAAACTCCAATCCGTGTTCCCAGGAACTCCTCACATTGCGCAAACACACTCATGAACATGCGCCGAGCCTCGGTGACGGTGTAATTTCCGTGGAAGCTGCCTGCAAGAGACCCAGTCACCCAGTGAGGCTCTTCGAGCATCTCCATGGGCAGAGATGCCATCCATTCAGTGTCGACGATAGAAGTTATGTTCCAGTTAGAGTCGACAAAGACATGGTTGAGGTCCAGCTCTGGAAGCTGAAGACAGAACGGCCCGTTGGGGAGCTCTCGTGTAGTGAAGATGTGAGCCACGGATCGGATAGCACCCATGACGTCGTTGTCGTCGCCGTAGCTTGGCCCGTCATTCGGATCGGAGGTTTGGGCGTCAACATATCGATCTTGAAGTTCTATCATGTCTGATATGAACGTTGGTGTGTCCGTATGGGTATCAACAAGCGACATGACACGATCGGTGCCTTCAGCCTCCAAGATGGCCTGCACGCATAACGAAGGTCGCGAAGTGAGTGTCACCGTGGAATCGTCGTTGTATCGATAGCTGCCGATTTTTCCCTGGGGCAGAGATGCCAGAGTGAGCATCATCCTGGCGATACCCCCATGAAGGTTTCTTTGTAGGTCAAGATTGGCAGCCTCGAGGTACCATGTTTCGGATAAGGCCCTCCCTTCATTCGGGCCAATGTGATCCACGATAACGAACCCAAAGGGCAGGTTGTACACACAATCGGCGGGAGCGAAAGGGGCAAGAAGCTTGCCGTCGAGGGCACCGGAAACCAACTTATCAACAACAGCCCCGAATCTGTCCGATAGGCGTTCGATCGTAGATGTCTCGGTAATCTCAGTGAACTGCATTGCTCGGGTCAGTATTCGAATACCCTGTCTAAGCTTCAGATGGGAGAAAACTTACCGAATGACCGTTGGGGAATCCGAACCCGTGCATTCTCGGGACCGGTATCTCTGGGCAATGTACCTTTAGATAGACGTACGAGCCCACGTCGACGCGAATCTTCTCCTCAACCGAGCCGGGGTTTTCGTCCTCCCCTAAGGCAGCCGGAACGGCGCACTTAAACAGGACCTTTCGGAACGCTCCGATTACCCTCTCCTTAACCTCAACAATAACCCCCACGTTGAAACGCTCCCCGAGCCATTCTGATCGCGGTGCAACGCGGCAGGCACTTCCATGAGATAAACCGAGGAGGAACTTCGTCACGAATTCAATGGAAGATCTGGCCTCCCACAACTGGTTCCGGAAGTGCGCAATACCTGCGCTTCGCTCTTGCTCAGTCATGGGAGCAGCCGGAATGAACGAGTTTTGGTTTGCCATTTTGGTTTGATTCGGTGGTGAATGGGGTGGATTGGAGAAGAGTTGAGAGGTTGTGGATGAGGATTGGGGATCTTCTATCAGACAGAGTTAGCATCTACCACAAATGAATGTTGAGAGTTTGGAACTACTCACCTTGCTACGATGCTGCTAGTAGTAGCGAAGATTGTTTCTTGAGGTAAGGGCTCAAGGAGACAAGATGGGAGAATGAGGTTGACGGTTTGATGAGAGACGTTGGAGTTTGAAAAGATGCAGAAGACTGTAGAGCGAATTGTTGGAGTCTGAGGAAGAGAGATTCTTGGAAAGAGATGGAGGCAGAGAGCCCTTTTAACTCCTCTAGAAGTTGAACGAGTGTTTTCCTTCGGCTCTCTGGCGTGGTGTCAGCTCCCAGACTTCCCCTTCCCTCGTATTCTCTGCACACTCACCCTCTTGCTCCTAGTTGCGGCACTCCCCTCCCGTCGACCATTGGAACATGACCCTCTTGCACCCCCTTTGCGTCATGACCTCCTCATCTTGCCGCCCGGAATTGCGCCATGGCCCCCTCTCTGTTTTCGTGAGACAAACGGCAGAAAACGCGCACATCGCCGGCGTGGCGTCGGTTGCCTGATTTTGACGGATAGCGACATGAGGCAGGGCGAGCGAAGCAACTCGGCTGCGGATTGGTCCGTCGAGTTGACGGGAAGTTGCATTCTCTAGCTCCCCTAGGCGTTTGCAAAGTACATAGTCAAATGCTGAGCTAGTCCGTACACGAGCCCAGCGTGTCTCACTTGCCCGGTGTCCCCCCTGCTTCTTTTCTCACCGAGGCCTTGCCCGTCCGCCCATGATGCTTGCTTTCTTTTGGCATAGATTGTGGTATGCCGCGGTGGAAACTCTCGGCTGTCTAGAGCCCACACGATTGGTCCGCTCAAAGTGTCGTTCGGCTACTGGCAGCAGAGGCGGAAGACTATTCAACGCAGTAGGTGGCCAAGGCTGCTCGTGATGGGCTCCCGCCGTCCTGGCACCCCCTCCCAGCTGCGGGATTCCGTTTCCCCCCCCCCAGTGTTTTCGTTTGTCTGCCTGTTCGTTCGCCTTTTGGGATCGTCGAGCGGCGGGGACACGTCATCTTCGTTTTCGTAAGATGTTGATGGGCTGGTCTGGACTCCGAAGCAATGCTGGTATCCTCGCTTGAATGACAGTGTGAGCCCATCATCTGCGAGTTTCTTGAGATTAGGCTGTTGAAACTACAGCGGCCGTCAGGTATACGGGCTATCCGCGACTAATGCCGGCTCCCGTGCTTACGGGCCACCAGCAAGCCCCCTCGCCTCCCCCCATCAAGAAATGGTGCCCTTCTTCTCCTCCGCCATGGCGCCGGCCTTTTTCAGTACCAGTCGACTTCTTCTGTCCTTGCTATCGCACCTATTTCGCAGGTTCTCCGAGCTGATCTGTGACATCGAATAGTCTCAGGACCGCGATTACGCTGCGACTACCCGTTTGCGGAGTCACGTCGTGTGTCGATATTCAGCCCGTTGCCGCGAGGTCGGTCACCATGTCCGGGTTTCTAGCCCGCAGATCCTCGTAGCCTGGTCCCGCATCCCAGCCATCCAAAGCGAGTCTTGCACTTTAGCCGCATCCCCTCTTCTGTTCGGAGCCATCGTGCATGCTGCCAGTGTGTTCTCCCGGATATGACTTTGGGGGCTTGGTTCTCGTCGCTTCATGACAGATATCTCGGTTGACATGTCGTTGATTCGAATGAAACCATTGCGCGCATGGGATCGAAAGCTGAAAAGACCCAAAGAGCCCAAAGCGCAAAAGTCTTGACGTCTCTACGCTGCCATTCGGTCGTGTAGCCACACCAGCCGCTCAGGGGGCGAAGTTGTGATGTCTCACAGAACACAACCTTAGATGGAACCCACTCGAGGTTGCTGGGGTTTTCGTTCCCCGGTAGCTTTCCTCCGGGAGGGCTGTTTCTTGAGCGGGAGACGGGGTTGTCATGCTTAGGGCGGAGAGTGAGGCAACTGATCCTCATGCCTGAAGACAAGACAGCAAGATCCTAACGGTGATTCAGAGTATAGTCGGGGAAAAGAGCCAGTGCCTTACTGCCCTGTCTCTATTCTGGAGTTGGATTTTGTCGATGCAATAGAGTTGCTTCCCTGACTGAGCAACCTCGTACCCTCTGTACCCCCGTTGTGTGAACCTCCCCGCACGCATTGCACAGTTCCCAGTAACTCGTCACTCGGCCGTTTGAATCTTCCGAGCTGCTCGTAAAACCTTTCGTGAGAGGGAGGTCCCTGCAAAGCAGCGCCATCACATGGGCGAGCTGAACGGGAAGCCGCATGGCGCGTTTCGCAAAGTGGATTTGTGTTTCCATCAACCCCTCACCACGCCATCTGAATAGCTTCACGCGGGTACCCGTCAATGGTCATCGGGACCCCCCTGTTGGTCCGCCACAAGCCCTCCTGGCATGGTTGCTGGCTCGGGTTCGCGCGTTCCCGACTTGCTTGCATGGTGCATCAGCTCGACATGTCAAGTTGCCAAGTTGCGGTCAACGGGGACTCACAGCTTCAGCCAACGGAGACCCCCCAAGCAAATGCATCAGTCCTGATCCTCATTAACTTAGTTTCAGTTAGCGAACTTGCCGCCAATCCTTCAAGCCTCTGATGCGTTGATTCCAGGTCGAGCCAACCATGGGGGAACAGATGTCTGCTTTTGCGGAAACCAGCATGTGTAGAGGACTCCTATCAGCAAGCCCGAGTCTGTACGACGATGTAGGACTTACCCGAATGAAAGCCGCTGGACCTGGAGGAGTCACGCCGGGACTCTCGACTCTTCAAAAGTCTGGACTCGCCGCACAAGTGACACAGGCCGTTGCAGCCATCACCAGATACCTGAGACTTGCTTCTGCGAACCAGTCTGCCCAGGTTGGGCCGCCAAGTCTGCCGCCCGTTGGTGCCCTGTTGCATCATTTTCTCCGGTCTGCTCTGCGTCACTTCGTGTAATGGTGTGCTCGTCATTTTGGCCCATGTCTCTGCGGGTCACCGTTTACAGTGCCACTCAACGGCTGACTTGCCAAGGCAACGGCTAGACAACATATAAGTACAACCCGGATATCGATGGGGGCGTTTTGTGACACCGAATTGGAGGGGTCAAGAGTATCTCTCAAGTGTTTTGTTCTGATCCTGCCAGGTAGTGTGATCAGAATTGGGAACTCAGGAGAATGACGGGGCTTTCCGCATGGCACTCAGCCCCGAAGGGATGTACTACGATGCTATCTCTGGGACATATACCTGCGCCTTCTATAGGCTAAACCAAGACGTAGAAAAGCAATATACTGAGGCGACGATGGACTCCTTCGGAGGTATACACCCGTCCCGGACTTGCTACCTTACCAGCCAAGGTTTTCACAGCATTACACTAGATCTCGCTTCGGCTTGCAGACACACTTGTTACTGGTTGGGATCTTGAAATAGATACCAGCTAGCGGCATGGGTTCCTAGATCCGCCGGAATTGATGCTTAGACTACGGAAAGGCCAAGTGCCAAAGCACCTTAGCTCGTCATACCCAGCATAAGATTAGAAGCCCGTATCTCATGGCCCCTCACAGCCCTCAGAAGTCAGAGTTGCACAAGCACCCCTCATATTAGGGGTAGCCATATTGGAGCGGAAAACGCGGCATGCTGGTTAGAGATCGGACTGGGCCATAGTGAGGCGAACGAGCAGCCCACTCTCTCAAGTTGCCGGACCCTCTGCCGCCGTACCACCACAGAGGTATCTTTGGCTCGCCTAGTGATCCTTGGCGGCCGAAGCTAAGGCTTCGTTACGCCTGAAGTCCCGAGATCATCCAACGGACCTTCTTCCTTCAGCTACTGGTGGTTCTGCTGGAAGGCAAGTACTCTCCCGAGATTCTCGTCTGGTGTGGTGATTTTCTTGGGATAGCTTGATCATTGACCTTGCTGATCACTCTTCCTACACGCCCGAGACAGTCCTTGGCTTCGGGCACACCCTCGGCTGGTCTCGTATGTTGCTGACCTTTGCCTGGAGCTTCGGTGCGATGGTTTGGGTCGGTGCGCGGTAGATCGTAGTATTCAGCTCGATGACGAAAGAAACGCCTGTCGCGGGTGTTCCCAGAAGATGTTAGTACATTCTACTTTTGAGTGGTGTGAAGGTGTCTTCCCCACTGGTCCAATACGGTGCAGGAAGCAGTTGCCATCGTCTGTAAGTAACACGGCTCCAGAAACCACTCGAGGATGAATCGAGTGCTTGTCTTGGCCTTCCACTGCTGGAAGTACACTCGCCCCTACACAGCTGCTTTGACTCCTAGTGATTCGACGATCTGCTCGATTCTATGCTTGGTTTCCTTTCTCTCATCATGCTTTGGAGATGTGTCTGTGGCGTTACCCTGAAGCCTCGAGGTGAATTGAATTGGACTCGGCGTTTGCGTTCGCTGGTACTCTCGGCAAGCTACCTCTTTCTTGCTCGTGTCGGTCTGTATCGGTCGGTGGAGTGATCCGGCTATGCACATGATTAGTGATGTTTCTCCAGTGAGAAAGCGATCTGCTTGGTGATGCTGCCCGGTGGATGAGATTCATCGACTACCAAGGGCTCCGCAACCGACTTGCCAAGAGAGACACAGATCCTGCTCCAGAATCCGGATAAGGTCTTTGATCCTCATATTTTGCTTGCCCGGGGATCGTACCGTAGGAAGCTCGTGGTTCTGGTCCGGTGCGCGCAAGGGCTTTCATGGAGCTGGGAGTCGCCAAGGCTGTGCTTCGAAGTCCTCGTTCGGACAGGCATGGTAGGATCTTTGGGGCGTCGTCTCTTGGTGGTTCGCTGAGCTCCCCGTATCCCGTGGGTGTCGGTTCTTTGCGTCGTCCGTGTGCTCTAGGCTAGGTCCCGTCGCGTCCAACGTGTTTCGAACCATCGTCTCGTGAGGCTTGGTGTCAAGGTGGCGTCGCTGTTACTCTTGGGCCCATGGCTCATTGGGATTGTCGATATTCTCTTTGCTTCTTAGCGATACTTGTGTGAACGGTTGTTCGAAAGGCCTGGCTGATGCTGTCAGGTTCGCATCACTTAGTGGAGGAGGGTGGGGATGCGGTACCGGCTTGGGTGCAGCAAGGCAGCTCTGAGCTCTTGGCTGGTGCCCCTTTCTCCGCGAGGATCTCCACGAGGATCTCCTTGAGCACCTAAAGGGCGGCTCTAATACCTTTGTCTCGTGCTAATAGAATGATTAGTGCCTGGGAAAGACGATTCAAAGGAGTATTTCGGTTCATGGTGGTGATGCAAGATGGAGGGTATGATGATGGGGCTGGGTAGGTGCCTATGGTGCTGAGCAAACTACACCAGAAATGCACGACGAGGGGCACCAGGGCAGACTGCACCGCACACCCAACACAGCAACGACAAAGAGAACACGCCATCTGTTCGTACTCTTCATGATTATCGAGGGAACGCCAACCTCATACACAGGGACATCATCTGTATTACGGACTTTGGTACGGTCTTGCATTGCTGTTCTATCTGCAGACCGAGGATCCCTCGCCTTCCTCAGCCGCATCCAGTCTATATAGCACTAGGATAATAACGAGTTACTGCCAGCTGCTGCCGGTGCATGAGTGGAACACTTATTCTAGGTGCACCTAGCGAGCCAGCAAGTCGTCTAGTATTAATGCTTGAGCCAGACGCAAAGGGAGCATCCCGGCAGTCATCTCCATAAGGCATGGCCAACGGGGGTCCCGGTCAATGACAATCACAGAGTAGTCTTGAGGTTTGTTTTCATTTGCCAGTTTGGAGTTTGGTGGTTATCAAACTATTGTTTGGTCGTCATTGGCCTTGAGAAACGCATCGTGTGGGAGTTTCTAGGGCTTGGCCGGCTGCTTGTTTTCCTCTGCCAGGTGCGCGCCCCCTCCTACTTGTTCTCCCCCTCCACTCCCACTCTCTCTCCTCCCCTCTTCACCTCCTTCACCACCACCCACCTTCCACTTTTCCCATCACAACACCAACCCTCCCATCCTTCCCCGTCTCTTCGAACATCATCTGAGATCCAAGGAGTTCCCTTGCATCTTCAGGTGCTCTCGAAGGGACTTTCCCCGTCCCACGCAAACCGAGTTACCTTGGTTGACTCGCCGCTTTTCACTCGCGTCTCCCTTCTCGCAACCTCTGCCCACTTCGTGCTCCTCCTCGAGAGCCTCAGGCGTACTGTCCTCTCTCACACAGCATTCCTCTACACTCCGCTTCCTGACCGGAGTTGCCTCTTTCTGTCGGCATCTCCTACGCGTCAGCCCGTCTCAGACGGTTGTCAAGTCGAACCTCAACGCGTTGATGCCACGCAGGTAAAGTTGTCAATACCCCATCTCCATCCTCTCCACCTTCCATTCCATCTCCATCCTCAACTTCACCTTCTCTTCCTGCCGCCTTGTCCTACTTTACCGACTACCCTATTCGTTCCCCTGCCTCGTCGCTCCTTCACTGCCACGATGATTCTTCTCTGAGTGTCTCGCCTTTCTTCGCGTCGCACCTGCTAACGCCATCGCAATCTGCAGTTTCTACCTCAAGATTCATCATCAAGATGCCACCTTACTCCACGGAAGACCTGCCAAATGCAGGCCGGCAGCCCGTAAAGCTGGGTGCCTCGCTTCGAAAGACAGTTTCGATGCATGCTGTCTCGCACGAGTCCTACTCGGACACTGAAAGCAATAGCCTTTGTAAGTTGCACAGCTCCATTTCCTATGTCCTATCGTTTCTTCTACGATCTTCAATCAAGCATTACCCTACGCTCTACGTGGCTATCATTGTTGTTTTATCCCTGGCCCCTATCTGTCGTCTGTTCCACTGGCCCCTTCTGGGGCGACGACGAACACGCTTATGTGTGAGGCGATGTTGCATCATCTCTTCTTGTTCACAAATCTTCCTTGCACTACTTTGACAAATGAACGACGGAAGTTGCCCTCTTCAATTCTTAGTTCACTTTCAAGATCACTTTTTGTCTGTCAATATGTGCAAAAACTAATTCAACAAGGCATCCCTTCTCAAAGCACCTCGCCTGGCTCTCGGTAAGAACTCACTGGCGCAATAATCCTTTTGCCTGTCCCCTCACACAAGTCTAGTATCAGAAAGTCAGCCTCGGACAATGGGAAAGACTCCAGCAGGTATGTGCATTGTTCCTTGACTATCTATCCCAGAAAACACTCTGACGGTATCATGTATAGCACATCTGCTTTCAGAGGGAGTGCTTCCGAAGACGATGTCTTTTCGAGCAATGAATCTTCTGAAACTCGAGACAACAGTATCCAGGCTGGGCCTGTGGCAAACGTTTCCATGGTTGTTCGGAGACCTCTCAGATCCGACCCGCAGACCATGTATAGCCCTGACGCTTGCATCTTTGTTGCGAAGTGAGTCAAACCTGCCATATTTTCGAGGATATTTCTTGACATTTCCAATCAGCTTGGCTCAGGGTTACAGCGATGTGGCTCTGTACAACGAAGTCACTAGAATCTTTGGGGAGTATGGCTCGGTCTATGTCAAGATCAAGCGAGATAAGCGAGGCATGCCGTTTGCGTTCGTCCAATTTACAGTCAGTATCGCCGAACGACTCTTAATTTGGTACTAATAGTATTTATAGCACCATTCTCATGCCAGAGTCGCTCTTGAGCACGGTCACAAAAGATTGATCCTTGGCCGATATTGCCGAACTGAAAGGTGCAAGGGGAACTGTATGCCGCCTACCCAACCTACCTCTATTCTACACAAGCACTCATCTATATCAGTGACCTTCCTTGTGTACAAGAAAAACGGCCTCGCTACTGGTCTCACCGAAGCTTATTCCCTCCTTCAGCAGTGGGGTACCATCGACAAGGTCGAGCACTTGGACCGCGAGACGCGGTTGACCATGCGTCTCCCTCAGTCGGTGATCGTTGTGTACGAAAGATTCAATGCTCGTCGGAATGTCGTCAAAGTAAGACCTAGTTTTTTTCCTCTTGGCGTTTTTTCTCTAGTGATGTACTAATAATCACAGGAGTTTGATGACAATCACGTGTACGCGGTGTTGCCCTACGACGCTCGACAGGACCCGTGGTCGGAACACAACAACGAGATCTTGGTGGAGCAGTACTACAAGGACTGTCGTTCTGTGTACATTGGAAACCTGCCTCTTTGCGTCAATGTCGATCTTGTTCGTCTTGTCACCACCCCTTTCGGCCGCGCCGTGGACGTCCAGATACGACAGAACATGGATCAGAGCGGTAAGCTATTCATTAACGATTCAACTCCAGCTTACTCACTATCTCTTCTAGGTGCTCCTGGGCAAATTGCCTTTGTGGAGTTTGAGAATTCAAAGATTGCTGAGAATGTTGTGGTTCATTTGGTACGACCATCCCTTGACCTTACTTGCTTGCTTTCCACTAACATGACAATCAGAACGATCGAAATGTCCAGGGCAACATGATCCGCGTGGAGATGAAGAGATCGAGACCTTCCCTGCGCAAGTTTGCCCAGCAGGGAAGCTCAAGCTCGAGCAGATCCCACTATCCCCAGGGAGCAGCCGCTTCTTATTCCAGCTTACCTCACTACTCGATGCCTTCGCCTACTGATGACCCTTGGTCGGCCCCTCCTGGGGCTATGGTTCTTCACAACCAGTCTTCCTCTGTCGGGACAAGCCATCATTCCAGCACGTCCGCAACACTCGTTGCCCAGCCTACGGCGGATGATCGCCTCTACCATGAAGCACCTAACTCCCAAGTGTATCGTCATCCCGGTGCTCCGCCTACCCACACGCAGCCTACGATCGCACAGGCCAATGTTGCCCCGGTTCAGGCTCATGCTGCCCCAGTTCAGATTGCTGTTGCTCCGGCTCAAACTACTGTTGCCCCAGCTCAGGCTCTTGCTGTCCCAGCTCAGGCTCCTGTTGCCCCAGCTAAGGTTCCTGCTGCTCCAGCTCAGACGCCTGTTGCCCCAGTTCAGGTTACTGCATCTCCAGCTCAAGCTACGCAGACTCCGACAAGACCCTGTATCGCCCTGGGCAAGAGGCCTGCGGCTTTACGTGAGCGGGCTGGTTACACTCCTCACCGGTCTCCCTCCTATGTTGCCGAGCAGGCTGCTGAGCGCGCCGAACAAGCTGCTGAGCGTGCTGAGCGTGCTGAGCGGGGAAGATTCCTTCGGACCACTTCTATCAACATCATGGATCCTCACCCAGAGGTACCTGAAGGTGACATGCAGTCTCCTGTTGAAGTCATTGGGTCGTCCACGGAGCACACCAACTCTCCTGACAAGGTCATCGATTCTCCTGACAAATCCACTGACTCTTCTGAGAAGACCGCCGAGTCCCCACTGAACGACGCCAAGCAACTGGACAAGAACAACCACTCTGAGAAGGATACCAAGCCTGTTGACAATGGAGTTATCGTCAAGGAACTCAACGCTTCTAATAATGAAGCCACTGACCCTTTCGTGAGCTCTTCAACCCGTTTCATGTCCGGCGGACAACAGCCCTACCAGCCTTACTACCAGCCTTACCAAGCCCAGGCATACCCCCCTGGCAACATTCCAATGATGCCCTTCATCCAGGGCATGCATAACGGCATGGTCCAAATGCCAGCTGCTATGGTTCCAATGTCGCAGCAAATGCCACAGGGCCAGATGCCACAGGCAGCGCCTTACGAACTTCCACATGCGATGGTTCACGGTATGCAAGCTATGCCAAACACAATGGCACTTACTATGGCGCACAACATGGGGCAAGGCATGGCACACAACATGGGGCAGGGTATGACGCAAGGCCTACCTTTCGGGTATCCTCAGAACTTCTACTCTTACCCTTTCAACCCCCAGAGTCCCTCATATGTACCCATGGTTTCATCGACTGGCCCAACTGCCGGGGTGGAGACGCCGACCAAGGCTGTCAAGATTGAGAGCATGAGTTCAAGCCAGGTTAAGACTGGTGACCAGGACAACAACGATGGCCAGGGAGCTCAGCACCGCGAGGAGGCCAACTGAGCAAGGTTGCTGCATTCAACCCACCAAAACATCTGCTTTTCCTTTGCCATACGAGTTTTTTCATTCTGCGATTTCCACACTGGCGACCTTTACCATGGAATGAAGCACACCGGGCGCCTTTTCTGCTCGCAGATTTAGGCCAAACCCTCCGCGCTATTTCAGCTCATTCGCCCTTTTCGACATGTGGGTTATATCGCAAGTACGTACGCACGCGTGTTTTGATGACTTCTTTCCTATCTTTTCAGCAACGCTAGTCGACATTCATCTGAGCTGCTCTTCCAAATGCCTCAGACAGCTCAGCAACGACATTTTCACGCCACCACGGGCAGAGGTTTGCCTTTCGATCTGATTTTCACGCTGCCTTTCTTTCTTCACATCTGCTTCATCATCAGGCCACATCCTGTTAATAAGCACATGTTCTTTTGTTACTTTTCAATCTGCGATATGGGGAAGATATGGGTCCCAATTTGGAGACGCCACTTGAGGATAGCAAGGAGTGGTTTGGATTGCCTGGCATGGATGCATTTTTCGACACCTTTTGGGGGGACTGGTTGAAAACTGCAACCCAGTTGGGCATCACAGACGAGACATACTGTTCTCTTCTCCTTGCGTGTACGAGTTTAATAGATAAAATGAACAAAGTGGGATTTCTCACACCAAACCTAGGATCCACATGCGGCGTGTCGTGAAGGGGAGACCATTCATAAGTTGACTGTCTCATGCATGATATGACAAGCTAGAAGCAGGGGATGGTGACGATGGATGCATGGTTTAACGAACGCCCCCACTAATAAAAGGCGCTTCAAACCATGACCAAGGCCTCGCCAAGCATCACCAGGCAATCTGGTCGGGCCTAGTTCGGTGCAACAGGCCTACTAACTCTAACCAGTCCAGTATTGGCGGCCACGTCTTTTTTCTCTCTCGTCTCTTTGATTGCCCTTAGGACGACTCGTACTACGCTCGCCGTGTCCGGTAGCAACATCCGATTTTTCACCCCCACCCGCTGCTTCAGCAGTCTCCTCGATCAGTACATAAGCACGGAGCGTCCTCCTCCATCAAACATCCAACCTGCACGGAATTGGTTCTGACGGCATCACCCTGTATTCGAACTCTCGACGGAAACTCGACACGTCCTCAACTATCCAGCATGGGCCAACCATCATCTGCGGCTTCAAACGCCATCATCTACGTCACTTATGGCGCGTTTCTGTTGGTGACTCCTCAGCCGCGACGCGGGATTTATCCTCCCCCAAAGGCGCGAAGCTAACAACGGTGACGCAGGTTGTTGGGAACAGGCGTTGCCTGGAAGATGAGAAACCAGAGCAAGGCGGACTTCCTCGCCGGCAACGGAACCCAGACGGGTCAGACCTCTTTTTCCCCCAAAGTCGACTTCGCCCACGTGAACCAAGCAGATGGGATCGCCTCTTTTCGATTCTGCTTCGCTTCGTGGGTGTCTTCGGCGTGGACTCCACCGTCCATTCTACGTGCCATAGCTAACAGCAGACGCAGCGTTCCCTCTGGCCTTGAACTTCATCGCCTCCGGTGAGTAGCGCATCATGCTCCCACGACCCAGCGTCCCGGAGCGGTAGCATCTTGCGCAGCGCAGCGATGAACGTGTGGCCACGCGGGGCCCCGATCTCAAAACAACTTCCCGGTCGAGTATGGCACGAGCAACGGCGGAACTGAGCGACCAGGTTCGTACCCAAAACCACCCTATCTTCTTTCCCCCTCCTCGAGATGCTCTCGCCCTCTGATGCTACTGACCCCCACCGGCTTCGTCCCTGGCTAGTTACTAACCAAACCCCGCTCAGAGAGGCATCTCGGGAGGGGGGGAGAGGATGCGGCTCACTACGGGCGCCGAGTCGACATGTCGGTGGCATCCAACCTCAGATAGCCTGGCCTGGCCTGGCCTTCTGGGGAGATGCCATCGCGTGTCGATGAAGCTGAGACTGTACCGTAATACTCGATCAAGTTAATGCTTGCGTGGGAAAAGTGTTGCCGCTCCAAAAGCCCTTACATCCTCTCCCTCTTTCCCGCGAGACGGAAAAAACTGACTCTCTTAGCCCTCGGATCCGGAATACTCTTTGCTTACCCCCAGCTGGCCACCATCGCCGGCGTCCAGGGCATGGTCGTGTACGCGCTCGCGTCGGCCCTGCCCATTCTCGCCTTTGGCTTCCTCGGCCCCGTCATCCGCCGCAAGTGCCCTGAGGGCTTCGTCTTGACCGAGTGGACCAGGCAGCGCTACGGCACCGTGGCCATGCTGTACCTCAGCTTCATGACCCTCGTGACTCTGTTCCTGTACATGGTCGCTGAGCTCTCGGCCATCGGGCAGGTTGTCACGGCCTTGACGGGCCTCGACGGGCTTCCTGTCATTATTGTGCAGTGCGTCATCACAACCATCTACACCTGTGAGTTATATTCCTTCCGCCCTGGGCCTTTGTCCGCACCAAAACGGCTCCTGACGCATCATCACAGCCCTCGGCGGCTTCAAGATCTCCTTCTTCACAGACGTCATCCAGGGGGCCATGGTCATCGGCCTCGTCATCATCGCCACAATCACCATCGGCGTGAAGACGGACATCAAGAGAGAACTGGTCGACGACTCGGAACTGACCAAGGCGAACCTGCTCGGATGGCAACTCCTGTACATCCTGCCCGTCGCCATCTTGACCAACGACTTCTTCCTCTCCAACTTCTGGCTGCGTACCTTTTCGTCCAAGACGGACAAGGACCTCCGGCTGGGCACCAGCATGGCTACCATTGTCATCCTCGCCATCCTCACGCTTGTCGGTGCCACGGGTCTCATCGCCGTGTGGTCCGGTGCGCTAGCGCAGGCCGAAGCTGCCGTGTCGGGCTCCATCGCCTTCTTCCTCCTGCTCGAGACGCTCCCAACTTGGGTCGTCGGCATCGTCCTGGTCATGGTCGTGACGCTCAGCACCGCCGCCTTTGACAGTCTCCAGTCGGCCATGGTGTCGTCGGCGTCCAACGACCTGTTCCGCAATCGCCTCAACGTGTGGTACATCCGCGGCCTGGTCGTGCTGGTCATCTTCCCCATTGTCGTCCTCGCCCTGAAAGCGCCCTCGATCCTTCAGATCTACCTCATCACCGACCTGGTCTCCGCCGCCACGATCCCTGTACTGTGCATCGGCCTCCACAGCAAGTTCTACTGGTGGCGCGGCTTCGAGGTCGTCGTCGGCGGTCTCGGCGGCCTCTTCACCGTCTTCATCTTCGGCGCCATCTACTATGGCGATGCCAAGCAGGGTGCCGAGCTGCTCCTCCTCGAGGCGGGTCTGTACGGCAACGACTGGAGCGCCTTTGGCGCCTTCGTCGCCGCCCCCGTTGGCGGTCTTCTCTGGGGCTGCGGCGCTCTGGCTCTTCGTCTCGCTGCCCAGTTCGTCCTAGCCAAGGTCCGAGGCCACCGCTTCGATGCGCTTGACCGGCCTATCGAGCGAACTCCCAGCGCAGACACTGACTTTCCCACGGAGACCATCATCTCTTCCACCCCTGGCAAATTCTTCTAGGTATGTCCTGGTCAAGTAGTGTACTACTGCGACGTTTCTTGGGATTACTTGGTCGCTATGTTACACCAAATTGGGGGACTTGGGGGGGTTTTGCAGCGCATAATCGCGCCTGTTCCTCAACACGGTCTATTTTTCGCCCGTTGGAGGCTCGGCTCTTTTGCTCAAGGCAAATGCCCAGATTGATTCGGAGTGAAGTGCTCTGCTCAATGCTGACGTTCGTTCACCGACCTCCAAACTATTCTACAGTACAGATATAATCCTTATACAATCTACACACTCTTTTACACCATTGTTTCATTTACTTCATGACGTCCGCCACTGATCTTTCGAGACTTCCAGCCGCCAAGAGAGCAGCCACAACGGAACTCACGATCGTTCACCTTCTAGCGAAGCCTCATGAAGCTGACGTGTTAGATCAGCACGTCTTTTCCTAGCTGACCTGCTCGCTCAGGAAGATGCCATTGCTCGCGGATTTGTTATGAAACGAGAGCTACTTGTTCGTGGGGCATCTTCCGTCGGTGTACGACGCTCTGTCTCGCATCAGCACGGACACGCATTCGGCTTCTGAACAAGGTGACTCTTGAGGCTTGAGCGCGCCTTTCGCGCCTTCATCATCGACTCGATCCGCACGCACTGCTGCTTCATCTGGCTCGATCATGACACGAGGCTGGGCAGTGCCCATAAGAGGGCAAGGTTGGACCTGGTCCTCAGTGGGTGACACCACCGAAGGGGCGGTCACGTGGCCATCAGCATCACTAATCTTACACTTTAACAACCAACGAAGGGAACCTACAGTCGGGATCTGGAATTGAGTGTGTATTCTTGCATGAGACCCCCAGAACAGATGGATCATCTTCGGTGGTAGTCTATGGCGCTTTCCGGTCTTCGCGGGTCAACCGCTTTTTCGATACAGGTCAGTTGGACAGTATCCGGTATGGCTGGTCGCATGTTCTCGTGCCCGGAGAGCTGAAGAGCAACCCGCAGGCGGACACGGCTTCGGGGGCTTGGATTGACCTTGCAACCTATGCGAGGGAGGTCTTTGCCGCTCAAGACACCCGTCGTTTTGTCTTAGGCTTTACACTCTGTGGCTCTCTATTGAGGGTATGGAACTTTGACCGCCTTGGAGGAGTCGCCTCTCAGCAATTCGACATCAACAGCCAAGCTGGAGGTTTACAGTTTGTGATCATGGTTCTCGGGTTCCTTGGGATACACGAAGATGGTCTTGGATTTGACCCTACTATACAAGGAGCGCCTAACGGCGAACGGTACATCGACATCGAACGCAACAGTCAAACAGAGCGTCTTATTATTGATCGGCTCATGAGCCGTACACGATGCATTTCCGGCCGAGCGACAATTTGTTGGAAAGCCCACCACCGAGATGATCCACAGACACCCCATGTCGTCAAGGACTCGTGGCAGTACACAGACCGAGACGAGGGCGCAGTTTTCTGACCATGGTAAACGCATCAACAGTGGTGAACCCAAGATTTGTGAGGCAAAAACGGCCCTGCGCATCGTCAGCTATTTGGGGCCGATGCTCCTCTATTTTCCAGCGCGAATCAATGGCTCATGCGATCAACGAACCTATCGAAGAGGAGCTGCTTCCAAGTCATCAGCTGAAAGGTTTCCATCCCACCCACCCTGGCGAGGTACTGAGTGGCAGGTTCAAGACGATTGCCAAGCTCGGTTTCGGCGCAGGCTCTACCGTATGGCCAGCAGAAAACCTCAAATTGCAGGCTTTTCTCTCATGGCTTGACTCCATATTCTGACCTTTATAGCAGCAAACGGTGGAAGAAGTCCTTAGTTCCTCGCTTCGTTAGCATAAAAATCGCCGCGCTCGATACCGATGCATCTAGAGAGACGACGTATTCGAAGCTCATCATTCACGCCAAGCCCTCGCACGAGGGTCTCTCATTCATCCGGACGCCTATTGATGAGTTTCAGTTGGAAGGGCCAGAAGGCACCCACGCCTGTCTCGTCTACGAGCCCATGAGGGAGACTCTTTTCCCACTCCAGCACCGATTGCGGCGACAAAGGCTGGCCTTGCCGTTGTTCAAGTTCTTCACTTACTGTCTCCTTCAAGCCGTGGACTATTTGCATACCGAGTGCCATCTTATCCATACAGGTGGGTACCCGAAAGGATTTGTATTTATTATTGCTAACAATCGCGACTCGCCAGATATTAAGGATGACAACATCATGATCACGATTGAAAACGGCGCTGTCTTGGCGGATTTCGTCAAGTACCAAGCAATCAACCCTCAGCCTCGGCACGTCCGAAGCCAGGATGATCGTGCGACGTACGTCTCGCACAGCAACTTTGGGCCTTTGCGGGGCTCGCGGCTGTTGCCTGAGCTGGCCGACTTCAATCTCAGCTTCCCTGGACTGGACGGGGAACTCGGTCATCTTTCTCCTATCCAGTCTCACCGCTTCCGAGCCCCAGAGGTGCTGCTCGGTTGCCCCTGGTCATATAGTGCTGATATCTAGAACCTCGGCCTTTTGGTAAGTAAAATTCACCTGGCCAACACTTTGCCACAGAATATCCTAACCGACGATTCTGCTATCCCTAGATGTGGAATCTCCTGCAAGACACCAGCCTGTTCGACCGGCCTGCCGGTGAGGACGGCGAGTATGATGCACGCGTCCATCTTGCACAGATGGTTTCTCTCCTGGGAGATCCACCGGAGGAACTGGTCAAGAGGGAGCGAATTTATCGCACACATCAGCTCGAGAGGCCCGTCACGAATCCATGCGGCAAGGATTGTAAGACCATGAACGAGTTTTGGGGGGGTCCCTTTTTCGGCGACGATGGTAAGTCACAATACCTTTAACAAAGAAGACTTGGACGGAACAGGTCTACTTGCCATGATTTGGAAAGCATATTTTAGCTGCATACGTGACCGACGAGACTGGCGTAGCAGGTCCCTAGAAACTCGGCAAGTCGTATTTTCAAGAAAGAAGAGAAAGCCAGAGGCTCAGCCCTTTGCCAAAGTAAGAGGACTGCAAGTATACCACATAGCCTTGCCTAATTGTGCAGCAACTGCAGAAACTTCTTGAAGCCAACCTGACTTGTTTGGCTTCAGCAGCTTGGGGGGACATCCATTTGAATGCCGCGCGACTCGTCGGGTGTTCAATGTTTGTTGGAGAGGCCCGCCACACCTTGCTTGTTGGTGGCGGTGGCAATGCCTCGCAAGGCTCCGGGAGATAGCAAGCCCAGCAGGCGACTTGGGCAGGACTCGCATTGACATTGCCAAAGCCGAGAGCTAACCTGGGCATCAAGAAACGTGGAGCACTCGTTCCTGTGCACCGGCGTGACCTCCTTGGCCGGGGAGGCCGCCTCAGTGGCCGGCCTGGAACAATCCAATCTCTGTCGAGGCCGGTCAATGACGGCCACTTCCGAGGGAATGCGAGATGAGTCTGAGACCTGCATGTCTAGTGCTCACAGGGGGGCTTGACAGGAGCGGGCGCAGGTACATGGTGAGTACAATGGCAGTTGACGGTACGTCAGGCGGGGGCTATATAGCCCACCGGCCACATTCCATGAAGCCTCACCATCGCATCCGCATCGCCATCACCACCACCAACACCAACACCAACACCAGCCCTTGGCTCCCTAATTCTTTGCAAGCACCCAGCGGCCGCAGCCAAACTTCTACCAACCATGCCGAAGCCCAAACCCGTTCGTTCAAAGCGCGACCAATCGGAAATGTCCCCCGAGGAAATCTACGTATGTCAAAGCCCACGCTTTTCCCACTCCCCCCCTCCTCGACCCCTCCCCTTTGTGCCCCTAGTAACAAGCGGGTCTCGTTCTAGATACAAAGGCGCTCGAGGCCGAGAAAGCCAGACAACGGAAAAAGGTAGCTCAGAAGAAACAATACGCAAAGGACGTCGAGGCCCGGGTGCGAAGGTATGAGCTCGAGGGGGTAAGTGCCCGGTCCGACGTTCAGCTGGTGGCCAGGAAGGTCGCCGAAGAGAACAGG
This sequence comes from Neonectria ditissima, assembly GCA_001305505.1. NCBI lineage: Eukaryota > Fungi > Ascomycota > Sordariomycetes > Hypocreales > Nectriaceae > Neonectria > Neonectria ditissima. The sequence goes on from LDPL01000006.1 coordinate 336,379, forward strand.
CTGCTCCGCAGACTCATCCAAACACACGGCATCGTCGACGATTCGGTGGCGGGCTGCTCGCGCGCCGACGCTGCTTCCCAGGTCGTCGTGTCCGAGGCCTACTCGCGCGCCGGCGCTGCTCTCCAGGGCGTCGCGTCCGAGGCCTGCTTCGCCTCGGCCAGCTGCAGCCCGGCGGTTCGGGCGCTGCAGCAGGCCCTGATGCCGAGGCTTCCTCTGCATCACGATCCGGTCTCTAAGCCCGAGGTTCCGCAGCAGAGACTCTGCTACCAGCCCGTGAACATTGCACCGGCCCCGGAGCCCCGCGGCGAGGCAGCTTACAAGCCGCAGCGGATCGTGCCGCACGACCAAGCCAGTGCATACCAGATCTCTCCACAAGACAATGGGTATCAATCCATGAACACTTTACCGGCACCGAATCCCCCCAACCAGGCAACTTACACGCCGCAGCAGGCCACGGCAACTCAGACACCTGCTCCGTGCAGTCAACCCATCTCGTACCAAGTTTCTCAACAGGAAGTCTACTGTCAACCCGTGGACGCTGCATCGGCCCCGGAGCCCCACGGTGAGGTAGCTTACACGCCGCATCAGATCGTGCCGCACGACCAAGCAGTCGCATACCAGGTTCCTCGACAGGAAATGTGCCATCAGCCCGTGGCCGCTTTTCCGGAATCGAAACCCCCAAGCCAAGTAACTCAGACGCCTACACCGCGCGACCAACCTACCTCACACCAGGTCCCTCATCAGGACCCCTTCTTCCGGCTTATGGACTTTTTACTTAGCCCCCCAAGCCCCCCAAGGCAGACAACTCAGACACATGCACCGTGCAATCAACCTATCTCACACCAGATGCCTGAACAGGACTTTTGCTATCAGCCCGTGAACACTCTACCGGCCTCAAGCCCCGGCGAGCCAACGTACACGCCGCGGCAGACCGCGGCAACCCAAGCACCAGCATACTACGGCCAAGACGCTCCATACCAGATCTCTGGGCAGGAGAACTGGTATCCAAGCGTGACCCTTGCGCCGACTGGAGACCCCGTCTGGGAACCGGGACAAGTCACCCAGCATGAGGCTTCTTCTTTACAGCACCTTCCATACCACCTTCCACTATACGATTCATCACTGTACATTACTCCATCCGACAATGCCCTACCCTACACCTCTGCGCCCTACATCTCCCCACCCTACACCTCTCCACCCTACACCTCTCCACCCTACACCTCTCCACCCTACACCTCTCCACCCTACACCTCTCTACCCCAAAACACTTCATCCCAAAGCACCTCGTCTCCAAAGGGACACTCGGAGCGTCCTCCTCACCCCTTTTACGGGTGATGGGTTGTCTCGGTGTGGAAAAGACCAAGTTGGCGGGGCGGGGAAAGCAGCTTGCGGTGTGGGCGTGTTGTGCTGGTCTGTCTGCGTTGGTTTGTCTGCTTCTGTCTGTCTTGGTGTGTATCGTCGTGTATTGGGGGGGATGGAAGAAAGCTGGCTCAATTTCAGGTGGTTCTTCAGCGTGCGGTTCAGGATTCTCTTTATAAGAAGTAGAAAGGCTAAAAGTTTAAGCTTAAAGTAACCCCTGTCCTCCGTGGTGCATACGAACCCATGTTTGTCCGAGATGCTAGTAGCTGAGTGGATAGCAGCGTAGTGGGAGGGGCCTTGGCAGGGCATCGTAGACTAGTGGTTGGCGTAGTTGTTGGCGTCGTGGGTGTGTAAGTGGCTCTGGACAAGTCGGAGGACGGAACTACCGAGGCAACGGCAGAGATAATGAAGCTTTGCGATGGCGCAAATGATTGAATATTCACACAAAGAAAACCCCGGGGGTATTAGCAAGCTGTAGAGTATTGTGCTCTCTGGTTGCGTAGTTCATACCTATCGATCCAGGATCACCATTATTTTCACGCCCCATGAGCAGTTCTCGAGAGGAGGAATCCCAAGCGCCGACAAAAGACTGCCCATCCGAGGCTCTCGGAGCAGATTAGTATTCATAATTTACAGAACAAGCAGAGAAAGCATACGTTGGAAGGTGTACGCAAAAATGAGGTCAGCAGAGCGAGTAGGATACCAAATAGCGACTAGAAGGCGGGATGATCCAAGGCATTCCTCGCTCATCAATTCGCGATGTCAATCCAGCTGGTCGCACACCTGAGAAACACGCAAGCAACAGTTTGTCAACACAAGGGAGGAAACCAAACTCCCTTTCAATCTTCGTTAAACGCTTGTGGGTGCTGCTGTGGTGAACTCTAGCGTTGTTACCTTTCTTTGACACCATCAGGGTATGACATTGGCAGGCTTCCAGTTCCCGAATTTCAAAGAACCCGACTGGACCTTCTTAGCTAAAGCACGGTCATATGATGCCACTTCCCGGCCTACTTTAACCCTCGGTTCATCTTTCATTTCAATGTGCATCACGCTTCTATATTCCCCCCTTTTTTTGTGCAACGGTGTTTCAGGCTGCGGTCAAATCAACCCCCAATTTCACGTTCACGTCTTCTCAAGCCTGATTTCACTACGCCAGATATCGCTGACGTGCATGTCCCGAGCATTGGGTGCGCGCGTACGACAGATGCACCGACACCAGGCCTCGCTGGAGCCCAGGTCGAGTCGTCATATGATTGCCTCGATGCCCCCAGTTGAGTTTATGAAATCTAGGCAACATATCATAGAGCAGTCAATAACTTGGGGGTAGGCCCCAATTGAGCTCACGAAAATTCAGGGTACACAGTTCATTGAATTGGTATCTCGTGGTACTAATTGATGTTCAGTGTTTCTCTCGGTTCCGTCCATACATAATAGCCCCAATCCAACGAACGAACCACCACACCCCAGGCTGCTGGGCTAGGATCGGAGGCAACGGCAGAATGGGGATAGACCAAAGGGCCTGTCAGAGGCGGCGGTCCAGGAGGTCCAGCTTGGTGTCTCTGCGTCACCTCTACACCAAGAACCAGAAGTGTCGAATGATTTACTTTTTGGTGTCACGTCCGTATCCATCGGCGATAGGCGTAGAAAGTTCGAATAGAATATAGTCCAGAGCCGTATTTATAGCTGTCAGTGCTTCTAATACGTACAATGGGGGGAAAGAGTTGCATATTACTGGCGACTATGGAGGAAAGAATCGATCTTATCTCACGTACCAGAAGTGGCGGAAGATTTGCTTCTTCGACTCGTGACAGTAAACATCGGCAATCTGCACACTGAGTTCGATGGAAGAGAATTTGGTTGACATCCATGTCTACAAATGTTAGTATTTCTAATAAATCCGATCAACAAGCGCATTATGGCAACCGGAAGGCCTGGGGAACTTATCCCCCTCATCAGTGTGCGGACAGGAGCATTAATCGAAATATTCCCAAGAACGCCAGATCACATAGATGACCTGAATGGTCCACTCGCTGCCTCGTTCCATTTCTTTCCGCCGTGCACTGCCAAAGGCCCTAATTTCTTAGCATGGCCACTAAGACCCCCCTAAATATAGACTTAGCGCTTAGGTGCTTAGGTTGTCCCTACTGGAGCTGGACGGCATCCTGGCTTGTGTGGGCGTGGTCCCGGGACGAAAGTCGAGCAGCGCATCGCCAACTTCTCAATCTCGGAGACGTTTATAGCATCGTTTACGTTTCGGGGGAATACAACCCTCCCGCAACTTCCAAGTTATGTGGTCTTGCTGACTGCCCATGTGTGGGAATTGCGGCTTTTGAAGTGGAGGTGGCCGACGAGCCTGCCTACCTACCGCGCTGTGATGGCCTCCTCTTTTCCATCTCTCTGCAATCCCCCAGCTCCGCACCTCTCACATACCACATCCCCAGCTCTACAGTCCCCCAGCTGTGCAGTCCCCCAGCTGTGCAGTCCCCTAGCCCCACATCCCCAGCTCTGCCCAGCTCTGTCTGCACGGGGACCGTAGCTCTGCCCGGTTGCCCAGCTCCGAGTCTGCCTTTTCCATCATCATCACCATCACCTCTGTCATCTCCTCCACAAGTATGCTCATCCCTCGCCTAATAATATCATTTTATTTACCTATTTCTCTAGGCATTTGAACAGCCTGAACCCGGACGGTCTCTACAAAGCGAGGAGAAGCTGGAAAGGGTTCTCAGCGACTTGTCAGATGTTCAACCAAGAAATCCACCCTAATAATAATAGCTAAATCTAATCTGAGGCACTCAGGTTAGCTAAATCAAGCCCCTTAGGTTGGGCAACTTCGCCTCACAAGAAACGGATCGTCCTCCAACACCAGGTGCTCGAGTTCATACTCGGTATCGCTGTCCACTCTCTCCGTCTCTCCCTTGGTGACGGCGGACTGTTTATCGATCGATCGAAAGAAAGGTACAATTATCGACGTCAGAATGGAGTCTGTACGCAGCCACAATCGCCATCTTGGTCCAAGCCGTCATCGATTTACGCATGTCTCGAGGCCGGGCAAGGAAGAGGAGGAAGGGGATTGTGCCAGGCTGCATGGAACTTGACACCCGGGCAAATGGCGCACTGTTGCTTTTTGTTGAGACGCATGAGTGAGATGCAAGGGAGGAAGGGGAAAGAGGAAAGGGAAAAGAGAGGGACAAGAGAGGGAAAAGCCCGAGTAGCATCGGCCCAACCGCCCTCCCAGCCAGGCCATTCATTTACCAAGGGAGTGGGAGTTTTGAACTTGGTCAGCTAATAACTAAGCGCAGTGTTCTTTCAAACCAACCAATGGCTTAAAAACCCCATCTTCTGGGTATGAAAAGTAAGCCAGTCCTTTGCTCGAGCGAGAGACTGAGCATTGGGGCGACAGTGATCCGCGAGGCAGAACTCCCCCGCGACATTCCCAAAGCCGAGAGCCACTACATCGGCGTTAAGAAACTTGAAACATGCATTTCCTGGCTGGCCCTAACGAGGCATTCGCTCATGTCCAGCGGCCCAATCTCATCAGGCTGGGGGAGACGGCCTGATAGTGGCTGGCCCAGAACAATCCAATTTCAGCCGAGCCTGGTGTCTTCCTACCGCCCGCTTTGGAGCGAACACGAGCTGAAACTGAGACCTGCATGTCTAGTCCTCACTGGAGGCTTGACATTCACAGTACATACATACATACATACACACATGGGAGAGGGCATTATGTGCATGGGTGGTTGACGGCATGCCAGGCGGGGTAGTGTATATATCCCACCGTCCACAATCCCAGAGAGCAGCACACTTGTCATCATCCCCCTCCCCCTCCTCCTCCTCCTCCTCCTCCTCCCTCATTTCCCATTCCACATTCTTGCACGCGCTTAGCCTCAGTCAAGCTTCATCCACTACCCCGAAACCAAGTCAGCCCACAGCATAATGGCACTGTCACGTGAACAGGTATATCTAGCCCACGCCATCCCGCCCCTTCTCGACCTTGGCTCTTGCTAACAAAGTAGATACAGGAGCACGAGCATGCCAGAAAAGAAGTGAGAGCGGTCAGAGAGAGGCGGAAGGCAGCCCAGAGGGCAGCCGTCGCAAACCAGGGCCCGATATTAACCGCCATCGCCTCGTGGGCGGTCGGGGAGGCTGCTAGGAAGACTGCTCGAGAGAACATCAAGCTCCGCTCATTCATCCGTATGCATGGTTTTACCGACGAGCACCTCGCGAGCTTCTTGCTCGCCGGCCCCTCTACCGCAGACGATGGCCCTCAGTTGACGCCGCCCCCCCTCGCCGACGGCATCGTCTGCCTAGCTCCTAGAGCGCTTGCTCGCAGGATCCCCCCGGTTGATGACCTGCCGATGGTCAACGGAAGCATCATGAACCCGGCTCCTGGTCCGGAGAACTGGCATGGACCCCTGGCCGTTGCACTGGCTCCGAACATGACCAGCTATGCAGCTCAGCAGCAGCAGCAACAGCAGAAGCCAACGGCTGTGGGAGGATTGGCCGTTAAACAGGAAGCCATCAAACAGGAAGCCATCAAGCAGGAATACCAGCACCAAGCCATGGCCAATGTACCGTATTTCGACCGAGGAACCCCTCCAGGACCCGACATAGCTCAGCCCTCCATCCACGGACGGTCACTTGACGCTCCCCAAGACTTCCAGCATTGGTGATGTACTAACTCGGTGTTATCTGGCAGGCTCAATCTCTCTGCAGAGCTAGGGTCAGGCTTGGGTGGGCGGGAAAAGCAGCTTGTATTTTAGTCATGTTTTGAAAGGATCTTACCAGGGCGCGTTCGTCGGTTGATGTGTGTTACGGTTGTGTAAGTGGTTCTGGACAGATTCAAGGACGCGACAACGGAATGGAGGATATGATGTAAAGGGCTCATTTGCCAAGCATGTAACAGTAGTTGGCAATTGAGAAGTTAAAAATACGCTGCTGGACTTGGCCCAGTGATGTGAAGTTAACCTCAGAATGCTGTACTTCGTAGCACAGCTAGGACGTTGCATCTTGTCGCACGACCAGGACATTGCTATCACCAAGGGGTTCTCGGCTGTCATGCGGGCTCAACACCCTGTGCATGGTTCCCAAAAACTAATGTGAACCCGGGCGTCTCTCTTCGACGAGGCCTGCATCCCATCAGTGCGGTTCTTGAGGTGCAAGCTGTAGTCAAGCGCTAAGCCTATAGATTTAGGGGAGTTGGCGACGTTGCACTGCCAGTTAGGGGCCCGAACCCTTCCTTCGATGACGAGGACGTCACACGAACTTGTGCACCATCTAGTATCAGCCCGACATTGAGCCGCCGAACAATATACCCAAACATACAAACACGAACCACATCGACGCTTGCTCAAGCCAAGTTCTTGCTTATCCAACCGAGGCTGCAAGCGGCAGTACTCACTCTTCTATCATTTCCGCAAGCTCCCACAAGGTATCGCGAAGTGGCTACAGCCTACACACATCCTGCCTTCTCGCAAGTGTCATTATCGTCCACTGACGCGACCATCTTCAAAGTTCGAAGAAGATGGAGCTGGGCTTGACGGACCCGTCAGTTTTCGGCAGCTCTGGTGTCAGCCATGACTCGGATGCGTTCTTCCCAGATGTATGTGTCTCCGCAAACTCTAGCGCTTCTCGCTTGTCGCCCCTGATCTTTGAGCTTCGACTGCCATCTCCATCTGTTGCCTCGTCTCCGTTCCTTCCTTCGACGCCGGTGAAGGTTATGCTCTGTGTCTACTGATGCTGGTTGCCTACAGAAGCCCGGTCTCGAGACGACCATCAAGAGAGCACCTGTTGCGAAGAAAACTACTCCCAGCAAAGCGACCAAGGCAAAAGCCACCAAGTGATCGAATAATGATGGAAGCGATGACGATGACCAGAGGTCCTCAGCCAGTCTTCCCAAGGTCAAGAGGTAGAAGAACGCCTCCCCTCCGAAGCCCGACGGCGAAGCACTGGTGACGACAGATAAGGATAGCATAGACATCGACGCGCTTGATCCCCCTGGGACCAAGTCCAAGTCGAAGAAAACGGCAGACGAGAAGTGTCAGAAGCTCACCCTACTAGAGCACATCCTAAAGCGACCCGATACGTACATTGGATCAATCGTAAGAACTGAACAGTAGATGTGGGTTCTGGATAAGGGAAACAAGGAGATGGCGCGGCGCAAAATCACCTACGTTCCTGGACTCTACAAGATATTTGATGGAAATCCTGGTCAACGCTGCCGACAACAAGCAAGGAGACGACCAGGATCATACGATGACCTACATGAAGGTCAATGTTGATGGGTCGACGGGCGAATTCAGCGTCGAGAACAACAGAAAAGGAATCTCTGTCCTGGTGCATGGAGTAAGTATCTTGCTTGTATTTCTTTCGTACCTTCTGACCTTTGAACAGAAAGAAGGGATGTACATTCCTCAGATGATATTCGGTCATGTGCTACGGGATCCAACTACAACGATGAGGAAAAGAAGACGGTCGGAGGCCGTAACGGCTACGGTGCCAAGCTTTGCAACGTCTTCAGCACCCAGTTCTCTATTGAGATTCAAGACTCCGAGAATGGCAAGAGGTACAAACAGACTTGGATCGACAATATGACCAAGGCAGGCAAGCCCAAGATCACCAGCAGCAAAACCAGCAATTTCGTCAGAACCACCTTCACGCCTGACTTCGACAAATTCAGCATGCCTGAAGGCATTGGCGATGATTTGGAGTGCCTCCTCTATCGCCGAGTCTACGACTTGGCTGGTACGGTTCATGGTGTCAAGGTGTTCCTCAACGGGACTCACATCAAGTTGGCCTTCAAGGGCACTGTGAAATGTACATCAAGGCAATCGGCCAGGAGCAAAGTGCCGAGGAGGGCCTACCGACTGCTTGCACTGTTGTTCTTGACGACAACAAGGCACACCAGCGCCGGGAGATCGCGTTTGCTGTCTCCGACGGCTCGTTTCAGCAAGCATCCTTTGTAAATTCGATCGCGACAACGACTGGCGGGACACACGTGAACTGCATTGCCGATCAGATCACAGAGAACCTGCTTGCTGCTCTCACGAAGAAAAAGAAGGGTCATGGGCTGAAACAAAACCATCTCGGGAACCATATCTTCATATTTTTCAACTACTTTATCAACAATCCTGCCTTCACGTCTCAAACCAAGGAGCAGTCAACGACAAAAGTTAGCCAATTCGGAAGCAAATGCCTCATGACTGATGGGTTTCTCAAGAAGGTCGCAGCATCTGATGCTCTGAAGAACATCATTGACTTTGCTGAACGGAAAGCGGATAAGACGCTAACAAAAGGTGATGGAACCAAGCGATCGCGGATTAGCAATGCAAAACTCGTGGATGCCAATCTACCAGGAACAAAACGGGGTCATGAGTGTACCCCAATCCTCACAGAGGGTGATTCTCCAAAGGGTTTGGTAGTTTCCGGACGTGTGATTTTGGATCCTGACCGTATGGTGTTTTTCCTCTTCGGGGAAAAATGCTACACGTCCAGGATACGTCAATTGACCAGATCGCCAAAAACCAAGAGGTTCAGAACATAAGCAAGTCAATACCGACACAAAAGGACTTCGCTACGGTCACCTCATGATTATGGCTGATCAGGATCATGACGGCAGCCATACCAAGGGACTCTTGATCAACTTTCTTCAGGTTCAATATCCTTCCCTACTCCGGATCCCTGATTTCTTTCGCGAGTTTATTACACCTGTAGTCAAGGTGTGGCAAGGCTCGAATCCTCAGAAGCCACAGCAACTCCAGTCATTCTTCAATCTCCCACATCATTGAACTGACCCAAAACTTCATTGAATCCAACACCGTCAATTGTTTGGAACCTAGTTTCATTCGATTCAATTCAAACCACAGTTGGTAGATACTCTGTGACCCGTGTCTGGTTTCGTTGATGTGGGACAGAAGGAGGATGACTTGGGCATGACGAAGGTTATGTTTCCCGAAGGAGGTGAATGCTTGGTGTTTGACCTGCAGCTGTGATTTCACCAGTGGTTTATGCACAAGGGGTCTCGGCTTCCTCCAACTACGATGATTCAGGATGGCGACGTACAGACAGGAAGAGTGCGCAGCGTTGCATCAAGGCCGAACTGGCAGGTGACGGGGCAAGCGTGTGGCTCTTTGGAAGTTGGGGTCATTAGCGAGCTGGGAAATGACGTTGTGGACTCGATGGGCTTTCGATTAGGGAGGGGTGAGGGCAAGCGAGCGTGATGAAGTGCGATGAGGTGCAAACGACGACGAGATGAGCAAATGGTAAGAGAGACAGACTTGGAGGTTTAGATAGGCAGGCCTGTGATGATGGGTGACGGGCCTTGTTGGTGGTCGATCATGCGGTCCGAGGAGCCGGGCTTATGGGCGAGGATCTCGGTGCTAAGGCGATGGGTGAGATGAGATGAGATGAGATGAGACCAAAGAGCAGGGAGTGGAAAAGTTGCCGCCTGTTTTGCAGTTGAAGACTGGTTCTCTTGGGGTTGGTATTCTTTCTGTCTTGTCTGCGCCGTAGTTCAGTCCAAGTTGAAGCTGTCCATCCTCTCCATCCCAGACCGTTGGCTTTACAAGACCTGCCACGTCTCTCACCCAAGCCCCAACGGCAGCAGCACATCCACCTCCTCATCAGGTCTCCCCCTCGGCCCAGCCCATGGTCATGGTGGCCCACAGATCGTGGAACACGGGCTGCTGGCCGTCGGGCCCCCGAGCCGGCGACGGCGCGGCGGCGCTCACGTCGAAGTTTGCGTCCCACGACGAGATGAAGGGCGCCATGCCGCTGTCGAACATGGGGCACCCGTGCGTGCTCCGGTCGGCGGCGCCGGCGTGCAGCGCCATGCGCCGGTCGTACTTGTCCTTGACGACGCGCAGCACCACGCGGCTGGCCGACAGCACGTCGACGCGCGTGTTGGCCGGCGTCAGGTCCACGACGCCCCCCTCGCACATGTGCGCCAGGAACTCGACGAAGCCCAGCTCGCCGCGCGCCCACGCGTCGTCCCAGCCCGCCACCTCGGCCAGCGGGAACGAGAGCCGCACGCCCAGGATCACCGAGAGGATCACCTTGCTCCAGTCGATGGTGGTGAAGGAGATGAAGGTCGACTGGTCGATGCCGCTGAGGTAGGTGAACAAGGTCCCGAGGTGCCCGACGCACAGCCGCAGCTTGGCCGCCGTAGGAGCGACGAAGCCCGGCGGGGGCGTCGTCTTCGAGCGGCCGATGCGCAGGAGGCAGCCGCCGTCGAGGTAGATGCTGAAGAAGATGGCTGCTATCTTGACCGGCGCTGGAAAAGAGAAAGCGAGCAAGTGTGTAAGCCCTGGGGGTTCGTTTCCCGACGTTGGTCTGCCCGTCACCTGCACCTACCGGAGCGCGCAATGTGAGGCAACATGGCCTGTCGAAGCTCCCGGTCCTGCAGCTCCAGACCGAGGAGAACCAGCTGACTCTGCTGCTGAGACGTGCCCTTGTTCTCGTGGATGGCCATGTGCGCAGCGCTGGTGTGACTGGCCAGCCGCACCAGATAGACCAAGGCAAAGTCGCCGTCGCACTCGGCGCAGCGTTGCAGCGTGTCGCAGCAGGTGGCTGTCCAGCTGGTGAATGGTGCCGGCAGGTCGTCCATCCTCTTCCACGCCGACATGAAACTGGGACTGTTCGTAAGCAAAGACGGCCCCAGGGGAGGGGGGTTCGTGGTTTGAACGTACTGTGACACGCCGTAGTACCAAGACAGATACGTGCGGACCTTCTCAAGCTGGTCCGGCTCGAGCTCCGAGTTGCTTCCGCTGTCGAAGCCCGCCATCTCCTGGTCCAGCTCGAGATCGTGGACGAGGTCCCGCGCCATGCGAATGTACTGGAAGGCCTGCTTGTTCTTGGGCCGGAGGTGAAAGGGATACCTGCGCGGTCAGCTCGCCATATCCCTTCCAGCAAGACAAGCACAAAGTGTCCACCTACCAGGCACAGTAGATGAGCATGCCTTGGAGGAGCTCCAGGCTCCTCTCCCCGCCCGCCACGAACTTGAGGCCCAGCACCTTCCGGAACTCCTCGTCATACAGCGTGTGGCCCTGCAGGGTCCGCGATCCAGACGCGGCGGCGAGAATGGCCAGCAGGACGAACGGGCGCGACGCAGCGAGGCTGGCCACCGTCTCGTCGGGCCTCAGCGCGACGCAGGGGAAGTGGACCAGCATCCCGCGGAACGACGCCAGCAGCGACGCCGCCGAGTCGACGTTGAACTGCGGCTTCGCGTGCAGCGACTGGATCGAGTGGCTGTGGGACGACGGCGGTGTCGGGAAGCCGCCGCCGCCGAAGCCGGGGTTGGCGGGCGACGACGCAAAGGTGGCCGCGTCCGAGTCCGGCTCCGGCGGGAAGATGGCCTCGATCAGCTGCGCGTGCGAGTCGCGCAGCGAGTCGAAGCTCTCGTCGGCGTCGTGCAGCGACGGCACGTCAAAGTCGATGGTGAAGGTCTTGGACGGACCCGGTGCGGGCGGCGGCGCCGGCTCGTTCTGCCGGTGAGGGCCGTCGACGACGCTGGTGCATCACGGCGCAAAGCGATCAGCGCAACAGGCCCGAAAAGGCGAGCATCGTTTTTGGGATTGCCTACAATTTGCTTCTCCGCCGGCGGGTGCGCGGGCCCGTCCGCGAGATGCACTCCTTCTTGGAATCGAGGCACCTAAGAGGTTTGGTGTGAGAAAAAGCAAGGAACTGTGTAGGTTGCAACGCTCGAGGACGCCCTACTTGCGACACACGCCGGGCTGTTCGCTCGGCTCGCACTTGATCTTGGTGACGCGGCACGCCTCGCACGCCGTGGAAACCCTCTTGCGCGGAGCGGCTGCGGCGCTGGCCTCGCCGGCCGAGGAGGTGTTGGTATCGACGTCCATGGTCGCGGCCGGGACGAGGTCGGGGATTCGGCCCACGAGAGGATGCGAGGCAAGGCTCGAATTGTGAATGGAAGACAAGCTCGCAATGGCAGTTTGCAATGTCCAAAGCCCCTTCTTTAGACGCTGTAGCAGGCAGATGTCGTGGTGACCGTCGGCGATGCGAACTCACACAAGGCGTAGTTAGTTCGACCCCCAGATCCGGCCCAAAGACGCCCCGACCCAACATACAAAAGAGCCGGTGCGTCTCGGAACTTAGCCAGATGAGATGGATTGGATGGATGCCCCCACACATAACAAGTCGCCCGCTGACTCCACTCGGCGCCGCGGATCGTGACAGAGTGCATGCATTAGACCGTTGTCGTTGCTGGGTTTCTAAGCAGTCTAGAGGCGTGTAGTCGACTCGTGGTATATACCGTATATCAACAGGGGAGGCGGAAATGCCCCTCGACTACAACATCACCGAAGCATATTCCCATCTCACTACACAACCATGTCCCTTGTTTCCGGGTATCCCTATTCCATATATTAATACAGGCAGTCCATGGCACTTATTCACATCTCCTCCGCCATCTGTCACTCAGCCAGCGAAAACTTCAACCCGGGGTTGCCCTCCTCGAGCATCTTGTCCACCAGTTTCCACAGCGGCGACACCAGCTCCTTGGCCTCGACCGGCACCACTGGATTACCGCCATGTTTCGCTACTCTGTGATGTAATAGATTCCAGGTGGCGCACCTCGGCGAGCAGTATAGAGTAGCCCGCTTCTCGTCCAGGCACTCGTCGCAGACCACCGGTTGCCGCGTCCCGTCGTCCATCTCCACGTCCTCGTCTAGGTTCTGCACACACTCATCCCTAGCCTCGCAGTCGTGCTCTTTCTCGACATGCTCGTCCTATTCACAGTTAGAAAACACGTCGATGCATCATGTAACTCGGATGAGCGGCCATACCTGTTTCTGGTGGAAGCACTCCGTCGAGCAGTAGACCGTCAGCTTCTCGACGCCGCCAATCTGCATCATGACCTGGCACAGCGAGCACGAAAAGACATCCTTAGGGTCCACCTGCTTCTGGCACGCCGCGCACCCAGGCAGGTCGTACAGCTCCTCCGCGACGGCGGGCGCCTGGGCCGTCTGCGACCGGCTCTTAGCCTGGAGTCGGTTCTGCTCAAACGCCGTCCTCGCCCGGCGGAGCTCGTCGAGGCGCGCCTCGTGGCCGTCCCGCTGCGGCTGCGTGTTGCGGCTCGCCCGGTGGTCCTGGACGATGCGGTTGATGACCTCCTCCAGCGGCATCGCGTCGCTCGACTCGTAGGCGTCGAGGTACTTTTGCGCAAGCTCCAGCACCGCGCCCGTCGACCGGTCCTTGAAGAGGTATGCAATGTACAGCTTCTTGAGTTCCGAGGCTGAGCTCTTGGCCCCGGCCATTTTGTCCGCGAACGTGTCGACGTCGGATGACCACGTAGCCGGCTTCCCAACGCCCTTCCAGACACTCTCGATGAGTTCCTGTCGTGACCGGTCTGGATCGTCCAGCATGCCCCGCAGCTCCTCCTGGTCCACGCCGCTCTCGCCGGCCGTAAGGAACTCGGGATACATCCGCAGGACCCAGCGGTACCACGCCTCCTTCTCCGACTCGATCTGCTCCTCGATGAATTTCAGGTCGACCTTGTGCTCCTTGGCGTCGGCGAAGAGCATGTCCAGCTCGTTGAGAAACGCCCTCCGCTGGGAGAACCATTCTCGGTCCTCGGCGTCGCAGTAGCGCGCCCGCATCCTATCCAGCGCCTTTGGGAAGCATTGTGGGCAATCCGACACGTGCTTCTTCCCGCAATTCGCAGCACATGACCTCTTCACGGCGTTGACTTGGTCGGCACACTGTTGTCTGTGTACCCTCGCCGCACTGAGTTCCGTCCAGTGCTCCGGCAGAGCGTATTTGGCAGACCCTGCCATCTTGGTGAATCTGCCAACCGGTTTCGTGAGGTCGCAGTCCAGCCTGCTGCTTCAGATGGAATCCTTGTTCGAAGTCGACTGGTGTTGCCCCTGGAAGCTAGAGCCGACTGAGTGAAGTGCGGAATAGTCCTGACGTTTGGGGACTGGATTAGAATTTTAAAAACAATTCAGAATGTAATAGGAATATCCGTTTGAAATGTTCTGATTCACCAGATCTAGTAGCGCTTGTGAGGGTATCTTAAAATGTCTTGAGTTTCATCCAAGACATTGAAACCGCGTTGCTGACCTGACGTCTTAGTGAGTAGGAGCTTTGCCGAAGTTCAAGCGGCATCCATCGCGTCCGCGCCCGCCCGCAAATATTCCGGTCCAGCGTCGCGAGACTGCAAGTTCTACCCGACAACAATCACCTTCCTCCGGCAATACCATAGTCTCGGCTTGATATACAGTCACGATGGTAAAACCCCCTTTCTTTTTCACCCCGCCACTCTCCTAGCTGCTAAACCTCTCCCAGGCCGACAAGCTCCGCAACCAGCAAGAACTCGAGCGCCTCCAGGCCAAGTACGTCGGTACTGGCCACCCGGATACCACCAGCTGGGAATGGCGCACCAACATCCAGCGAGACACATACGCCTCTATTGCTGGCCACCGACCGCTGCTTTCGTACATTGCCCTTGCCGAGAACGAGCCTATTGTCAAGGTCCGGGCGCAGATGATCCGGGTACGTCGTTGCGACATCCGGAATCGAGAGTCATGACTGATTTGCGACTGCAGAAAATGATCCAGCCCTGTGGAGCGCCGCCACCCCGTGAATTATAGGCGACAAGAAACTCGTAGGAAAGAAGCGCGCGAGCGCTGCAGGAGGAGTTTCGGGTTTGATTTGGTCTGCATGGAATGGCGTTTTTGGAAGATACCCCTGTAGAAAGGGAGAAATAGGACACCCGAGAAGACTCCTGCTTTGCATTGTTAGGCTTCCGCCTCATGAGGTTTCAAGCCCTCAGCCATCTATGTTTGGGTATAATATCACAAGCCATCGCTCGTCGTCTCGTCATTCATCGCCCATTGTCTCCCTCCGGCTCGCGTCTTCTGCTTCCTCGACGTCTTCTTCTTCTTGGCCCGTTTGCTCCTTGATATTCAAGCTTGACATGAGTTTCTTCTCCATATCAGTGTTCCACTCTCCGTAGACCTCCTTGACCATACCTATCACGCCATCCAGACCAACCTCTTCTTTGGCACGCGGACCGACGTGCCAGCTGACCATCAGGTCGCCGTCCTGGCCAACGGGGGGCCTGTCTATCTTCTTGACCACGTAGCCCTGCTTCTCCATTTTCTTCAGGATCACTTCCGTCTTATCCATTGACACGTTCTGGTCCGCATTCAATCGGGTGAGGTATCTCTGTAATTTCTGCTCGCTGAGCTCGCCGTTATTCAGCCAAATCATCGAAATAACCATGGTGTAAAACGCCGTATAAGTCGCTTCGTCGTCCGCGCTGGGGGTCTTGGATGGCGCGAGGATGGCTGCGGTTCTGTAGGCCTTAGGTAACGTCGAGGACAGGATGTAGGCGCCTGATCCGGACTTTGGCTGGGAATTGCTCTTCATTGCTACCTGAGAGTCAGCCGAGGGTCAAGCGCTTTAAAATGGGGATGCGCACCTTGGCGTTTCTCATGCAACGTCATCTTCTCTCTCACGGGCAGTTCACGGAGTTCCATGCCCCAAACTTCCCTCAGCTGCTTTTGCGCCAGAGCAAAGACGCGTTTAAAAGACCGTCCTTGGTTGCCGAGAACTGCACAAACCATCAGACAGATGAACACAGCAGCCGTTTCCGCATGCGCTTACCTCGCTCTTTGATGCCGTCCCGTCGTATCGCGGTTCTCGAGTACTCGCAAGAAATCGCATATCGAATGAGCTTCTTCGCCATTTGATTGTCGGCACTTTGGCCAGGGTCAAGATCCGCGTCCATGTCGTCTGCGCTTGCTTCGTCTTCAGGTTCTGCGTCTGATTCTACGCGATTGCGACGCTGTCGAGGGCGAGTGTCTTCGTCTACTTCGTCATCGTCGTCTATCTGCCATTCAGTCAGTACAGTACCGGCATCTGCGCTGCGTCGCATCGTGAATCACGCACAGGGCGGCGCTTTCTTTGGGCCGGAGGCATCTTGGCGAGCTTGGATTGAGGCGAAGTAGTGAGCCTATACGTTTTCGAGAGTTCCTTAAAGCAATTGCAGCAATCCGACTGAGAATAAAGAAGGTCCGTAAAGTGATGTGGTAGGACAGTGAATGGAGGGGCCAAGCTTAGACGCGGTCGGATCCCAGTCGCGTTGGCACTTAATCTTATCGCTTATCGCTTATCGCTCAACTTATCGGCAAAATTTCCCAGCTTCCTACATCATTCTCCGTTAAGCCCGCCACGGCGTCGCATTTGACCTATTTAATGACCGCATCTCTTTCATTCTTATTTTACTCATGATTTCAAGGGCGGCGCGTGTATCGCGCACATGCCTCTCCTGCCGGGTCAGCCTAAATCAACGCAGCGCGGTGCTGGGCTTCCGCGCTCTTCCCCGGCGGGATGTCCTCGGCCTCGGTCAACGGCGGCGCTTTGCTTCGGACTCGAATTCGCACGTCAAGGCAAAGATTGAGGGCTCGATATCCGACCAGCTGACTGGCTTGGATGTGAAGAAGGCAATTGGAAAGGAGCATGGACAACTCAAACAGACGGAGGATATTGACCAAGACTTGCTCGACGAAGACGACATATTCGACGAAGACGATTTCGATGAGGACGACACCGCTTTTTACGAACCTGACCAATCCATCTCCGACGAGATCGATAAATTCCTTGCTGACGTTACCGGTATTCCAACTCAACCCAGTCACAACGGGGGATTTACGCCAAAGCCAAGACAAGAGCACGATGCTCCGACCAGGTCCTACGAGCGACGATCCGACTCCTCCACCTACTCCTCCGCCGAGCGTACACCAAAGTACCACTCCGCGTTCCCATCCGATCCCGCGCTCGACCTGCCGGAACTCCCAGACTTCGATCCAATAGACATCCAAGACAACGTACTCCGCCACCGCCTCCTCCACAACCAACCCCTCGGAGTGTCTGCGCTCGGCGTCCCCGCTGATGCAATCATCCTGAACAACCCGAACAAGATGCGCTTCGATAAAAAGTTTGCTAGAGAGATTGAGGAAAAGCCTCTGTTGCCTACTTCGGAAGTCGATTGGAGGTTTCTCAACTCGGCCGATCGCGATGCGGAAGTCGAGTCAAGGGAAGAAGTCTGGGCCAACATCAATGAGCTGCGACCCGACACCAGGACTCTCCGAACTAGAGACTTCCAAAAGCTTTCTGATGCCCTATTCAGCGGCTTTACGACAGACCAACTGAAGGAATACATTCGCGATCACGAAATGGAGGCAGACATTGGGGATACGGGACTGGGGAATTATCCCTGGATCGTCAAGCAGATGCCCTGGGCACCCTTCAGCTCTCTACCAACTGGGAAAGTCGCCTACAAGTACAGCTATATCCAAAAGCTCATCATCCAGAAATGGAAGATTGGCGTTCAAGAACATGTAGACTCCATGGGACAAGCCTTCATCTGGGTTGACCCCCACTACTTCAAGTTTCTTGCTCGTGAGTAAGATATAGATACATCCAAGTGTTTCAGCTAACCAGTGGACAAGTTGGCAAGCGGCCCTTTCTGAAGGGAGCGAGAAACGACTTCCTCGACGAATCCAACAACGAAAAGATCTCGACAACCTCCACCGAGTGTCGTCTCAACATCACCGCCCCGAAAGCCTCGACCTATGCCATCCTAGAACGACTCGACCAGCATCTGAAAAATGTTCAACATCGCATGTTGCCCATTAGCCAGATTGCCAAGCAGATCCCATCTCCCGCCGAACTGCAGGCCCTTGCCGAAATCACATCAACCTCTCTCCGCCTCCACAAGGAAGGCAAAGACGTCGTATGTTGTCCTGTGTTCGTGATGCACTGCGCCAATACTGACATTTCTCTAGACACTCCAAGTCTCATGGTTTTCTGAAGGCACAAAGGCCCCAGACACCAACCCCCCTCGTCAGCGGAACGAAGACAAAGCGGACACCGTTCTGCGACTGCTAACCACCATCCCAAGCCGGGGCCTCGTCGAAAAGGTCGAGTGCGTTCCGCCGATGAGCCCCACCAACGGCACTGGCGGTCTCTTCGTCAGCTTCAACCGAGAACGGAGGAGCATGGCGTGGAAAGATAAACTCCGCAAGTGGCTGAGATATGTCGCGCCTGTGGGCATCTCAAGCGATGCACCCGAAGCTCCTCTCGACCTAATCAACTCGGCATCACTACCGGAGTACCCTATGGGCAGAGTCAGCACCAATCTCACCACTGCGACCTTTGGCCACCTCCTTCACTCCGAAGAAAACCTGTCGACAGACAAACTCTCCCGAAAACGCCGTATCCTAGCCCCCGTCACTCCCCACCCTGCATCGTTCTCTGCCCTTAAACCAGAAGACGACAAGCCCATCACCGAGTTGTCGGTCATCATTCTCAAATTCGCGCCTGATGTCGACCGCTCGACAAGTCCGGAGAAGAAGGGCCCAGCCGTGCGTCTGCGCATCCCAATCACAGCCGAAACCAACACGGCGCGGTTCGAAATACCCAAAGACGCTGTTCTCCATTGCGCGGTCCCCTGGTACGTCGACGACATAATGCTCCCCACCAAGAGTGTCGACGTGCGTCTCATCAACGAACGCCACCTCACTCTCAACATCAATCAGCCGCGACTCCAGGAGTTCCTCGCGACCTCCCGCTTCAATCTCCGTGTCGGCCGCCTCCAAACTCCCAAGGAGGTCACCCTCTCCATCCCCAAGACATGGCTGAGCGCCCGGTCCCGGGGTGGTAGGCTGTCAGAGGCCAGCGTCGACGTGCTCTATGCCTTCCGCGGCATCGAGATCCACCAGAGCATCGAGATACCGTGGCAGGGCCACACGCTCCGCTACTCACTGATTGAAGCCGGTCAGCACGGTGGCAAGCGCCAGGAGGTCACCCTTCAGACGGGTCATCCAGGAGCGCCTGCAGTGGCCTTCCAGAGCGAGCAGCGTGCGAGCTTCCTTCGTTGCGTAGAGGACATAGCAGCAGGCAAACTCTTCTCATGGACCGAGGGTCACAAGTCTGCCAAGGCACAGCAGTTCGAGGACTTTAGCTACGACCTGCCCGCCGAAAAGCTCGGCGAGGACTTTGTCGTTTCAGAGGTCGATCCCAATGCGGAGGAGATTCCCTTGCTTAAGTGGGATGCGGATGAGCCAGCCAAGGACAAGAAGCGCAAGGACCCACTGCTTGTCAAAAAGGTAGTCGGGACGAGGAAATTAAAATCCGACGGTTCCAAGCCTACTAAGAAACTTGCGAAGAAGCAGGATGAGAAACCTGCCAAGAAGCCTGCTAAGAAACCCGATGAGAAGCTTGCTGAAGAACCTACCGAGGGCATTGCTAAAGAGCCTACTGTGGAGCTTTCTGAAGAGCCTACCAAGAAACCTGCCGAGAAGGCTACCCGAAAGTATGCCAACAACCCCACTGAGGAGCTCGTCGAGGAGGCTACCGAAAGGCTTCCTGAGCAGAAAAAGCCAAAGCCTGAAGTTCCCATGACCCCCAAGATGTCTGAGAAGGCCTTCTTCAAGCAGTTCTCCAACAGGGCCGGGGACCAACTCGATCAGTTCAAGACGCCACCAAAGAGCGGCCGCCGGGCCAAGAAGACGTCTCGCGCCACGAAGAATGAGGAGCCAGACGAGGACGACCCGTTCAACATCACCGCAAGGCCGAAGCGGTCAGCGGCCGCCAACTCCTCCTCGGCAACTACAGCGGGCAGCCTTTCCGCTCGCGGCGCAGCCAGCAAGGCAAGCCCCTTCCAGTCCGGCTCCCAGAGCACTGATAGCGGCTCCTTCATCGTGGACGAGTGGGACGACGACTTCAACGACGACGAGATCGAGGACAACGAACTATCCACCGAGCAAATCGAAGCCGAGCTGAGCAAGCTGTTCGCCATGGAAATTTCTTCTACCAAAAAGAAGCCGACGGGGGGTTCAGAGGAATCGGGATACAGGACGGAACCAGCCGACGCAGAAACGATCAAGACGTTTAGGTCCTCCGAGGAGAAGACCGCATCGCCCCATACCGCCTCAGAAGTCTCTATATCTGTGGAAGGCAACCCCATGCAGAACTCCCTTCCCAAAGAAGAAGAGTTGAAACTGCCCTTGGCGGTTGAAGACCTTGTACAATCCAACGCCGAAACTCCTACCACAATGGGCCCCCCTCCCAACGCGGCTCAGGATTTGTCCACCGGGGCAGGAAGGGATACGAGGAAGACGAGCGACAAGGACGAAAAATAGACAATGAACGTATAGATGGCAGTGAACATAGATGATATAATTATGTATACTAGTACTGTAGTTTAGCCAATGTATGATACGAATCTCCAGACGCATTGGGACGATACCAACATCAGTGCGCAGACCGCAAGTGATTTAGGTGGCGTTGTACACTTTATCCACAGGAACTTCTTCCAGCAAGATCCCTCCCTAGGTACAAGTGGACAGCCAGCCGTGTGCAGCACGAAGCGACATCAAAACGCAGGGTCAACACCAGATAAATATCACATCAAAGCCATACCAAGTCACATCACGATGCAAGAGACAAGTTATTTGCAGGAATCACTTCAAGACTCTATTTTATTTTTGGTTGTTTAGCACAACATGAGGTTCCGACCCAGTTATTCCTGATCCCAGCCTCTCAATATGTGCCCCAAGACAAAAGCCGAGTGCTCATGCAGAGCAAGGAAGATCATATCGTCGTAGAAGTGAGAACATCAGTTCGTGGGTAAGAGATCGTAGTGCTGAGATCCCCGTCGAGGGCATTGCATAGGAAGTAAGCTGTTTACTTCTTGGCAGCCTTGGCAGCGGACTTGGTGACCTTGCCGGCACCGGCAGCGGCCTTCTCGACAGCCTTGATGACACCGACAGCGACGGTTTGACGCATGTCACGGACGGCGAATCGGCCCAGAGGAGGGTAGTCGGTGAAAGCCTCAACACACATGGGCTTGGAGGGAACCATCTTGACGATAGCGGAGTCACCAGACTTGATGAACTTGGGGGCAGCCTCGACGGACTTTCCGGTACGTCGGTCAATCTTCTCAAGGATCTCGGCGAACTTGCAGGCAATGTGGGCAGTGTGGCAATCCAGAACGGGAGCGTAACCGGCACCGACCTGGCCAGGGTGGTTGAGGACAATGACCTGGGCGGTGAAGGAAGCGGCACCCAGAGGGGGGTCGTTCTTGGAGTCACCAGCGACGTTTCCACGTCGGATCTCCTTGACGGAGACGTTCTTCACGTTGAAGCCGACGTTGTCACCAGGGAGACCCTGGGTGAGCTGCTCGTGGTGCATCTCGACGGACTTGACTTCAGTGGTGACACCGGAGGGGGCGAAGGTGACGACCATGCCGGGCTTGATAACACCAGTCTCGATACGGCCGACGGGCACCGTTCCGATACCACCGATCTTGTAGACATCCTGGAGGGGGAGACGGAGGGGCTTGTCAAGAGGGCGCTTGGGGGGCTCAATGGAGTCGATGGCCTCGAGGAGGGTCTTGCCAGAGAGCTTGCCGGACTTGATCTCACGCTCCCATCCCTTGTACCAGGGGCAGTTGGTGGACTGAGTAAGCATGTTGTCGCCGTTGAAGCCGGAGATGGGGACGAAAGCGACAGCCTTGGGGTTGTAGCCGACCTTCTTGATGAAGTTGGAGGTCTCCTTGATGATCTCCTGGAATCGGGACTCGGACCACTTGGTGGTGTCCATCTTGTTGATGGCGACGATGAGGTTCTTGACACCCAGGGTGTAGGCGAGAAGAGCGTGCTCACGGGTCTGGCCATCCTTGGAGATACCAGCCTCGAACTCACCAGTACCGGCGGCAATGATGAGAATAGCGCAATCGGCCTGGGAAGTTCCAGTAATCATGTTCTTGATGAAGTCACGGTGACCGGGGGCATCTTGAGGGTGGATGTTAGTTTGCGTCTAGTCTCAAGTTGGGCGGTTTGCGGCTTACCAATGACAGTGACGAAGTAGCGGGGAGTCTCGAACTTCCAAAGAGCGATATCAATGGTGATACCACGCTCGCGCTCAGCCTTGAGCTTGTCAAGAACCCAGGCATACTTGAAGGAACCCTTGCCGAGCTCGGCAGCTTCCTATTAGACAACATTGTCAGTATGGTGAACAGAGTACATGAGATGACGGGACGGTGACGAGGCATTGCTGTGGTGGGGTCGGGCAAATTCCAACGACAAGTGTGCGGCGGGGTAAAAGCCCGCCCCACCAAAATAAAAATTGGGAGGTGTGAAAAAAATTGATCGCGGGGTGCGACGTGTATCGGGTGCAAACGCGGACTCGTAGGAATCGACGGTCGTGGAGGGCAGAATCGGGGAAATGGAACCAACCTTCTCGAACTTCTCGATGGTTCGCTTGTCGATACCACCACACTGGTAGATCAAGTGACCGGTCTGTCGATGGTTGTCAGCAAGAGTTGCAAGATACCCCGCGCTGAGGGTGGCGGGGTGACACGGCCAAGATAAGCAGGTCAGGGAAGCAAACTTACAGTGGTCGACTTGCCAGAGTCGACGTGGCCGATGACGACGACGTTAAGGTGAGTCTTCTCCTCCTTACTGTGAGGTTGTCAGTCTGGATGTTCTTGATGGCGGCCCGCATCGTGCGATGCGAGCGAGGCTGCGATGCCTCAGAAGCCGACGTACCCCATTTTTGCGGTTGAGTGATGTGAATCGAAATGTGTTTGGTTCGTTTCTGCAGCGACAGTTGTTAGCAAGTGGAAGGGTTTGATGGAGTATGAGAGAGAGAGAGGCCAAGAGGAAGAGGCACTCTGGTGATGGGGAGGCACGTACAAAATCGCAGATCGGATGCTTGAACCGGGTATGCGAGACGAAGAACAGAAGAGAGGAAAAAATCAAACCCAGCGGTGGGAAGAGGAGATTTAAAAGGCGGCCGGCGGGTGGGTGGAGGGGGAGGGGTGGGGAGAAGAGGCAGCTGCGCACGCGGGGCAACCAGCTGGCACCGAGCGGCAAGCCCTAACAGCACTGAGGTTTTTTTTCGGCTCTCGCACTCGCAGTTTTCGACGCCCCACGCCCAATCAGCGCTGGGGGGTAGGGCGCTTGCCTGGCGGTACCAGAGGGGTCCAGTCCATCAAGAGTTCCACCAGTCTGAGGGTTAGGACGAGGTCGCAGAGGGCATCTTACGGGATATCGGGCGCATGTCTACGAGGCAAAGGGAAAGATACGAGGAAATTATAGCTAGATGGTAACCTTTTATTGCGCCGCTGTCTATGGAGTTGAAGTCGTCCGTCTCGAATCTTGCGAGCTAGGCGTCGATGACTCCAGGTTGATGGCCGGCCTTGCGCGGTGCCTCTGCCGCCAGACCAAATTCACGTCTCGCGCGGCCATGCTTTGGCACAGCAACCAGCGGACTACTGCTTTGGAGGGCGCTTTCACAAGCACTTACTGATGGGCACCAGCGCCGGTCTTCTCTACGAGTGAATCGCTGCTTGACGTAAAGCCGATTCACTGACGGCACAAACCCGTCCCCTCCATCCTCCCACCACAAAGCAGCAGAAAAACAAGAAAAACCCAGCACATGCCACCCTCCAAACGGGTGGAGGAACCGGCGAGGTACACGGCATCTGTTAGCAGATACCTGCGGGGGACATTGCGCGCCCACGACAGGCCGGGCCAAAAGAGAAAAAATTTCACCACGGCGTAAAATTCAACAAAGCTGGTGGTGTGGTGGTTGGTGGTGGCGGCGGCGGTTGCTTGTGGCCCATGCCAGAAGTGGATTTTGGATGCTTGCTCTCTTGTCTCTCTGCCCAACCTGCTTCGCCCCTCACCTCTTGTCAGCCCAACGCAACGATGCGAACGGCGTGAGTCACTCTGAGAGCTTGCGCTTTGGGGGGTTATCCGACGTGTGGTCAAGCAGGTTGGTTAGGCAGATGGCAGGACGAGAGTTTAGATGCGATTTTCACGGTATGAGTAACAACTGAGTACACAAGTCACAACAATAGCTAGTCGAGATGACTTGATCATCAGCCTTTTTGCGCACAAGATTTCCCTTCCACCTCCACTGCTTGTTGTTTTCGTCGGAGGGGGAGGGGGAGCTCTGCTGGGCGTGGGCGCCAAACTGCCCCTCCTCCCCCTCCCTGCCCTCCCTGCCTTCCCTGCACGCATACGGACGTCATGCCCCACCACTAAGCCGTAGCGGGTTGCCACCGCCGCACGCACGCTGGAAAGATCTGGCCAAGCACAGAGGGAGGAAAACCCACCACCACGCCTTATCGGAGGGGTTGTTTGTTATCCAGCGGTTGCAGATATCGCCGAGACTGCGCATTTCCAGATTGTGATTTCAACCCCAAAAAGGGCACAGGCCAAGCAAGACAGAGAAAGAAAATACCGTCACCTCTCTGTCTGCCTTGGGAGGTCTAGCAAAACTTCCCATGGCCGTAACCGCGTGTCGTCTGTGTCTCACGACCGAATCCTTCTCGCCCGTGGACCAGAGAAAAATTGCATTCCTGCCCCTCCCCCTCCTTGCATGGACTGGTTGGCCCCTCCACCTAGTATGCAAAGCTAGAACACCCACAAATCGAGGAGGGGCAAACGAGCAGAGAATTCCTAGCCCGCGGCGGGGCGGCCTCATATGCACCTCACCACCTCCCTTGTCCGCTTCAGCGTCCGTCTTGGCCTGCAAAACCACTGGCCGGACCTGGACCTCCACGATCGAGCAAACCGCCGCCGCCGCAGTCGTGGCGGCTATCCTCGCAGAGGTGGGAACGGACACACGTTTGTCCACTGTGGCACCACAAGTGGATTTGTTGTTGTTGCTTTTTTTTTCTCTCCTTCTTCTTCTTCTGTTCGGTCCCCGTTGCCGCATGAGTCCCCTTACCGCCTCTGTCCGTCCCCGTGGCCCCATCTCGTGAGCACAACACCAAACGGAGAGCATCCACTCATCGTTCAGTCATGGCGTTGTGCAGTGGCAGAAGTGACCTGACTCTCGTCGTCATTGTTGCCTCAGCAAGACTTGAAGTGCTGCCGAATCAAGTTCAAGTCGGTTCATTCCATCTAGGGTAGACTAGACGGCCATTGCTGCCATCCCGAGCTACACAAAACTCTCCCGAAACCCTATCACCTTTGTAATTATGATGTGCGTTTCCAGTAGAAGGACTCCATACACAGACTCAGTAGTTCGGCTCTCTGGTATTCGATCCATGTCAATTGGGTCTGCCCCATGTCCTTAGCTCCACGGAGTCCCCAGCATCCATATCCAGCCAACCCAGGACATATAAAGTCAAGCGTCCCCCCCTCGCTGCTCCCTCATCAACGTGCAATTCCCCCCCTAATCGATTTGAGGCCTTCTTTGACAGTTGAGCCATCGTCTTGGCCGAACTGAAAAGATCGCCAGGCCCCTAGATTACGGTGTCACAAGAGCTCAGCAATACAGCACGATAAGCCTCCCTCGTGTAACCTAACAGACCGAACCAACAACAAACGACGAGCCCAGAGACAACTCAAGGATCCCCCCAGGCACTCGCCGGCTCCCCGCAGACTCCGTGTCTCATGTCCGACCGCCGATAGGCCGAAAAACAGTCGCCATCCCGTCAGCTTCCCGTCAACCCGCCCTGCGACCACCCACCGGCCAGCTGGCAAACACCTGCTCGCCAACCGCCAACCGCCCTTCGCTTAAAGGAAACAACAATCGACGCCGTTTCCAACAGCCCGAGCAGATCCTCTGATCTGGTCGAACGGTATAGCACACCCGTATAGAGTAATAGTAACTCGTTGGATTCCTATATCATTATAGAACAAGCCAAGGATCTCGGTGCAAATCCGGGTGCGGGTAATTTTTTGCTTTGGATTTTTGACGCTGATTTTCTTTTTTTGCTGCGTTCGAAGAGCAGTCCCGAGGCTGCAGAGCTGGATTTCTTTTCTTTTCCTTCCTTCGTGATCGTAGTGAGTTGTGCCGTATCTCAGAGCGCGTCTTGGTGTTTTGGGGTGCACCATGCGGCATCACAAAACGACGGGGACGGGCCAATTATCAGCCACAACGTTCTTACAAGAGTTTTGGCAACCAGAACAGTCCCCATTGACTTGTGCAAATTGATCAGGATCATTACTTCTTATAATCTCATTGAATATACTCTATGATACCATGACATTCGTTGTTCCTCCACCTCAGGGCCATTATCCCCAGCTACCCGCCAAGACCGTTCGGTTTCCAAGAGCAACACTCAAACACTCGCCACCGAAATTGCACTCCAACACGTAATATACAGTTCTTCCCATGATCCTACACCCGAAAATGCTATCCCAAAGTACCCATCCTCTCTTCATTGTCCCTTCTCAACCGCCTTCTTCCCCTTGGCTCCCTGCATCGCCTTGGGTGTCTTGAGACCCGCGAAAACAGTCGCAGCAACAACGGCGATACCTGTCGCGCCCATTCCGTATGCGACCTCGCGGCCTGCCCACCAATACACGCTGGTGAACAAGATTGGTCCCAGCCCGCGGCCCAGCTGACCCATGCTCCTCAGCATACCCAGCTTGTTGCCGCGCTCGTCTTCGTGAGCCTCGAAACTGCTCAGCGCATTGAGGCCAGTGACGACGGTGGCCGACGTCATGGCGAGGCAGGTCGCCGCCAGGTACAGGCCGCCGACGCTTGACACTTGTCCGAGGAGGATGAAAGAGGCCAGGCAGGCGAGGACACCAACGCGAACCGACAACAACGGCGGGAGACGACGCGTGACACCACCCTGCAGGATAGATGCGACCAGACCAACGTAGCCGAGTAGTTTACCGTTGTTCGCCGAGGTGAAGGAGAAGAGTTCGTACGTCATGAATGACAGCGAGCTCTCCATGCCGGAGAAGAAGAGCAGGAAGACGAAGTGAACCGCGTTCAGGAGGAAGTGGGAGTTGGTACGCTCAACCTTCTTAGGCGCTACCTTCTTACCACCGTTCTGCTTGTTCTCCTTGCCCGTCATGGAAGGCAGCGTCTCAGGGAGGCAAAAGTACAAGTAAACCGTCTCGACCACGATCAGCGCCAGGCTGAATCCAGCGGCCGTCGCGAACGGATTGGCAGCCACTGTCGAGATGGTGCTGAGCCAGGCGCCGAGGCCGGGGCCGAAGGTGAAGGCAATCGAGAAGCAGGCTCCAATCATGGCCATAGTAGCGCCGCGGTTGGACTCGTCCGATATATCACTCGCCATGGCGGTAGCGAGCTGAACGTTGCCCTCGGACAGGCCGCCGACAACCCGGCTAGCGATGAAGGTCCGGAAATCGACAGCGGCAACCCACAGCAGCACCGAGAGCACGTTGCCGCACATGGAAGCCAGGAGAGCCTTGCGTCGGCCGCAACGATCAGACAAGGCACCAATTAGGGGCGAGGCAAATGCCTGGAGGAGTCTAGGCGCAGGCACAGCCATCAGCAAACCGCCGCACAAGCATCACGGACAAGGGCGCAACCTACGAAAACAAGGAGCCGAGAGCGCCGCCCAGCAGCACAATGTCATGTCTGGAATCGATCGGACGGGAGAAGGCGGCCTTGTATCGGTGAAGGCCGCGGAGGACGGACTGGAGGAGGGTCGCCGGGCCATCGGGGTCGAGCTCGGGGCCTTCGTGGTCGCGGTAGAATTCGAGGAGTTTCGGGAACAGCGGCAGGATGAAAGTGAAGGAGATCTGGGTGGAGGTCTGGTTAGGAGTCGAGCGTGCCTGAGAGATTAGGGGTCAGGCGTCAAACGTACCAGATCGAGAAGGAGGGAGATGGTGATGACCCGGAGAACCCTTTTCCTCGCAGCTGGATCGACCGACGCCATGGTTTGGTTGGTGGCAGAGCGGATGCGCCGAGCACTGTGGAGGTGAAGACGAAAGAACAGACGAGGACAGAGTACAGCGCGAGAAGGCCAATGCAGCTTCAGAGAAGGAGAAAAGACTGTTTGTTTGTCTGTCTGCTTGCTTGTTTACGCAACAGAATCAGGGGAAGAAGAGACCGCACAGCAACAGAGGCACACAAGCGAGGACAAAGAAGACACGATGCGTCGCAATGGGTGGTGCAACGCGATCGACAGACGACCGTCCAGTCATCTGAGTGCAAGTGACGTTGGTTGGACGAAGCCCCCCGAGGGATGGAGCCGCCCGCTGTGCCGCTGCACCGCTGCACTTCCGCCCCAGCCTGGCGGGTCGGTACGTGCCCCCTCCACTGAACGTCGCCCCGCCCGGCTCCTGTGCGTTCCGGCAGCGCCCTTGTGCCCCTGACCCTAGGGGCTTTTCAGGGCCTCGGGCTCTGGGGATTTGGCGCCGCCACCAGCCGCTAGCATCGGATGTGGCCTCGCCATCCTCAGCACCGTAGATCCGGACGCGACTAGACCTCTGTTCGCGCGTCACAGACCCGGATGCAAACGACTTCGCCCTGAACTAGACGGCACCAGGAGTGAGATGAGTGTGTGATAATTTCTTTTTTCTTTGTTTCTTTTTGTGCTAGTACTAAAGTAACTGTTGGTTTTCTTCTGTTGTTGTTGTTGTTGTTGTTGTTGTTGTTGTTGTAAGGAAATGTTGTCTTGTTCGCGAGACGGTTGTTTTCGCGCCACTTCAGCTGGCGACTGGATCCAGAGACCCACGTACATGTGGAATATGTCATGATCGCAATGGGATCAGACGGGTATTTCGTAAAAAGAGCATGGTCCATCTCCACGACCCATCCAACGACAAAGGGAAATAGCTGTCCGTGCGCCATTGTCGGCAGTGGGAGATTCGGTGCCATCCAGGATGAACCTCTTCTCCCTGAACACGACGCTCCATGCGGAGACGCCCAGCAGAACAAAAAGAAGAAAGAAAACTCCCAGACATGAAAACAAATACAAGAAAAGCAAAGAGGCACTTCGGTTGAAGAGACCCCGACAAAGATAATGGTAAAAGGCAGGCCAAACACGTAGCGTGTGCCGCCCAAGGTATACAACGTCAACTCATCAAAAAGTCCTCGTTCATCATATTCGCTTGAAATCCGTCCATGTCGTCCGTACACTCGTTCATCGCTGACATAAATAAATCAAAGCAAGACCGCCCACCACTTACCAGTCATCGAGTAATTATGACATTTCTAGTAAGTCTCGAAGACGAAGCGGAGGCCCTCGGATCCCTAAGGCTGTTAGTAAGAATGATTGCACGTGGGTGTGCGGGAGAAACCAACCTTGTATGGAATTGGGATGAAGTAGTCTGCCGCCATCTCGCAATCCCGAACTCGTGTTTCGTAAATGCTCAGGTAGCCCACGTCTCCGTCTCTCACGTCTCCTTCGTCGCTTCCGAACACAACGCCACCGCTTCCCCATTGTCGGAAAAGCTTGGCCAGCATGAGGTAAAGCTCGGCATGTGCGAGAGCCATGCCTAGGCAGACCCGGGTACCAGCACAGAAGATGGTGAGATACTTCTCCAGGTGCTCTCCGTTCTCGACCCAACGCTCAGGGTGGAAGCCCTTGGCGTCGTAAAAGATGGACTCATCCATAACTGTTTGGTATGGGCTCATGCCCACCACAGAGCCAGGAGGAAGATGCCACTCCTTGTCGTTCTCTCGGTCGTAGTACACGAGAGTTTCATCTGGCGCAACGCGTGCTAGTCGACTGCTAGTGCCGATGCCAAGACGCATGGCTTCCTTGACAACCCCGCGAAGGTACGGGAGGTTTTCGAGTTTCGCCAGTGGCACGACCTCGCTCGGGTCAGGGATGGCCTCGAAGAGCTCGTCGCGCAGCTTTCTCAGGGTAGATGGGCGGTTGAGGAGGTGGAACGTCGCCAGTGACATGGCCCAGGACGTGGTCAGAGTTCCTCCTTGAACAAGGATTTGACCTTCCTGTGCGAGTCGTGACGGCGCCTTCTCCCGGGCGGGAAGCGCCTTCGATGAGAGTAGCTCATGGAAGATTGTAGGATGGCTCCCGTCGAGCGTCCACTTCTCGGTGTTTTGCTGAGCCTCGATGCTGTGGATCTGGTCGAGGATGTCGTTCTTCATCTTTAGGAATCCACCCCATCCTTTAGAATTGATTAGCACGGCTCGCCCAGCTTCTCTCGGGATGGCTATCTTACCAGGGATACATCGACTCGAGACGGACTCGGGTAGAGCATTGACGAGTGTGAGCACCCAGTTTACGTGCTTAACGAATGGGCCCATGTGTGTGCCCACGAGCAAGTCGTTTGTGATCTCAGCACCGAAATCCGACTTCTCGACCAAGTGATCGTTTCGAGCAAAAGCGTACTCGTTGATGACGTCTGTTGTTTCGTGTTAGTTTTCAAGCATGGGCCGAGAGACGCAGGACTACGCACCATGTGTAAAGGCCGAGTACGGATACATGACATCCAAGGGCTGGCCGTTGGAGACATGGGCGTAGTTTCGGAACGAGTCCAGCAGAGCATCCACTCGCTCCTCAATCACCGGCTGCAAGTTGCGCACGCTTTGAGTTGAGAAGAAAGGGTTCAGCGCACTTCGCCGCAACCTGTGCAGGTTGTGGTCGACGGTCGCAAGAGCACTCTCTACTACACTGTCAGTCCTGGCCGACAAGCTAGCCGCAGAGGGTTGCTTACGAGGAGCACCGAACTGTTTCATGAGTTAGCCAACATGCCTCGGTCTAATGAGAGGATTTTGGGGTATGTCCTTACCTGCTGAGTGTAGAAATTCCACTTGTCTCGGCGACGGCCAGGTCCAGTGTAGAGCTCCGAGAAGAAATCGGGGTCTCCCACGTGGACCTCCCAGGGGTTGATACGAACAATGGGGCCGTATTGTTCGTGCATGTCGATGATCTTGAAGGTGTATTGGCCCCCCAAGATGATGTCGTAGTAGAACTCATAGTATTGAGTCAGGGCCGCCAGCCTGGGGCCAGGGATATGGGCCAGCGGACTGAGCCATAGCCGCTGGATGACCAGCTGGACGATGTAGATGAGCCAGATGGCTGCAAGCAGACATGTGGTTTGCTGCCAAGTGAGGGCAGCGATTGATTCCAGGAGCGCCATGGTGATGGTCTCTGAGTCTCCTGGACTGGTGGTCTCTTGGACGGTTGGTCTCCTAGTAGCGGATCATGAGCGACTCGCGCTTGCAGGCGAACGTTGTCATTGAAGGAGGTGGAGAGCTCGCCCTGGCTGCTGCTGCTGCAGGCCTTTTGTCTTAGTTGGGGACGGCACCAAACAGAGAGCAGACATCGCGGACTGGACGGAGGTGCGCAGGCCGGGCGGGTTTTGTACTGCGTCCCAGCCGCACATTCGCCATGGCAGGACCAGGAGCTCGAGTCGCTGATGGGCTAGACGCCGACGGCGGGTGCGGCGGGGTGCGGGCCGCGTGGAGACGTGCTCTGGCGGTGAAGGATGTTTTGCCATTTGGCCTCGTCTCCAGACCAGGGGGATCACCAGGCGGCCAGCTGTCACCGCAAGTGCTGCGCTGTTCGTTGGGTGAAGCTGGCTCCGCGCCGCAACGGGCGGAGTCTCGGCCTGGTCGCGGACATCGTGGAGGCGTGGGCGAGCCAATGGGTACGCCAGCCGGGGGCCGGGGGACGCTGGCGAGGCTTGTGCACGCTTGCGCACAGTGGGCGAGACCATTGGGTCGCTAGCGAGTAGCGATGCTTCAGGGACAGAGATTTTGCTTTTGTGCAGCAGTCCAGGGGGGAGAAGAGGGGGGCGCCGCCGTTGTCGACGTGGTTCGCGTTGCGGGTTTGGGAATAGGATGAAGCCGGGTAGCGAAAGGGGTTGGTGGAGAGGTTGGACGGGACGAAAGCGGCAAAATGGCGGAGGGCGGTTCGTGAAGGCGGGATATAGCGGTGGCTGTCGAGGTTGACCCAGCGGCCATGGTGTTGTAGAATTGTCGGGTTTGATCGGTTGCTGCCGAGCCAGGGACCAAAAAGCAGGGGGGGAAAGAGAGTCGACCACCGAGACTGATCGAGTCACCCAAAGAGGGAATGCGGTCAACTGAGAAACCGGCCCTTCCATTATTTGCCTCGTCGGGTGCGGATGGGCCATAGGTTTGCCAGCTCAGCGTGCGGGATGCGGTGACAGCTCTGGGTATCCCAGCCATCCTCCGGGTGTGGAGCCGAGTTGCACCGGGCGCTATGCTTTTGTTTCCTAGTGAGGGAGCTTGCTCAGGAGAAGGCTAGAGTATGTTTAGGGACCTTGAAACTCGTGGCAAACCACGCCCAGAGCCTTGTAGTCGCACTTTTGAAGCCGGTCAAGAGGCGTCAAGAGGCGGTGATGTCCCCCGCAGCCCCAAGCTTCACTTACACTTGCAACCTCAGGCAAGACTTTGGGAGTCGACGAGAAGGGGCATGAACCTTTCCCCCATGCACACATACCGCTGGACATGTGCCCATTCTTGGCTGCCTGAAACAACCCAAAGCAGTATACGGAGATCGTATCCATCATCGCCCTCAGCCCTAGTGGTCTGCACCATCTCAAACACACGAGGACCCATCCGTCTGCCGGCGGTGTCGTCACGGGCCGCATCAACGCCGTCAATGCGCCGACGCGCGCGAGTATTCGTACATAGACTACACCCCGGAACCATCTTCTATCTGCGTGTCAGCGCAGCCAAGGCTCTGCTTTCGCAGTATAAAAAAAGACCTGCGTCCTGCAACCTGCCCACATCCGCGTCCCTGTCGCTCCCTGCCTGTTTTAGCACCGCGTAGGCTCGCGCCGAAGGGTTGGATGCGAACCGCAGTGATACGACCAACCTGAGCATATCAGACCATTTGCTGGAGGGGCGCGCCGTACACGAGGCCTTCGCTGCCACAGAAACCGGGCATGTCCAGTCTCTCAACCACGGTATTTTATCAAAGGGTTCGATATCTGCCCAGCGCAGGTCGCGCTGTCGCTTCTCATACGTGTGCGATGTGTATTAGTCGGTGAAGCGATCAGCCCGGACCTGCCATCACGCCACCTCGCGGCGCGAGGCGAGAAACTTTGGGCCTTGGGAGAAACTACTTGGTATGCTAGCTAGCTAGGAGGATGAAAAGTGTACGAATAAAGGGTATTGTCACCTGAGTCACCAAGTTTCCCTCGTAGACGTCACAATTAGCCAGGCCAATCAACCTCCTGGACTGAGGGCAGTCATTTCCCTTTCAGGGCTTCCGTACTGGATGAAAGACAATGTTGCTACTACTTCCATCTCAGGCCTCATCACGTCACGGGTTCCCAGTTTCCAACACTCGGGCATCTTCTCTGCCCCGGATCTCATTCACAGCGCCCTCTCTCATTTCTTATCTAACACAGATGCCATCAGCGCCCATACCATCTTTTATGATGGTTCAGACCTCAAAGTCTTTGATCCACTCGTGGCCATCATAGAAGAGTCTCTCCTCCTCCTTGCTTGAACATTGTACACTAACCCCTATACATACTCAACTCCAGTGACAAGCTTCTTATACGAAGCAGTGTATCGTTTACCATTGTCCACATCGTCAAATTAGAGAGCATTAAGCTTGTGGTCCGTGTTCTTACTATAGGCTGGAGTTGAGGCTCTGGGACAATACCCACCGTAGTACATACAGGATGATAATAGGTTGCTACGATGCGTCTGCCTTTAAATACAATATTTACTTGAGTACTATAGATACATGCGCTATAGATATAACCAACAACAATAATATTATTACGCCACATATACGCTTGAGTTTTATACCTGGGAAATCCATCTTCAAGGTTTGTTTTGATAACCTAAGTACCCTATAGCGAGAAGATTTGTACCTGAAAATTTCGAAAAGCCTATCATAGACAATGGCTCTGTTCTTTGTCTAACCTTTAATAAGATAGCGTTTATTATGGAAGATGGATCTAGTTCAACAGTCATCGGCTCTTTGTACGACCGACATGAAGAGGAAGATGGCGGCCTTCAAGTTGCCGCATTAGCTCCCTTTTGACATGGCCTCTTCCTTTCTCTGCGAAATTCAGCGGCAGGCTCCGGCAGAAATAGCTGATGAAAGCGCTCATGGACCATCTACTGACTTCTAATTGATCGCCTTGTTTTGTCTCTGTATCTTGCTTTTGACTGGCATAATGAGCTTGTGGATGACGAAGGTATCGTCACCGGACTCATTGACTGGGACCTCGCACAGACAATGCCACGGTTTGCGAGATATACCAGATATCCAGGATGGAGGGTGACTGGAAGTTTACAAAGAAATCAACATTTCTTGGGCAATACGCATCGCTACGCCGCACTACTAAAGCTGGTTGTAGATATGTCGCAAGTCCGTTCAAGTCGCTGTGGACGATGACATTCAAGCTTTAGATGTCCTCTATATTATCGGGACGGGGATATGGAGCGGGGGGGGGGACTAGAGTATCTTGGAAGTTAACCTGAAGTGCTAAGTATGTTAATGTTGATAAGCGTTTGTGATTTTGGCGGTTGATGACCTGTGTTGCGGTGGGTTGCCCCATCTTCTAGCCGCCGAGGCTTGAAATATCCAAACATAGTATACACCTTCTTATCGTATTCACACACCTATGATTGGCGTGGATGAACCTATTCTTATCCAAAAGTAGCAAGGTAATTGAGTGCCTGTGCAGGTGCGTCAGGACAAGCAACCTGTGCGTATTCAGCTCAGGCATTTGGTAGACTGAGCCATACGCATATTGGTTGCGATAGAGACACTGGGTATAAGATAAGCGGTTCGCAAACAAACAAGGACTTTAACAGGCCACGGTCGCGGCCGGCGAGTTTAAGCTGACACTACAGGATTCAGTCGAACAGTGTGGCACCATTGTACTGCCATGGATTGGACACGGATGATAGCCACAGCAGTTTTCCTGGGAGATCATCAGGCCAGCCAAGCCCAATGACAGTTCCATCGCCAAAGGCGCCTGCCTACTGGTGGGACGCGCTCTGTCCGAGCCACGAACGGCAGGCGTCGATTCGGTAGGGACACGGCCGAATCTGTCCACCGGGGGGCCATCGTGAGCCATTTTCCCGCCCGTTGCCTTATCCACCCCTCCCTTCCCCCTCCCAAAGATATGGCGCGACGCTGGAAGAGGGTCCCGAGGTTTCCCAACTGGGCCGACCGGACGACGGGTCTGCCCGTGATGCAGCGTGGATGGTGTTTCCCCGCCCCCACCCCGCAGGAATCCGGGGTAGGTCCGTAAATATAAAAGCTGCTTGGCTGCTTCTCGAGTCGCCCCCGGGAACTGAGGATCTGCCGTCTTCAGCCCTCTTTTTGGTCGCCTTCCGTCGGGCGCTTCTCCACCGTCTCGGCTTGCCTCGATCCCTCAATTCCAAGCGACGCGTTTCGGGTTTGATCAACCCCCCTCCCCTCCCCGATGATCTCGGATCGGACGCCACTCTCGACTTGCTGCCCCGCCGGCAAAGGTTCCGGCTGGCATGCAACAAAAGTGCGGGTAGAATGGTGATGTTGCCGATTCTCATTGCGCATCTGGGTTTCGGGACCCGGCAAGACTATTCCGGATCCATCGCTGTCGCTGCAGCAGCAATGATGTGTTTCGTCGTGCTGCTGGCATCGGTCACTGATAAACACGGTCGTGAAAGTTTGCAACTTATCAGCATCATGCTGGAAATCAAATGCTACGGTCGCAATCTCGCCGACTCCAAGGCCCCCTCCCAACTAACCTCCCTTCTGTTTAATCTCTCACCTTTTGACTTTCTTTTTCCTTTTTCCTTTTTCCTTTTTGTCTTTCATCTTCTTTTTGCCGATCATCGTCATCATCGTCATTGTCGTTCCACTAGCCCTTCGCTTGGCTTGTTCTATGACAGTTATCTCGTCGGAATTCCCCCTCCCCTCAATAATGATGCAATTAGCCTCTGGACGAGGGATGTCCCGGATCTGGGTTCCGGACTCAGCATGGTCCCACAGCCTCACCCCTTCGATGGCGAAGCAGGCAGGGCCCGGAGTAGGAAGTTGGGAAGCTCGGGGAGTGCAGTACGACGTGCCGCGTCGCTAGCCCTCGTCGTCGCTACTATGTCGTCGCTACTATCCCAGGGTCGGCTGGCCCCACACAATCCCACAGCTTGTCCCCACCAACCCGGAAGACTGGTTCAAAGTGCAAACCGCTAATGTACGGCCGTCTGCACTGTAGCTCGCCTATTTCATCCGCCAGCCCAACGACTCCCCGTCCGCCGATGGGCTCCGTTTCAGGCCGTTGGGTTGGGAATTGATCTACAATGTCACGATCGAGGGAAGGAAACGTCTCGGCAACGCGGGGAGCCTTGGCATATCAAAGTTCGCTGCCCGTTTCTTGATGAAGCCATTCCAGAGAACATGTCTTTTCGGTCATCATTATCCCTCCAACCGTGCGGGAAGGGGGGTTCTCATGCGTATGACGAAATCTATTGCGCGTGTGCGCGCGGCCCTCTCGCGGTATTCCAGCGAATATCTCCAAGAAATCGAGGGCGCCGTGTCTATTTTCCCAAACCGTCCCAGCCCAAGCCAATAGCGAAAGCAAAAACTCCCCTACACCATTTTCGAAAACCCCCTCATTCTATTCGGCGGTCGAGGTCATTAACTCGGTCTGTGTGCTGTGCGTCCTTCCAGGTGATTGCTGCGAGAAACTTGGAAAGTCAGCCCACGTCCTTTGGATTGCAGGGAAGCTCAAAAGGGGTGCCCACCTGTTCAACACAGCTCGTCATGGTATCAAAGTCCAGGAAATGCTCCGAGGCAGGTCGGATATTCATGGGCGAGAGGCATTCTTCCCTGGCTTTGGCGGTTTGGGTGCGTTGGGCTTTATCACACCAGTGGTATCATAGGGTCCGCGCGCCATGGCTCTGGATGTTGAGTTGTTTGTTGAGTTGTGGGTGGGTGCGATAAATAGCAGCTCCTTTCGTCTAAGGAGGTGGATGTGGTGGCAGCAGGAGAGTTGAGGGTGTGTGGATCGGGCTGCGAGGCTGCGGACGTTGGACAGGTTTGCGAAGGAGGACGAAGAGGGCGAGGCAGCGAGGGAAAAGGAGCGACTAAAAGCCAGGAAGATGAACAGTGAGTTTTCTGAAGCACCAAGGGAGTTATTTGGGACACAAAAGAGAAAGAAAAAAAATCAAGACGGGGACGTTGTCTTAAATTTTGGGAAGCCCAGGGCAAAATTTTAAGGCTTGCACGCATGCTCGCGTGGCTTTGGCCTACCAATGTTGCGGTCTACGGGGTCTACGGGCGGTCAGCAGCACACCCCTGAGAAGGTTCCTAGGCTCGGTATCCCAAGCCCCAAGCCCCTGTACTTGTTTTTTTTTTTTGCTGTGCTAGGATCGGCAGGGGTGTGAGGTTCTGTTCCATTAGCTTCGTTGTCGGGGGTGGTGAGCTGGAGAAAGCGGGAGCGGGAAGCTGGGAGTTTCGGAAGCTGGACGGGGCTGAAGCCTGGGAAAGGGCTGTCTGTCTGTGGTGGGTGGGTTTTGGCATCTTTTGGGGGGTTGGCCATGGCTGATTTGCCTGGGGGAACAAAGGTATAACATTTTCTAGGGCTATGGTTTGCTCGTTCTCGCGCAGAAGCAGCACAAACACGAGGGGAGCACACACAGACACAGACACACACAAACGCACGCACACGCACACGCAGCAGCAGCTCGCTCGAAGCTGACTCCGCGCCCAAGGCGAGAGAGAGAGAGAGACAACAACCAGCCAGCACAGCACAGCGGCCTGGAGCTAGAGCATCAGTGGTGAGTGACAGGGGGGCGTCATGATCAGGGGAGAGACCGAGAGAGGAGATGGGCGTGTTAGACTGTTAGCTGGCCGGGGAGGGATCCCATCATCCCAAGGGTTCCAGGTTGGGTTGTGGGGGGTTCCCAGGGATCGGCTGGCGCTGGAAGACTGGGACTGAGCGTTCCAAGAGTCCAGGACCCTCGCAAGCTCCGCCGGGTTGTCAGGGGATCCTATTCCAAGCGCAATTCTAGAAGAGACGCCCAGACGGCAGACGGTAAGAGGAAAATGGGGCGGCGTCGTGCGTTGGGGCCCTTGGGGGCGGACGACCCGCGGACGGTTTGACGGTGTGCCCCAACTGGGCGGGCGGTGACGTCCAGCCTCTCGGTGTGCGCTGTGAGTGGCCGGCGCGGGGCTTTGTTGGTCACTTTCAGAGTTCACTGGCACTTCAAGTGCCATGAGCGAGACATGGGTTGTGACGAGTCACTGACGCTCAGTCAGAATCAGGGCAGAGTTGCATGGATTAGGATTGGGGTTGGGATTGGGATTGAGACCTCACGCCTCTCTCTCTCTCTCTACGTATGTACTTGCGCTAGACACGGGACGAGCAGAGACTATGAGTTTGCACACACCCACGGGAAGGGCACACTGACAAGGGGCAGGCAGACGGATGAATGGATCCGACGAAACAAAGAAACTCTCATTGACTGACTGACTGACTGACTGACTGACTGACTGACTGGCTGGCTGGCTGGCTGGCTGGTTGACTGAACTGGCCGACTGGTTGACCGACCAGAGAGATAGACACACAAAGATGCTCTCCAGTCAATCACAAATCGCAATTGCGCAACAAGCCACCGACATGGCATCCGCAACCGCTCGTCATCCCATGTCATACCACAACTGGCAACACATTTCTTCGACCGCTCGGTGCTGCTCGGATGCTGCACGGGGCCGTCACACACACACACACACACACTTCACGCACACACTCTCACACTTTCACATATACGAAGTACACACTTCACGCACCATGCACACACACACACACACACACACACCTTCTTTCTTCTCCAACACACACACCTCAAACCAAGACCCCCCCCCCCCTTTCTTCACACACCTCTTCAAACCAGCCCTTCTTTGGTGACGTTGCCCACTTCGGGACTGGCTGGCCATGGCTGGAACTGGCTGGATCAGAGCCGCATCCCTGGAGATTGATGATGGAACAAAGGGCCCGGCGTCCCTGGGGAGAAAAAAAAAGGACACATGTTGCTCCGTATTCGTACGTGCTACGTACGTTGTAGTTTTGGCTTCACCCAAGTTCCCCCTTCCCGCCTTTTCGGGTCCGCAGGTACATGTCCCTCCCTCCTCTCAGACGGGTTCGCTTTCCGCCCCTAGCTCCTCCCCACGGCCGTCTCATTTCCCGGACCACGTTGTTCTCAATCTCAGCCCTCCAGGCTCCGGCTCCCCTAGGATCCTAGCTCTCTAGGACCTAAAGGGATGGATCGCCCTGTCAGAGCCCACTGGTGGGAACGACGTCGTCCGCGCTTCCATTTGTTCCGCCTTCCCACCACTCGCCGCTAAGCTTGCTTTCCTTTTCCTTTCGCCTGGGCCGCGGCCCCGTGCTCTCTGCCGATCTGGCGGATGCCGGTTCCAGTCGCTTGCACCGTCCGGACGATGATTGATATGAGCGGGAGTGGAGACTCCCTTCCCCCCCCTGGCGATGATGGCGCCTGGTTGGGCTGGCGACGGCATGAAAAAGAAAAAGTGCATCTGCGAATACTACCCAAAGCTCATCATCTAATCGGAAATCAAATCTGGGCCTCTTCCCGTCGTGCATGCAGTGACCTCCCGTGACACCGCCATGTCAGAGGTATATCGAACCGGTGAGGAAGGGAGTGTACTTGGTACAGATGACAGATGACAGATGACAAGACGGACCAGGGGGGAGGGAGCTTTTTTGCTGCAGGGCGGATGCACGCTGAGGGCGTCCCTAAAAGGAGAATTTCCATCCAGTCTCAGCCACACGCACCGGCCGACAGCGACAGCAGATGCAGCTTGACAGCCACATGGACAGGGGCCCAGCACGATACGAGCGCCTTCTCTTTTTCAGGGCGGGCTTGTTTGAAGTTGTCCTGTCAGAAGCCGTGAGGCCAATCGGAGCCAGTTCCATGAGAGCGGTCCTTGATCCGACTGAGCCCTGAGGGAAGCACCCCCCGTCCCCCCTCCCCTTGGTGATTCAGCCGAAATGTCAAATGATCTCCCAGGCATGTCCAACAACGGTACCAAGTACGACTACGAGCGCCTAGAAGCCTAGAAGGCATCCTCCGTCTGTCAAACCCCCCCTGTCGGCATGGGAACTCATGTGTATGGGCCCAGGATCCGGGACTCTCAACAACACCACGTTGGCCTTTCCCGCTTTTCCCAGGGTGCGAGAGCGGCACCTGACCAGACGTACAGCCGTACAAGTGCCGGGCCGCCATACGAATACTACAGAGTATCCTGGAATTCCATAGTACTCGGTCTCGCATTGGCACTTGTGGGACGAGCGTGAGCAGGGAGCGTGTTTCCGTGTCATGGTGTCCCGCGGGCGCAGAGGCCACCGCTCAGCCAGGCCACCACGCGGCCAGCTCTACTTGTACCTTCCTCCTCCTTCTTGCCTCTGGCTTGTCGTCTCCCGCCTCAATTCCTCGGACGCAGGGGCCTGGTTCCCCGGGTGCCGGTGGGGCGGGAACAGAACCGTGGCTCCGGTGCCGAGACCAGTGGCGGGGATGGGACGGGCCTAGCGGAGGAGCCGTCGCCGGGGGACCGGGGCTGGGAGCCATGTCCATGCCCATCCGTAGCGCCGTCGTGATAAGATTGTTCGATGGAAGATACACATCATCCGCCGAAGGGGGAGGCAGTGGTTGGCAGTGGTTGTAAGTCATGACTCGAGAGAGGAAAAGCAATCTTGAGAAGGCGGTATGGTATGGTGGTCGCTTTTACTCCTTATCGCTGCAGTGCTGTGTTCCTGCGAAACTCTCCCGTTCAATTTTAAGACGTGGGAAATTATGTGCCTCCAAGATACGGATAGTCCTTGGCCACGAAACGTCATTATTATGGCATTTGCCTTTGACTGTAACATTGCGATTGCCATGTCAGCCTTACTTTGTTTAGATTGATACGACAACCAATCTATCGGGCACAATCGTCTCCAAACCAACTAACAACCCCTTTCTGCCTTGCCAGACCGCTTCTGTAGTGGTCTTGTGTAACAATGGAAGCGCAGCATCAGGTCCATCCAATCATTGTGTGGATGAGACATAGAGATGGATTGGTCCAATCCATGGCCGAATTAACTTTAAGCCATGCTCGCAAAACACGCCTCTTTCGGGCTGTAGTGGTTGTAGTTGGTCGACTCGTGCGGACACGGTACGAAATAAAGGAGGCCAAACTTCAGCTGAGTTCAACGTCAAAGTAGTGACAGATCGATCATGGCCAACAAGCATACTCCACGTCTCTGCAGGGTTTGGGATGCAGCTGCTAGTGCCTGTTACTCGATGTCCTGGTAAAAACGGAGATTTAAAGAGCTCGGGCAAAACATGAGCGGTGGCTTGTTACTTCCCACTTTCTTGCGCATGAAATTCGAGACTGTTTTGCCAAACTCTGTCCATTTAGACAGAACGAATGGTGTATCGGCTGTCTTTGAGTGCCTTTGGCAATGCAAAATCTGAAACTCGCATCATCAATGTCATGTGTACCTAGGGTACTCCAGGGAGATACAGTCCACACACTGTAACAGAGACTGTGCCAGTGATTGATGTTTGGCTATGGCACCAGTCTAGAGCACAGTGGGAAAATCGAGCCCACACCATTGGTAAGCAGTTTAAACTTCTCCTTCGCACAAAAGCAATTGTCTCAAGCAGAGCAGCATCGCATCATCCATTCACCACGGAAAAGCAACCAACGGGACGTCCGGCACCTTGTCTCAAGCAAAATGCACTTCCAGCCTATTGAACACGCGGCAGATGACGCCTACACCGCCCAGGCGCAGGACACTTACCAAGTGGAAGTGGATGTTCCCGCCACCCACGACGCTCTCGACGACGTCTTCGGCTCTGGGCCCTCGTCGCCCGTCGCAGAGCACCAGGATGCAGGCCCCGGCGCTGCCCACCCCTCGGATATGCGCCGCCTGCAGGCCGAGCATTCGACCGCGGGGTACCGCGAGGGCGTGAGCTTCGCCAAGGACAGCAGCATCCAGGCCGGCTTCGACGAAGGCTTCAGCCTGGGCGCCAGCGTTGGTCTGAGGGCCGGCCAGCTGCTGGGTATGATGGAGGGCATTGCCGATGCAGTGCGGGGACGGGATGACCCGGACGCCGTGCGGGCGGGGGACTTGGTGCGCGAGGCGCGAGAGGACTTGAGCATTGCGACCATCTTCAAAGCGGACTACTGGGCGGAAGACGGCAACTGGAAGTACGAGGTTCGACCAACGCAGGGCGCCGACGAGGTGCTCTTCCCCGACGTGGCCGAGGCGCACCCCTTGATACGGAAGTGGACGGCGATTCTAGACGAGCAGCTTGCGCTATGGAAGATCGACCAAGCCATCTTAGACGATGAGACCGGACACCGTCTGGAGTCCATCATGGACGAGCCGATTGCCACTTCGGCAGTTCCGTCAGCGCGGAAGCCACTAGATTGGTGAAGGAGAGGGCCTGGATCGTGAAGTCTCGGAAAGAGACGAGCTGTTTCATTTGGAAGCAACGCCAGATCTGCTGGGGCCGGTTTCGGCTCACAGACCTGTCGAGCATCTGTGGCCGATTCGAAGATGTTGGGGACACACGCCTTCGGGTTATTTACCGGCAGGTACGTTTTCCTTTGCCAAGTGAGGTGGTCTGTCTTTTGCAACCACTACGGTATAAGATGAGACACAAACTAACATGGGATAGCTGATTCTTGTCGCCTCCCCTCATCTGGGCAAACTGGATACAATATCCGACGGCATCTCGCAGTGGGGCTGGTAGGAGGGAGGGGGTTTACGAAGTACTCGGCTCTGAAACACACCGAGAAGAGACAACTCCCAACATGTGCTAACCCAAGAAGTAAGAAATGTTGGGGGAGAGTGCAATCAACCTATCAGCGGAATTGCGCCACTAGGGGGTTTGGATGACTTACATGACGCACTGGTAACTCGGTCAAAGTACACTTCCTTAAAGCCGCGATCCGCATCTCTGAGCAAAATCACAGGCATATACGAATACAGATTGGTGTTTCAATATTGCTCCGTTTTTGGTCATCTACTAGTCATTGTGCGTTGTCCTGCAGCTCGATTTGAGGAGAAGAGAAGGAACCCTGAAGTTGTCTCTGCCAGCACACGCCCAACTGTCCGCTCCACCCGCGAGACAACTTCATGCCACACCCCATGGAACTGATCTGAAGTGACTTTGTGCCCCTTGCTTAGAAAAAGAAAAGAAAAGAAAAGG
Organism: Neonectria ditissima; assembly: GCA_001305505.1. Taxonomy (NCBI): domain Eukaryota; kingdom Fungi; phylum Ascomycota; class Sordariomycetes; order Hypocreales; family Nectriaceae; genus Neonectria; species Neonectria ditissima. The sequence continues at coordinate 379,660 of LDPL01000006.1, forward strand.
CAAACAATCACTAGCCGACATCTCTTTGTGGCGGAGTTGCGGCGTTGACTCGTAAGAAAAAAAAAAAGAAAAAAAAAAAGAAAAGCAACGCCCGAAACCTCCCAGACCTTCTGCAAGGGAGGCGACCATTTTCTAGGCCACCTACGATCCTCACCAGTCCAATCCCCGCAGCTGCGAAAACGCCCCATTGAAAGATTCGATGATATGTTTGCTTTTCTTTCTCGCCTTCGCCCTGCATTTGCGGGGACGCGATGATCTTGTGAGGCTTGGCTCTCAGACAACCTCCTTTGCTTGAGGGGGGAAGAGGCAAATTTGCCAGAAGTTGATCTGTCATGTTCCAGATGTGTGACTCAGTTGTTGTCTCCTTGTAAATGATGTAATGAGGAAACAAGGGCTCATTTCCATCGAGATTGATTCCTGGATTTTGAGAGGCGAGACATTGACATTTGATGACTGCGGAGATTCTCGTCCGGGGGAGAAATGATTGTTCCTTTGGTCGTGAGGCGCTTTGTGTCTAGCTAATGGTGTTTCCCTTGGGTTGGCGAATCCGGAGGTCTCAAGAAATGAGTGATGAATCAATAGCGGTACAGGAGAGGTTGCTGGAAGGGAAGGCTTGGCTTCCTGTGCCATCATCCAAATTCCACGGTTACAGTATCGAGCTAGCTTTCGGCAGTAAGAGTGTGCTGCATTTCCACCAACTGACAATTTCGAGCTCTTCGAAAGAGAGGATAAGTATTCAATCCAGACTCGCCACCTCTGGAACCTCGCAGTTTTGCATTACAACACCGTGGCCCTCATACCTCTCCTTAGTCACCGCCGAGGGTCTACCACTTCGACGTGGGCCACAAAGATGGAAGCCCTGGATGGTCGTGTCGACATTCACAAATGTGACTGTGCCGTTGGGGGAGGAGTAGCAATGGCACATCTTGGCGTGCTCAGCCATTTCTAGTAGGAGATAGGCGTCTGGGCTACGCAAGCGAATACTGCTTCGGAGATCCGTATCGTTGTCGACTGCCCCTCTCTACCTGATTGGCGTTCCCAGTTGGCGCTCTCCACCGAAACCATATTTCGTCGGTGTGTTGGTGACTTGTCTGGATGGTAAAATAAGACGCAGCTTCTGGCGAGGTGCCGCCTTGAGCGAGAGTAAGGGTACGAGGTTGAACGGGTTTCCACGAGTTCTGTCGTAGTCCAAGGGTCAGAGGAGTAATTGGTGTTCGGCAGATATTTTGACTGAAACTTTCAGCATCTAGTCTCTGTGCATCCAAAGCCTGACTTGATGGTGGTTGAAGCCAAGCAGTGGCTCGGATCGGAGGCACCACTCCTCTGCCATGGAAGAGGGTAGTGCCCCTTAGTGATACAACTCTGCATCATCTCTGGGCGTACTCACGGAGCCTCTTGGCCACATCCTCGATGCGATCGTAGTTTCCGTACAACTCCTTGGTAGTTTCCCAGTCACGGCCCTGCTTCCCAAAGATCATGAGCTTCAGGACCTTGCCGTCGTCATCCATAACAACTCTGCCGCTTCTCTCATCGGCCCAAGTGAACCGGATTTGTTTGGCCTCGATGTCTGCGATGCCAACCTCTACAATATCGTTGGCGGTCAGGTTCTCAGCAGTCTGTTCGTGCAGTCCCAGTCCGCGCCTCAGGTCCGCAGAGACGCCCAGTCTGTTGTGATAGCGGACAATCTCCCTCCTCAGCGTCCTCGCAAATCGGCCTAGGTCATGCTCCGCAAACTCATCGTTCCCGGGCCTTTGAGGCGGTAGGTGACGTGCGGCCAAGCCAGCGAGGGGAATGGCCGGGGGAAGGGTATGGCGATGGATGCGGAGGCATTTGGAGCCGGGGTATGGGCGGTTGAGCATGACGTAGTAGGGCCGTAGGAAGCGTCCTTGGGACAGAACCTCGAAGCGTAGTCCGAGGACATGACCGCCATTCACGGCATTGGGATCGGGATCATGGACCTTGAAGGACGTGACGGAGCTGCAGATGCGGTGGAGCGATTGCTGGACATAGGCACGCTGCTTCTCGGATTCGGCGAGGAGGCTTGAGCGTGCAGAGTCGATTCCTTTGGGGGCACGGGAGATGGCAGATGGTTTGAAAAGGGATTGGGTTGAGGCTGCGGAAAGGATGGTGGAGGATTCGATATCGAGGTTCTTGCGCAGGGCAGCAGCTACGTGATGGTGTTAGTTGGTGCTGTTGATGTTGATACTGGCGGGGCATTGGCGGGACGGAACATACCCTGGTCTTTGAGTGCAGCAATTTCCCCGTCTAGGAGCTCCTCTTCAGTGAGAGAGTGGTCTGACGACATGGTTAGGTGGGTTTGGGGTGACCTGGCGGCAACAATTGCAACGTTGAGCCTGGTCGACTTTGTTGATTGTCGCGATGCGATGAGCTTTGGTTGGCGCGTAACCCACCTTCCGCCGATGAGATGACAACGAGTGGCTTGTGACTGTGGCGGCGGTGGCTGTGCGTACCTGTAGACAAGGGATTAGTAATGCGGAGCGATGGGGCGGCCCCTGGACCTGAACGCGCTCGGGACAGTTTCTGTGGAGGCGCGTCTCCCAATCGAGCCAAAGCCCATCTGGGGAGCATGGGAATCTTGGCCTCCGGAAACGAGTTCTTCAGGTCAGGGTAATTAAAAGTGATTCTAGCCCTGATTCAGAATCAAGAGCCCGAGATCCGGATTTTTGCGGTCTTCCGGGTCTTCGGCATTGCACCGTTTCCGTCCATTCGTCTCATCTCATCCATCTGGAGGGGGCGTGACGCGCATAATAGCGTATGTGTCCGTCCAAGTGTCCGTTTCGCCACTAGAGAAGGGCAGAGAAGAGATGCGCGGCGAAAGAGGAAGAAGAAGCGTGGCCACATCTGGACGCATCAGTGGCATCCTTAGGTATCCGCCAGCGCATCGTATTCGACTGGCCCAATGACTGACCAAGCATTCTGGCTCTGACTCTGGCTGTGACTCTTGCTCTGATGATTGCCGGGACGTTGAGGCCACGGTAGTCCGGTATTCCAGTAGCGTTTGGCGATAGCTTGGGACGCCAATCCAGATCCAGATGCAGCCTAGGCAAGAGAATTTAGAGGCCAGAGGCCTGGAAGCCAACGTATCTTGGGCGTTGCAGGGTGCTTTTTTAATCGTCTCCGGGCGAATTTTTGCCTTTTTTGCTCTTGAAACCCGCGACCCGCGACCCACGACCCGCTTCGCCCGCTGCCTGGACTGGACTGGGCGTTTTGTCATCCCCATGCCCATCTCCATCGGACGGGCCCTCGATGGATAGCCGCCTTTGTTCATGCCCGTTGTCTTCTTCATCCTGTCCTTCCTCTTCTCTTCATCCTTGCTGTCAGTCATCTGTCTCTCCCTCTTGATCCGCCATAAGACTCTCATTCTTGCCATCTCCTTCTCCTTCTCCACTACTCCCATCAGGTACCAGCTAGTGTATCGTCTTCGCAACTTGCTCGACCTTTCTTCACACGCAAACACGCCCTGGCGGACCCCTTGGTTTGAAACAATTTCGACCAGTCTACACCACTCTGCCTCCTTCTATTCAGCCAGCAACGTCATCGACACTCGCCGCCGCCCCGACGCCCTGTCGCCATCGCTCCGATCCTTGACGCCGCCGTAAAAATCCACTTTAGCGGGCAACTCCTTTCCCTCGCTGGTCTCCCCCCCCTTTGCGCCCGCCCGCATACATACATACATACCTTAGCCATCTCCCGGCATACCTCGCGCTTCGCTCCTCGCGATCCGACTTCTCCACGTCACCTATGACCGCCAGAGCCCGACGACCTCAGAAACAACCCCGCCGGCCTCCCCTGACACTCAACGTAGAGGATCCGAATGCCGCCCTGAACGGCGTCCCCAACGGCAACATGAGCAGCGGAGTCGAGATGCGCCGCAAGGCACCCAACCCCGACGCCAACGTCGCCGACAGCTTCATGGCCAGCGAGTCCTTCTCCCTCGACGAACCCGTCCCCAAGACCCCCGTCCTCAACAACCATGGTTTCTTCGATCTCCCCATCCAAGACCAGCGTAACTTCCTGCTGCTGGTCCTGTTATATTTCCTGCAGGGCATTCCCATGGGCTTGGCCACCGGCTCAGTACCCTTTCTGCTGAAAAACCACATGTCCTACAGCGAGATTGGCGTGTTTAGCCTGGCCTCGTACCCTTACTCGTTGAAACTATTCTGGAGCCCCTTCGTCGACGCAGTATGGAGCCCCAAGATTGGACGGCGCAAGACGTGGATTGTGCCTATTCAATTCTGCTCGGGCTTTGGGATGCTCTGGCTGGGGTCGCACGTTGAGGAGATGATGGCTACTGCCGGGAAGCCCGGCGGCATGACGGCCTTTTCCTTCATGCTCTGGTGGTTCTTCCTGGTACTGATGTGCGCCACTCAGGACATCGCTGTGGACGGTTGGGCGCTGACGCTGTTGTCGCCTGGAAACGTGTCGTATGCGTCGACTGCGCAGACTGTGGGATTGACGGCTGGCCACTTCATGTCGTACACCGTTTTCCTCGCCTTCAACGCGGCCGACTTTGCCAACAAGTGGTTTCGTGCGGTGCCTTCCGAGGAGGGCCTCCTTTCCCTAGGTGGCTATCTCAAGTTCTGGGGTTGGGCCTACATCATCGTCACCATTGGCTTGGGCTTTCTCAAGAGGGAAGAAAAGTCGCAAAACGAGGACGGAGTTTGGGATGTGTACAGGATCATGTGGGGCATTCTCAAGCTGAAGAATGTCCAGACCATCATCATTGTGCACCTGATTGCCAAGATCGGGTTCCAGGCCAACGACGGCGTCACCAACCTGAAGCTCTTGGACAAGGGTTTCGGCAAGGACAACATGGCTCTGACGGTGCTCATCGACTTTCCATTCGAGATCGGGTTGGGCTACTACGCCGGCATGTGGTCGCAAAAGTACACACCCATGCGTCTCTGGTGCTGGGGTTTCATGGGCCGTCTCATCGCCGCCCTTTCTGCGCAGTTTGTTGTGGCCATATTCCCTGCCGAAGGCGTGACGCATTGGTATCTCTTGGTCGTGATTGCCGAGCATCTTTTTTCGACATTTACAAACACCATCATGTTCGTGGCCGTCTCCGCGTTCCATGCAAGAGTGTCGGATCCCGTCATTGGCGGCACCTACATGACACTCTTGGCAACGTAAGTACACTCACAGCTCTTTGTGACCAAAATAGCCATGCTAACATGATTTTACAGGGTTTGCAACCTTGGCGGTACGTTCCCGCGGTACTTTGTTCTGCAGCTGGTGGACTCGTTCACCGTGGCTACCTGCCACCCCGGCAAGGCTGATGCCAAGGGCCTCAAGGGCACGCTCGTGACCGAGGCGTTCTCATGCGCGCTCCAGGTAGACAAGGAACGTTGCGAGAACGGAGGAGGTACTTGCGAAATGGTGCATGATGGGTACTACTCGGTGAACTTGCTGTGCGTGGTGTTTGGTGTAGTAACGTTCCTGTGGTACATCAAGCCGAAAGTGCTGCACCTCCAGAGCCTGCCCCTGCGGGCTTGGAGGTTGGCGGGGCCCAGCAAAGAAGGGTCGCGATAAGAGGAGGAAGAAGAATTAGGAAGAAGAAAAAACAGACAAGAACCGCGTATGACGGCCATGTAATTGTATTCATGTATAATCGAAGAACGGGGAGCATGTGCAAGCTGTAATTACCAGGAGATGGACAGAAGCGTTGGTGGATGAAGGCGTGGACAAGCTGCCTATGAACGGAAAAATGACAACAAAAATAATGAAACATACAGCTATCAGTTAACGGATTTACTTGCAACTGTCCTAGAGTCTTCTTTCCCAATCAAGTGATGGGCACGCTTTGAACGTGGTCCGACGCTTGATCAAACAGCCCCGGAAGATGCGCACAGACCATACGGACGATACGCGGGGCCGCATCGACCAGCGGGCCGGGTTGCTCCCGGGGGCGGGCTTGGCGACCACAATCAGATCATGGCAGTCCAGTAGTCTACGTCGACGGTCAACTTTGAGTCGTAGGAGAGAAGACATGATTGTTATCTTCAACTGTTGAAGCTCAATGCAAAGTGAGTAGCGAATCAATTCACCCCCCTTGCCCAGATCCTCGTCGTTCCAATCCACCGTCCCGCAGTGGGGGTTTGCCCCCTCTCAGGGAGCAAGCCGTGGCCCGAGGCCTAGACGAATGGTGAACATCTCGGCATCTTACCTACCCTGCTCCTCCCACCTCCGGACGCTCGCTCCCCCTCGGGCGGTCGGAGAAGACACAAGATCCCTAATGTCCGAATTCAGATTGGACAATTTTCGTTTCCTCGGTTTACTTTTTGGGGTTTTTTGCTCTCTCCCCCACTGGTTCGCCTAACCTCCAACTTAAGTGCCTGGGTGGTAGAAAAAAAAAAGAGATCCCCCTCCCGGGATGGATACTGCTTCGTAGTTGTGAGCACAGGGCGAATGGGGCGTTTGTTGCGTGGTTCAAAGGTCGCCCGAATTCGCGGTGCAGCTAACAAAATGGCTCAGCTGATCTTCCCTTCTTCAACAATTCGCAATCGCCCTTGATTTTGGTTCCCGAACCCAGCTTTTGGTCCCGCCTTCTGCTGTCCTTCCCACCTCGCCCGCGCCGGTCTCTAGCCTCCGGTGACTCTTTGACTCCGCGCTCCGCTTCGGCCCGTGTCTGACGCCGGGTCCGACTTTCCCGACTCCGGCCTTTGCGCACCCCAAGAACCACACACAACTTCCTTCCTCTTCTCTTCTCTTCCTCGTCTCGCCGCCTTTCAATCTCAACCTTTTTTCTTCCCCCCCAGCCATGGCCACCCCCGCTCCCTCGGCGGCCGAGGCGTTCGCGGCCGAGGACGTCTACTTTGGCGAGAACCCGGCGCCGCGCAACCTCGAGGCGCACGCGGAGCTGGCGTGGGCCTTCATCGGGGCGCACGCGGCGGGCGGGCGGCGCGTGGTGCTCATCACGTCGGGCGGCACCACGGTGCCCCTGGAGCGGCAGACGGTGCGGTACATCGACAACTTCAGCGCCGGCACGCGCGGGGCCACCAGCGCCGAGTACTTCCTTGAGGCCGGGTACGCCGTCGTCTTCCTGCACCGCCAGTTCAGCCTGCTGCCCTACTCGCGCCACTACTCGCACGCCACCGACTGCTTCCTCGACTTCCTGACCGAGACGCCCGGCGGCGACGCGGGGCCCATCGCCGTCCGGCCCGAGGACGCCGACAAGATGCGCGCCGTGCTGCGCAAGTACCGCCAGGCCCGCGACAACAACATGCTGCTGACGCTGCCCTTTGTCACCATCGTCGACTACCTGCACGAGCTGCGCCAGCTGGCCCGCCTGATGCGCCCGCTGGGCCCCGCGGGGCTGCTGTACCTGGCTGCCGCCGTGTCCGACTTCTTCGTGCCGCCGGACCGCCTGGCCGAGCACAAGATCCAGTCGACCAGCGCGGTGGAGGGGCGCAAGACCGACGACGACGACGCCGAAGCCAACGAGGAGGAGACGTTTGACAACTTCGACTCGTCGCCGGCGGTGCCGCGGTCCAAGCGGCTCATCATCGACCTGGACCCCGTGCCCAAGTTCCTCAAGAACCTGGTCGACGGCTGGGCGCCCGAGGGCATGATCGTGTCCTTCAAGCTGGAGACGGACCCGACCATCCTGGTGCACAAGGCGCGGTACAGCCTGGACCGCTACCAGCACCACCTGGTCATCGGCAACCTGCTGTCGACGCGCAAGTGGGAGGTGGTGTTTGTGAGCCCCGGCCGCGCCGACAACTGGGTGCGCGTGCCGCGCGACGGCGGCTGGGGCGAGGCCGAGCTGCGTCCGCTGCGCGCTGACGAGCTGCCGCGCGACGATCCCGGCGTTGAGATTGAGGGCTTGATCATCCCGGCTGTCAAGGCGTTGCACGAGGAGCATATCAAGGGCGCGGTGGGGCAGCATTAATGAGAGAGTCGGGATAGTAGAAGATAGATGTGATTACTGGCCTCTGTATGAGATAGACATATAACAAACCACGTCAAAACACACCGACGCACACACACACACACACATGTCATTCATTGCACCCACTCCCAGTCCCGCTCCCGCACCGAGTCTCCTCCGTCTCCAGCCTGCAGAAGCAAGACGCCGTGATGGGCACATCAGCCTCGGCCGCCGCCGCCGCCAACAAGGCACCCGCGGCGTCAACTTCGTCAGCCCGCCGCCCCAGCCTGCGCAGACACTCGTGAGCGCCGTGCAGCGCCCACACGTTGCCGCGATGCTGCAGCGCGCGGGGCAGCGCATCGCTCACGCCCAGGTCGGCTCGGTACACGTCGAGCGCCTCGCCGACGCGGCCCTGCTCTAGCAGCAGCGCCCCGTAGGCGTGCCGCGTCGGCTGCATCCACCCCCACGGCTCGTCGTACGGCAGGTTGTCCTCGCGGTCCATGGCCTCGCCGAGGTGCCGGAACGCCGCTGCCACGGAGCCCCGGCGGTACTCGACCTCGCCCGCCAGCATCGACTCGGCGATGGCGAGGATGTCGCCGCACGTGTTGTTGAAGAGCGTGCGCGATGGCTGTACGCGCTGCACGGCCCGGCGGAAGAGACCCTGCTGCTCTTGCGCGGCCTGGACGCGGCCTGTCGCGGCAAAGGCAACCCCTTTTGCGTAGTGCAGCATCGCCGTCATCGTAGAGTACAGGTCTTGGTCCTCCGGGAGGTCTAGCCCGAGGATGTCGTCCCAGCGCCCGAACCGCACCAGCACGTGGGCGCGCAGCGTGAGGAAGGCCTCGACCCAGTCCGCCATCGGGGGCGACTCGACGCGGAGCAGGCTCTCCAGGATGGACGCCTCCAGCCGCGCCACCGTGTCCAGCGCCGCGCGCGACCGCCCGGCGAACATGGCGGCATAGACGCGGAAGTGGTAGTCGTGAGCCCGGTACAGCGTGTAGAAGTTTACGGCGCCCGCGCTGGCGAGGAACTTCTCGTCGGCAGCGATGGCTTGCGCGTTGGCCGCCATGGCCTGCGCGTACCGCCCGCACAGCACGTCCAGGTGCGACGGCATGTGGTTTAGGTGCCCGGCGTCCGGGACGAGCCCGCGGAGCCGATCCGCCACCGGCAGCGCGGCCTCGGGCGCTGGCGACATCTCCATCAGGTGGATGTAAACGTGCAGCAGGCCCGGGTGCCGCAGCGCGCCGTCCAGCCGAGCGAGTGCGCCATCCACGACAGCCTTGACCCGCAGCGTCGGCGCCCCGGTCGTCGGTTCCCCAGTGCGCAGGTCCCACAGCTTCCACGGCGCCAGGTTCATCAGCGCGTCGGCGTAGACGGCCGCTACGTCCAGGTCATCCGGGAACTCGGCGTGCACGCCAGCCATGGCGTCGGCGAAGCCCCGGTTCCACGCGCCGCAGTCGCCCGCCGGCCGCGCCTGCGGGTACCGGAACTGCAGCGCCCGGATCAGCGCCCGCTCCGCCGCCGACGCCCCGGCCGCGTTCGCGAGGGCCAGCCGCGCCGCCCCGTGGCCCCGAGCCACCGCCCCGGCCAGGTCCGCGCCGTCGAAGGAGCTCCACTGCTTGTTGTAGTTGGGCCCGACCGAGTACGCCAGGCCCCAGTACGCCATGGCGCAGCCCGCGTCGGCCGAGATGGCGCGCTCGAAGCACGCCGCCGACTCCTCGTGGTTGAAGGCGTACGCCCAGACGAGGCCGCGGTCGAACCACCTCTGGCTCAGCTCGCTGGCCGTCGAGACCCGGCGGTGATAGGTGCCCAGGTCGTACACATAGCCGTCATTGTTGTTATCGTTGTTGTTGTTGTCGCCGTGTGTCGAAGTTTCCCGCATCGTGAGGGCCTGGGGGAGAGTCGCTTTCGAGAGAAGATGTATATACCTGCGCAGTATCCAGTTGGTGCACTGTACTTGGCTGGGTGCGTTGCTCTCTCTGGGACTGAGACTAGAAATGGAACTGGAACTGGAACTAGAACTGCAAGTGGTCGCTGCGATGGAAGTAAGTCAAGTGAGTGGAGCAGTCGCTGCTCGTATTCAGCAGGTGAAAGCCGAGGTATTCGACTATTGGACAGACTCAACTTGGAAAAAGCTTCCCCCCTTTTACGAAGAGCCAGCAACACGAGCCCATCACACGAGTTACGGCAAGTAAACGTAATTAATTGGCCAGGCCTATAGACAGAAACTATCTACAACCTTCGTTCACAACACTCAAACTCAAACTAGTCTAACTCACAAGAGCAATGCTAACCAGATACGCCTGTACCCCGGGGTTTTTGTCCCTTTTCCGGTTTCCTTGGTTTCCTTAATATTTCCTCGTAATAGTATCAAGATCCGTTACCGTGGTATATCCATCTTCGTACATACGTCACCTTGTCTTTTTGTTGTTTCGTTATTTCGCAATCGATGAGCCATCGTGCTTCGGGTACCTAGAGAGCCGCCCTCCAACTCTTCCAACCCAGCAAGGTTACCTTGGCCCAAGCAAGTGCAACGACGGACCCGACGTAGACCGCACCCGTCATCACAATGAGGCCCGAGTACGATCCGTGATTGACTTGCACCACGCTGCCACCGACGGGGATACCGATCAAGCAGGCAAAGGACACGACCGTGTACGTCGTAGCATAGTAGCGTCCGTATTCCTGCGTCTTGCAGAGCCTTCCGATGCAGACTGGGGCGATGGCAATGCTAGTCCCGCTCGCAAACCCGAAAAGCACCGCAAAAAAGATGACGCCACCCGTGGTGTGGCCCAGGGGAAGCCAAATGCAAAGCGTCGCCACGATGGACAGCAGCACTGCGAGGATACTAACATTGTAGGGGCCGATGACGTCGGCATAGTATCCGGGGAGGACTCGTCCCACGACTGACCCAGCATTCATAATTGGTATCAAGTTGTAGGAGAAGTCTCGTCCAAAGCCTTGGTTGAGCGCGTACGTCGAGATGTAGCCGAGCGGAATGAACAGGGAGAACTCCAACAGGAAGATGCCAATGGTGGTAAAGAGGAAAGGGAGGCTTCTAAAGATGCGAATGTCCGGGTGTGCCGTGGCATTCTGTGCCGGAGGAAGACGGGACCGGATGAGGCAGATGCCAACCAAACTGCACAGAAAGCAGATCAAGGCAATGACACGCGTCGCCCAAGCGTACCCAATCTTTTCGATCAGCGAGCTCAACATCAGCGGGTAGATGATACCGCCGAGACCACCGGCGGTAGATGCGATGCCTGTCGCCAGGCCGCGGCGGGCCTTGAAGAAGTGGCCAACGGCAGCAATCGAAGGGGTGAAGAGGAGCGAGCTTCCGAAACCACAGAGAAGTCCAAAGGCGACGATGAAATGCCAGAGTTCTGCGGGTGTTTAGCAGGCGCGGCGAAGGCGTACTTGTTGGGGTCTTGAATGATGTGCGAGTGTAGACTTACGTGTGCAGAAACTCATAAAGACCATGCCGCTGACGGTGAAGACGGAGCCGGCGATGACCAGCCACTTGGGGCCGTACTTGTCGAAGACGGGGCCGATGTAGACGCCGCAGAAGAAGGCCAGGAAGGTGTAGATGGAAAAGACCCATCCGACGGTGCCCTCGCTATAGTCCTTGAGCTGGTTCTCGAGCACGTAGGCCTGGAAGGTACCGAGAGTGTTCATAAGTCCCAACGAAGCGAAGAGGGCGAACCATGAACCGGCAACCACAGACCACGCTTTGAAGCCGCCCTCGGGGTAGGTCTCTTCGAAGGAAGCGTTCGAGACTACGGTTGCTCGCTTCTCGAGGTCCACGGTGCCATTGCCGTGGCCGGGGCCGTAGCTGGGCCGGGTGTCCGGGCTGATGTCGGCCGTGTCGTCGAAGTTGTCGGCGTCGATCGGGCCATCGTGAAGAGCACGGGAGGTGACCTGGTGGCAGTCCATATCTATGTCGACTTGTATCAAGTAGTTTCGGTCTGTCCCTGTGTCCTTTATCTTTTCAAGACACTCCCATTGCTGTGAGTAGGAATTTTCCTTACCCCAGTCCGGAGAGGGGCGTTCCCCAGGGATCGCCCTACATATAGACTTATAATAATAGTGCGGTCGGGGTTCGGCGCCGTCCCGTGCCAAGGACCCAGAGAAAAAAAGGGCCCCGTTCTCGGAGGGCGCCCTTGACGCAATTCACAGGCCCAAAGCGGCGAAGTGAGAGGTAATGAAAACTTGTGATTTGCTCGGCCCTTCGCCTTTGCTTGACGTCTGCTCCACCTCCACCGGTTCGCGGATACTTGCGGCTATGAGGAATCTGGGTAGGACTTTTTCGTATTATTGTTCGATTGTGACTGTTTTCATGGTGGATTGAGCTCTCTGACTGGTATCAGGCCTCTCTCTCCTCTCCACCGCGGCCGGGGGCGGGAGCGGGAGCTTGTCGTTTTTTCGCCCCTTCTCACCGTCCGGGCCAGACAGAGTCAGGGTCTCTGTCGATGGGTCTTTTTTCAAGCGTCTCTTACCAATGGATCCCTTTCCCCGGGTTCCATCAGCCGACACGACGCCCCAGGAGCTCGCACTCACTTGCCAACTTCGCAAGTTGGCTCGCTGTAAGCTGCAGCTGCATGATGCACGCTTCAGTCCCCCATTCCCATGTGCGTTTGCGTTTGCGCCGTATCGGACTCGGCTTCGGCCAACCATCGGCCATGCTGTATGCATCCATCCACATCAAATTGCAAATTGCTTTAGTGACTGACGTCTTTGACTAACCTCGATTATTCATCCTTCAGCCCTCCTCATCCTCCACCTCCTCCATTGTCACTCTCCGCAACGACGGTTGGGCTGTCGTCGTTGTCGGTGTCGCTCCTGGTGGTGCCTGACCGCTGCTTTCACCTCGCTTCAGGTACCCTTCCTTCTCCAGTCTGTCGGCCTCTTCCGGCTCCATCAGTCCGCCCTGCCCTTGGCCCTTGTCCATCTTTATCTTGACCGCTGTCGGCATAAACGCCGTCACGGCTTCTTTTCTGAGATCCCGGATCACCGGTTTCGCCTCGTAGACCGTCTTGGCTTCGACAACTGGCACTTCTCGTCTGGGAGCATCGCCCTGCTCATCTTGCTGCCTTGCTGCCATCTCTGCATTCCTGCGTGCTCGCCTTTCCGAATACCACTTGTCCAGCACCTCTTTTGGGATTGGAGGTGGTGTGTCTCGAGGCATAGGGATGCTCCTAATCTCGTCGGGGACCTCCTCATCACTGATGTTCGCATCGAATGATCCTCTCCTTCTCTTTCCCAACACGCCAGACCTCAAGTCACGATCTCGTGAGTCGTGATCTCGGTTCCAACTTCGCCCAAATGTCGGCGCCTTATCACCCAGTGTCTCTCTCGCCTTTTTAACTGCTCGAAGCTCCTTCTCCAAGCCTTCTAGTGTCTGCTCCTCGTGCTTTGTAATTTTGCCGCCGCTCGTCGTGATGGCTTTGAGGTCGTCGATCTGCTTCTGTAGTCGTTCGGGGTTCTTTCGCGCCAGTTGCTCATTGCGACGTCCTTGTAATTCTGCTTTGCCTAGTCCCGAGTGTCAGAATTCGCCGGAATTTACCAAAGAGAAGGCTACTCACCCTTTTTGATGGCTTTTGCTTTGTCCGCTTTGCGCTGGGCCTGAACGGGGTTATAGTTCTTTTCTTTGGCCATCTTCGCCGCGTCGTAAGACTTTATGCGGTGGTTCTTTTCTGAAATCTGCGTCGGCGATGGAGTTGTCTTCCAGATGGTGAATCGTGTGTGCTAGGGAGAGGTAGTCGAGGACTCGTGGGGCGTTCGAGACAATCTGAAGCAAGTGCGATTTCCGTTCGCGAAAACGGCAGGCAAGCTTCACGTCACATAAACACGGTCCACATGCTGACTAAGAGCGACATACCCTGTACCCGTGAAATAGTTACTGCTAATTTTCTGTTACCACCTAGGAAACCGGTCAAGGGTATTTAAATACTCTTACGGGTCTAATAAGAAGGTCCTTTATTTGAGAATTTGTTACAAGCAGCTCGGGGAAGGTTGAGATCTTGATTCTTGCGGTCCCACGCTTCAGCAAACTCGCATCGGTCTTTTTACACGCAAATTTCGGCAGCGTCCAGTTTTTTCTTTCTTTCTTTTTCAAACCGACGACCTAGCGATTCGCCTGTTGTAAACCCACCCGCTTGAGTGTGCGAAGATTTCTCACGAATATTCATCTCACATCACCCTGGTACAAGGTCGTTGATACTTCGATCACTATACAAACACAGGGCGGACGCATTAATATGTATCAAGATTGGTCAAAGATCCCTTGTGACTAGTTCGGGGCCCCCATACTCAAAGAGATAATCGTCGAGCCTAGAAGTTAATATAGAGATACTGTCCTCAATAATCTGTTCATGTAAAATATCGAAACACATGCTCAAAGCTGCCAAGAGTTTGACATCGACCTGGAAGCAGACACAAATACACGGGGTGACGTGTAGGAATACAACCGAAAATCCATCTTATGTATGATCGCTATAGCTACTTCCGTTAGAAAGCTTCTCATGCAACGCATCTATTTTTCATGCTAGGCCGGAAGAATTATTGCCAGGCCAAAGATGGCTCTGCAGGCTAGAATGTACCCTAACACACACCGAAATCCATTCCCACAGCACAAGCCCGAACAAAGTATACTCGGGTAAACCTTGATGTTGACATTGATGATATTGAAGATAATAAAGAGGCTTATGATGCATTTCTTAGGGAAGATAAACTTCAACACGTCTCTTTTCTATCCTTGATGTAACGTAATGACCGCGTTCGCTTTACCCTTGCTATCCATCTGACCAGTCTAAATAAAGTAGTAATCTCGAAACGGAGATACCGACGTTCGTTTCTCTAGCCCTAGTATTAAGAGGACTGTAAGGGTTACTGAGAAACATGTCACTGACAATATTGAAGATGAGGACGGTCGTGATGAAGACGAGGAGAATCATGATGATGGTAAGCCCTACCCTTCCTAAACATTCCATACAGAAACAAAGTGATCAGGAAAACTAAGAAAGTGATGGATAGCTTCGTTTCACAAAAATCGGCGGACCTGCGACGTCGCAGATGGGGTTGTATCTGGCTAGAGAAGTTGACGGCATCGCGTCTACGAAAGCTTGGAATTAATTGTAGGTTCTACTAGCATTAGCCCTAGGCATCCATGACACGGTGTTTAAATCACGAGCTCCGTACTGCACGGGAAGCATGATCAGTGTTACCTCGCATATTGGTAGCCAGCTGGGTTCAGTGAGACGATGGTCTTATGATGACTGAATATCAAGGTCATAAATCTTAACAATCAGGACTTAAACAAAAAAAGCTCATAGAGATAGATTATCTACATGAATCTACCGCCTGTCAGCGCAGAACGACCAGCGCAATCGTATCGAAATCGTTTGCCAAGCCTCCTCGATCATGACTCTGAAATGAAGACTGCCATGCTGTCGAAGGGACTCATACCGAGAGGCAGTGAATAACAACATCGGAACAAGTTCATAGCTCTCATTGCAAAGAGCACAAATCCAAAAAGAATAAGAAAATAAAATTTGCACGTGAACATCGTTTCCGAAGCCAAGCGAAGCTGGGATGACATCGGATGGCGACAGGGGCGAAGAGGTTGATGAGTCGACGACAGGGCATTCCCATGACACAAGTAAGAACAGCCACATATAATTACAGGCTGATGATAACATCTGATTCTGAAGACCCAGAGTTGTTGAGAGAGAACTGCCGATGCCTGGCTCTGCTTCCCTGTCAAGGTCATATGCCAGAGGTCCACCGGCAATCTTAATGAGCCTCGAGGTACCATGAAAGGCCCCATGATCGACGTTGATTCCTGACTGATGCCCTCAATTAGTTTACGAAGCCAGAAGTGTGAGAAAACCTGCTGAGGTTGTAAACTGTAATCCATCTGCGAGATGTCACAGCCCGTCACTGAATTGGAATTTAGAAGGAGACGTCAGTTTCTACGCCTGACTTTCTAATGGAGAATAAGAAAGATTGGCTGCAGATATTTGCAAAGTTAGCTCTTCATAGATCCGCAAAGACTACCGGCCAAAACTTTGGACTGGACACCACGAATCACCACAGCTGTGTCAAAGCATCAGCCCAGGTCAACAAGAATTGTGAAGATTATATTTGCCTCAAAGAACGGGCTGATAGAAACAAGACCATCTCAAGGTCTCCAAAACAGAAGGCCACCAAGAAGACGCCCGGCGTTGGAGCCCCTGGTCCTCCCCTAAAATCAAAACTTATTGTCCCCCATGCTGAACCGCGTCCCCTTCCACCTCTCCAGGTACACGCTCTCCATCCCCAGCGTCTCGGCCGGCGAGATGGGGCTCAGCAAGCGCTCGCCTGCGCGGAACGGCGGCACAAAGTACCTCCGGCTCTGCCCGCGCTCAACCATGTTCTCGTCGACGCTTTCCAGCGCGGGCAAGGGCGGCAGCGGCCGTTCGGGCAGAGGCGTGGCTGGGTACTTGCTGGGCGAGGGCGAGTGCATCGTGTCCTGGAGCAGCGACATGCATAGCGTGCTCATCGACGAGTCGGAGCCTCGGTGGGACCGTGGCGAGCAGAGAGGCGGGAACTGGGGTGTTGTCGGCGCTGGGGTGAACGGGACGTGTGACGTCGGCACCGGGGAACCTTGGACATCGTAGATGCTCTGCTTCTGCCTGATGCCGACCAGTTCAGCAGCCTTAGGAGGGACTGCAGGGCCCGGGAAAGGAGTCATCGGACAGCCTTGAGCCGTGGTGGCGACGTTTCCAAACGAGGCGTCGGAGGATATGGATCCTGAAGCGGAGTTAGTTCGAGCGGCGAAGCTCCTGGAGAAAGGGCCACGGCGACCGAATGAAGCCCCGACACCAAATAGGGTGTTCCTAAAGCTCTTATTGTGCTCTTGCGTGTCCGTAACGGGCTGGTTCGTAGAGGGATTGTTCGCCTGCATGGCTCGTGCTTGTTGGTAGAGTAGATACTCCTTGTAAACCCTCAAGCATATGAAAAACGTAAGGCCAAGCATAACGCCAGCGGCGATGGTGCCGCCGACGACGGCTCCCACCTCGTTCTTCTGTTCGGGATGTCTACGGACATGAGCAGAACTTGCCGTTGTCCGGTCCGTCAGCTTGCCTGCAAGCCTGCTCCCTGTATACATCAATGAGTTGGTTTTCGTTTCTTCCCACACCTCGTCTGTTGTGTAAACGGGCATGGCTTCGATTGGACGAAGGCCTGTTAACATCACAAGACAAGAAAGGAAATATCCTGAGGAAGGTGGTGGCCACATGCCGGTCGATCGATCGGTCTGCATGGGTGGTTCGTGAAAGGGCCGTAAACGTCTGGAGAGCGCGGTATCGGGGCCATGGTAAAGGAGGCTTCGACGGAACACTTAAGTATCACAAACACGGTTCGGCAACATGGCGATGGGACAGGACGGGTCGGGCGAGAATAGCATCGATTCGACAAAGGACCTCTTGTCCAGTAAGGTAGTTGGCTCCCTTTGCAGCTTCCCATGCCCCAGCCCCGGTGAGGCATCGTGCCCATAAGCCCCCAAAGAAACATTCCAGCCCCATCCCCGTCATTGTATGTTCTGATCGGTCTGCGCCGGCGCTTCGAGGTTTCGTTGAGTCACGTTGCGAAGGAGGAACAAAGGGCGGTGCTTTGACAGCCTCAAAGGGTGTCGAGCGATGAGAAGAGATGTTGCATCTATCCGCTTTTGGAACAAGAAGCCTCCAAAAACAGGCTTGGAATTTCTTTGAAAAAAGGAAAAAAAAAAGAGGAATCAAAGCTCCCCTCACAAGACAGCCTCACCAGGGACAAAGGCATGGGGGGGAGGGGGGAATAGAGGCAGATTTAAGGTGGCAGGGCTGCCGTCTGCCCGCCACTCTTGCGAGATAAGCTGAGATACAGAGTTTTCACTGATAATGCTTTTCCCTTGCAATGCATTACACAGATGCCGCAATAGGTCGCTGCGGAACTGATAAAGGAGCGTGCGGTATAGCGAGGGCCAAGTGATGATTGGGAGAAGCGTGCCTATCTATCTAATCTCTATCCCTTGACACGGCAAGGGCGGGAACAACTGCCAGATTAGACAGGTAAGATGCGCTTGTCTTGGACAGGGCAAGACGTGCGCAGGAAGGACGTGATAAGGAATCAATCCGTGCTGTTTGCAAGGACACATGGTGTATAAAGGCCCTCCATCCGCTCTCGGCGGCAGTTTGTCGTCGAAGATTGATTCCGGAGACGCAGCAAGATCCACGATCTACGACCCGCGATCCGGACTGGCTAACATGGCATCCTCGGTCGATGGCCCAAGGGCTCAACTCGAGGGCTCAATGGAACGACGACCACTCGTAAGCTCTCATCAGCGGACTGTCCACAGCGGCCTCTCATTCGGATCAAAGGGCCTCGAAATCCGACTTGGCTCTGTGGACCTCTGGTCAGCCTGAAGCTACGTGTATAGCAGCTTCGAGGCGACAGCAAATCTAGATTGCCCATGTCACTCTTTCGACTTTCTCGACCCTTGCTCGTTCGATCCCATCCTGGCGCCGACACCAGCTAGGCAGAGGCGCACGTCGACAAGAACAAACAAGATGAGAGCCCTGCACCGGATCCCTTCCGCATCCAGACCCCCAGAACACCCCCACGTCCAGGATGGAGGAAAGGGTTGGCTGCTTTCCCTCGGTTCTCAATATCGCGACAGGCAAGGGAGCTGGCCTTGCTGACCTGGCCACGCGATTCCATCGCCCATCGCCCATCGCTCTTCGTCCACAGCCCCATTTGCCGTGTCAGGAAACCGCTGCACATGCCCATCCCAGCGTCAGGAGGCGAATTACCGACCATCAGAACGGAGCTATTCCTCTAGTCCATTGGGTCTAGCCTTGGAAGTGGCCGCTCCTCAGCCCCGAGCCATCTGCCTCGTGTCTAATTGACCGAGACTAGAGAAATCGCGATCTCGCGAGGCGACGGGGCATGCGACGGTAGAAAGTAGACCGGGGACCTGGTCATTAGTTCCGCGAAGCACTGAAGCCTGAAGCCGCAACCGCCTTGGTCGAGAGTCGAAACTTGAGAGATATATTCCCAAGCAAGCTGCGGGCCCATGCGGCCGCTGACGACCTGTCGCGAGATCTGATCTGTCCCATCGCCTCCCAAGTCCCAGTGTTTGCCGTGCGACCATGAGCGTGACATATTAATATCTGTCTGTATCTTTGAGCCCACACCGCTTTGGTGGGGCGGTGCCTCAGAGTCCCCGCGCACCATTTGCTGCGGCCCATGGACGACTGCAGCTCCTCGCATTGCCCCTTGTCATTCCGGGGCCTCTCGCGATCCAAGTAACGGCGCTTTGGTGGACGTACGGTTCCCGGAAGCGTTGCGAGGTGATTCGTCGCCCTCGAAGCACATCGTCCGCATCTTCCACATCGCCCACATCGTCCACTGCTAGCATGCACACAACATTGGACGGTGTGTGGGGACCCCGTCATGCAGTCCGATCCTGCCAGTATCGGACTTTATTCCACCGGGGTTTCATGTCCGAATGGATGCCACAGCGTACGAAGTACACTAGAACACCCAGAGACTCTGCATCATCGCACATGTACATGTGCGACGGAGCACCAGCCGACAACTGCCCGGCTCGACCGGTGAGATCTCTTTTCACATGCGCACCGGCACCGGCACATAGTTAACGGTTCCTGTGCCCTTGGTGACGAGACTCGAACTTCGCGCCCGAGCGTTAGCTCAAGGCCTGGTTCGCAGCGAATACCAAATAGGGTTCGATAGCACTGGAGTTGGAAACTTGAGGGTGGTGAGAGAAGTTTGGTTGATGGTAAATAGTGTTGGATCTCGTGGCTAAGTTGCCGTTGATCGTAACCTTCCTGAGCCTGGTCTGTCAACATGGGGGTCCTTCAGATGCGAATCGGGTTGGGATCATTGTCCATGAATGAGTCCATTGACAAGCTGATTCGAGGGGAAACTGTGGGCTAAGAAGCGTCTCTTTGTCAGTAAGCCGATGCCAGTTAGACCAAGTGACGGGTGCCAGTACTTGTTGCCCTCGCAGCCTTGCGATGCCTGAGTTAAGCCATCTGAAACCTGACCGAGCATTGGCGGATGGTCTCCGTTTCGATGCTCAGGTTTGGATCTATGTTTTCCCGGTGTGGCATTCTTCACCGTCATCCTTGTGCCCAGCACCAAAGCTAAGCAGCTGACACCATGCTCTCAGACAGCTTAGCACGGGCCCGTGAATCAGTTTGCGGGCGCAACCTCGAGATGAGAGTCAAGAGAACCCACTTGCAAATAATCAATAAATACCATACTCATCAGCTGAGAGACGGATCCGTCACGGGGGTTGCACTGTCTCAGCATATAACATTGATGCTACTACTGCGTATGGAGGCGCGTGGGAGGTGCGGTGCAATGAGCGGCATACCCTTCTCGGCATCCCAGGAGAGGGACCAACCAGCCTGGTAGTATCCGGACCTCTGCGCGTTTACAGGCACGTTCTGCGGCGTCAATATCGACAGCTCGGGCCGTGAACAGTACAGCAAACCGGATGGAGCAGCCCCTGCAGTATCAGGGACAACTTCCCGACGGCCGCCGACTAATTGCTGGGTAGCCTAGAATTGGCATTGTCGCTGAAAGTGTGTTCCCGTGGCTCCGGATCTCGTCCCAATAGCCGCCATGCCTCCGAGCAGAACCCTGGGCCGATGCTTTGGCTGGGATCGCCGCCAAACGGCCAGCGACAACCATCAAGACGACAGGTCCGAACAGGGAATGAGCCGCCGGAATGACTCGTGGAAGTAGACCCTTGGGCATTTCCGTCTTGCAGCCAGGGATGGGATGAATGCCGGCTGCTCTTCGCTGACTGCCGCAAATACAGTGCGGCGAGGCCCTCCAAAGAGTCAAGCGGAGGCTAGGAGTTGCTAGCTCCCTGAGCGTCGGGTTTGGGTGGAACATGTCGGGAGAAACAGGCGAGGGCATCGAAGCCAAACGACGCCAGCACCAGCTTTCAGACGTGGTACTCCAAACTGGATGAGGGACCAGCTCCGGTACGGAGGACTAGCAAGCCTTTAGCACCAGGTCTCGGCAGCGCTCTGGCCACAAACTCCACCCACATCCATCGAGTCTTTGCTTCTCTTGGCGCCAGCATGTGAGAGGGAGGGGACAAGTGGCATGGGGAGACTGAAGCAAGGGTCAAGGGCGAAGAACGTCAAGCCTCAAGCCCAACGCCTCCAGAGTTCAGGGCCCCTCCACCATCCACCCTCCACGAGCGCCAGCCCGTCCCCTCCCCTGTCGACTCGTGGGTGCGAGTGGGGGTCCGACATGGCGTTCCATGCGAGTGCTTGTGTGGCGGCGTCGACGACCCGCTGTCTCTGTACCCAGTACGCATCATCGACCATGACGTCCAGTGCTCTCACTGGAGCATCTTGCTCGACGTACATGCCACTAAAATAAGCATCTGTAGCCAGGGGATCTTTTGCCTGTTTGCGTCCGCGCTGCCGCATGCGTTGAACATTTGTTTCTTCTAATAGAAATGCCACTCGTTCAGGTGCCGAGTCTTGGGATGCTGAACATCACTTGTGATCAGAGACGGGCCTCATTCATGGCGGCTCCTCTTTGGACTCGAAGAAGCTGCAGCAGATTTATCACCTCGCGCCCCGGCTGACCAGCATTACCGCAGGCGTCGCATGACCATAGAAAATGGTGCCGTCCTTCAAAACAACACACGCGACTGGGAAGAGCCATTCTCCAGACTTGTCGCCTAAGACGGCGGGGACATCGTAACTAGGTAGGGATTGGTAGGCTGGCCACCCACACAAACCCAAATTGGGTAGCCTCGTCAGCCTCCGACATGAGCTAGGGATCCAAGACTCGGCGGGCGGAGACCCTTTCACTTCGAAATAGCCTGTTGACCAGTTGAAAGGGTGGAGGAAGTTGGCGTCGTTGCTATGAAACCGAAAACTATCTTGGGTATCACGGATACTGAATCCCGGGCTTGTTCTCGAGGTGGTGAGGTCGATGAACGTGGCTGCTAGAATCTGCATTACCCGTGAGCGGACATGATGGTGCTAGGCCATGCCGTTGATGAGGATGAGTAGAACAGGTTGTCATGCGATGAGCGCCGTCTCTGGCCCTGACTCTCTCTCGTGTTGCTTGTTGTGCCAATGTCAAGGCCAACCAAACTGGCTTCAGCCAAGGCTAAACTCAGGACGGAGCCGCAGCCGCAGCCGCACACCCCGATGCTGGTGTAAGTACCGTGACAGTACCGACGACTTGGCAGCTAGCCGGCCTGCAGCTTGATCTCGTCGGTGGCTTGCAACCATGAGGGGCGACCATTCCCATTCGAACGGTAGTCCTACGTCCCTGTAAGTCTGAACGGAGGTCTACCGCACCAACGCAACCGAGGAAGGGATTCTCTTTGTGAAGAAGGCAGCGCGCTGAGCAGTAGGCGCGGGATGAGGCAGGAAAGCGGGGGAAGGACGTG
This sequence comes from Neonectria ditissima, assembly GCA_001305505.1. Lineage (NCBI taxonomy): Eukaryota > Fungi > Ascomycota > Sordariomycetes > Hypocreales > Nectriaceae > Neonectria > Neonectria ditissima. Next base: position 402,018 of record LDPL01000006.1, read on the forward strand.
TTGACCGCGAAGGCCCAACTGCATCTTCTCGTGAGACGAACGGGCTCAGGACAGAGGATTCAGTCTCAGCAAGGGTCCATAATCCCCCAGTCCAGCAGCCGTGCAACGTCTTGCCTGTGTGCTACCACGATGTACCCGGAAGCCGTGCCGCGTGGGATGCATGTGGCGTTCGGCCAGATGGCCCCGCCATCCAATTTATCCTGGTCTGGCCAGGACGGCCCTGGCTACAGCCCATGCCCGTGGGGCCAGATGGGCAGAGGGTTCCCTAGATGCAGCGTGCTCCGAGGATTCTTGGAGATTGAACCCCCATCCCCATTTCCGTTCCTGTTCCCGCGAGCGAGAGACTCTGTTTGAGGCAAATTGTCTCCGACGGCAGTGGACAGACTCTAGCTGTGGACGGCGAGGGCCCGCGATGCGATGCAGGAGGGACGGGGCCCCACCGATGAGCTACCCGACTGCGCAGGAGCTGGGGTGAGTTGTGATCGGTGGTTCATGGAAAACTTGGGTTGCTGGAGCTGGAGCGTTGAGGATCGAGACACTGCTGGACTGGGAGCTTGGGAGGATATGAACCAAGCCACAGTGAACCGACCTGCGAGTGAGCGGACGTTTTGACCGAGAGACGGTCGACGGTGGCGGCCCGTTAGAGCAAGGATGTACTCCGCGGGCCATGAAGCGGAAGGCTAGTTCGTCTCCTTATTACGCAGGCAGCTTGCGAGCGGTTGGGAAGAGAGGAGCCTCAAACCCGGAGCCCTGGAGGATCGTGGCCGAGGCGGGAATGGTGTTCAGGTCCATGCCTCTCCACTGCCACACGGCCGAGAGTCCACTCTCAGGATTGGCGCGCGCATCGTGCTTGGCTTCATGGTCCGTTCACGGAGTATCGTGGACCGTGATCCACGGCGGCGGTCGCTCGTCGTCATTCCTGGAGAGGAAGCCTGGAGAGAGGAAGCCTGGAGACTGGAGAATGGAGACTGGAGGGGTCGGCCTACACGCATGGCTCCAGAATCCCAGGCCGATGAGCATGGCTCCAACCACTGAACCAAGCCTGAAAGCCAGGCCTGCCAGCTGCTAGCCCGGCCTACCAGCTTACAGCACAACCCTCTCGGCCAAGGACCCTTGGCTGTGGAGTATGGGATTCGGAGACCAGGGCGAGGTGCACAAGCGCGCATTTACTCGGTACGAACAGGCCAGACCGAGACTCTCCCATTCACTGTGAGTCTGTGATTGTCGGTCCACTGGTGCTGTGTCCCTTTGTCGGCGGTCGCTGCGTCGCCGACGCCCTGAGCTCGGCGCATGGGTCCGGCGACGCCATCGTTGACGGTCTTTGCCCGAAAGACCGAAGAGGAGACGGCCAGTCATGTCATTGGCGTTCGTCAGCCCATAAGCCCATCGAGCGACTTTTGGTGGTTGCTGGCTGTCCCATTGGCTGTGGGACGCCTGCTGCGGGTGGTCGGGGGCCCTGCTGCTTCTTGTGTAACGGTCCTCCCACTTGGCCTGTCCTGTCTTGCCTTGCCTGCCACCAGCCTGACAGTGTGATGCTAGAGGGATGGGCGGCGCGCGGGATGATGACGGAGCTGCCCTGGGTTTGGGTTGCGGTGTTGCGCATGGGGATTAGCAGAACCGCGGTAGGCGAGTTCGGTAAAGTTTTATTCTTCCATGCGAATGTTTGCCTGAGGGAAGCGAAGCTCAGGCCCGGAACCTTACTGGGCAGCAACCAACGGCCAGCCACTTTGTACCCAAGATCCCGCGTGTGTTCGGCAGCCGGCGCTGGAAGCCTGGGCGCAGAGGGCAGTCTCAGTGGAGAGGCCATGGGACCTGGGGGAGGGGGACTTGTCAGGCTGGGACAGACTGGAGGGGCCGGGGCAACCCCGAGTACCCCGAGTCCTACCCGACTCCATACTGTGTAGTCCGTTCCTCAGGGCCCTGGTCCCCTGGAAAAGGCACATGGAGTCGCGGGAGTATTGCCCAATGCCCGTGGAGCGATGGAGTCTCATGGGGCCCGTTGCTGCTGGAGTTGAATGTGCGGACTGCGGAGGTACCACGGTCGGTCCCTGGGTCCCTGTCATGACGGGCATCCCCCCACCTGTGGCACCCAGTCAGAGAGGCGAGCCGGGCAACGGAGGGTTCACCTTTCTGTCTCTGCGCTGCCACCCATGCTGGCATGCATGTCAAAGGCCAAGGTGGGCGCAAGAATACTTTGCGACTTCGCACTTCATAGGTAGTACTTGGTGCACCACTTCGGAATGGAAAATGGAAGCAGCAGTAGAAGCGGACGCGGACGTGGGGTGGGGTGGGAGTGACAGTGGGAGTGACGGTGGGAGTGACAGTGCCAACGCGGTGGACGTGTGTATGTACGCACAACCCGCAGCCGGGCAGCAAGCAAAACCAGCTAGCCAGCCAGCCAAGCAAACCTGTTATTCGACGTGAACCTGGGGAGAGGGAGGGAGAGGAGGGATGCATGGGCTGGAGGGTTGCGATCTTCAGGCCGGTCGTGGACTGTCGTGCATCGTGTTCCCGTTCCCCTCTCTCTATTTCTCCATCCCATCAATCAATCAATGTACACACCTTACATACCTTACATATCCACTCGCTCCTTGCGCTTTGCACTTGCACCCTGCCTGCCAGTGGCGGCGGCTGTGGATGTCGTTGCTGCATCGGGACGCTTTCGCACGAGTGTTTTGCCGGATCTAACGCGGGCCCGGGGTTCCAAGGTTGCCTTGGCTTGTCTCCATTGTCATGGTCAGCGCAGCGCCGGCGACGGAGACGGTGGCCACTGACGGATCAAGGGCTCCATAACCCGTGGGCTACTACGCATGTCTGGGTCTCTGTATCTGTAGTCTACCCGAGCCGACGACCGACGTCTAATAAACGACGGGACTGAGAGCCATCCACGACGAGTGTTTTTTTGTGTTTGGCGTGGCCCGCGAGCACTAACAGAGCCCCCTCCTCCGAGTCGTCGGCTCTTCTTCGACTAGACCACTACGTACCACTTCTCTGCCCCGTTTCCCTCCGCCTCGTTCCCCTCCCCCCTCCACTTTGACCATCCACATTGCCCGTCCACATTGACCATCCAGTGTCCACGGGCGGGCAGTCTCCGTCCTGGCTGAACCACACACCCCCAGCATGTTCCTTCTCTTCCCTACCCGCTAGGTTCCTTTTCCACAAGCCATTCCCTCGCGACTACGAACCGTTCGGTCTCGCGGGACGACGACGACACACGCACAAGCATCCAAGTAAGAATCAGTCACTTGGATATCTTGTCTCTCGCACGCTGAGGAGTGCCGCTCGCCGACTCTATCCCATCCTATACTTTCATCCATCCTACTAGTACTTACAGCAAGGTACCGAAGCACATCAAGTACCTACGGCCCCCGCCACAGCTCGCAGCTCCAAGTCCTCGGCACTAGCCGCAACAGTAGGCCTACTAGGTACCTAGGTCACCTCAACTTACGGGGGGGCGCACCCAAAACACCTGCACTGCAGCGCTGCAGAAAGAAGCCAGACGCGCACGCAGCGCACCTACTCACTCTCCCACCCTTTCCCACCACCACTACCACCACCACCCTCCTCCCCAAATCCCTCCTGTACCCTTCCAACCCTCCTCCAACCGAAAGCCCGCCTTGCCCAAGCGTGGGGGACATTTCCTTCTTCAGCGCCCGGGTCAGCCTCTCACTCACCCTCCCTCTCTCTCGCTCCCTCCACAACATGCCCTCAACCACAATAGCGACTCCCATCACCATCTCGAGTCCTGTAGACGACGCCATGAACCCAACAATAACAGAACACGACTTTCGTTTTCCGCGACGGCCCGACGCTTGGCTGGCCGCAAACACTAACGGCCACATGCACCCCGTCCAGCAGCGCACTGCCCATGCCGGCGCCCCCAGAACCAGCGCCCGCGCCCGCGATATCTTCAACGACCTCAGCGTCGACACTTCCAAGACCTACTTGGCCGCCAACGACTCCCTGCTCGGCTCGCCTCTTTTCCCCTCGCTCATGGACGACTCCTCCCATGCCGACCACAGCATCGACAAGATGCAGCAGGACGACCCTCTGGCCACCCAGGTCTGGAAGTTCTTCACAAAAACCAAGCTGCTGCTGCCGAACCAGCATCGCATGGAAAATCTGACTTGGCGCATGATGGCCCTCAACATGCGCAAGCAGAAGCAGCAGAAGCAGCTGGAGGAGGATGAGGAAAGAAGGAAGAAGAACACCGACGCCAACAATAGGTATGACCTCCAACCCTCTTATCCTCACATGTCATTCGTGCTCGAGTCTCGCGTCGTCAATCCGTCAATCATGACGTGCTGACCAGGGCCCTCGTAGGCTTGCCCGCCCCATGATGCAGAACACTCCAAGTGGCATCGCCCAGCTGCGAAAGTCGTCGGAGAACAACCAGCCTGACGCCATGAACCTCGACGACTTCATCTTTTCCGACAGTGCTGCGACTCCCACCAACTTCCCGTCGCCACAGGCGCCCGACAGGCTAGCCGACGACAAGTCGGCTCATTCCATGGCTATCCCTATCAAATCCCGCAAGGAGCTCGCGCACCACTTCGTCCCTCAGTCTGTTCCTGTTCCCGCCCATCACCACCATGCTCAAACCAATGAGTTTGACTATGTCAACCGTCACCTTCGCAAGACGAGTATTGACGACCGCCGAGTGAGTGATCTCTGGGTAGCCCGCTTGGCTTGTGAACGGCTGGAATTCCCAATCCCCTCCGCCACCACCCCGTCAAGCCATCGGCTTCGGCATGCGATTGAGATTGAAAATGAGAGCGAGGACTGACTGTGAGACCAATAGACCCGAAAGCGCCCTGCTGACTTTTCTCCCCATGTCCCTGCCGTCAACAGCAGCTCCACGGCCCAGAGCGACCTGGAACTTGACTCTGAACTCCATGACTATTCTCTGGACAACTCGCATCCCGCCAGCATGGCCCAGCCGCCCACCCAGATGGGCGGCGTCCCCTTTGGCCTCGATACCTTTATGGAAAATGACACCATCGTCAACTCCGCAGGCCCTTTTCACCAGAACTTTTCTTTCTCTCCGTCCACCTCTCCCATGATACCCAACGGCCCCTTCTCTAACATGTACCACAACTCCGCCGTCCAATCCTCATCCCTCAACAACGTCGACCTCTACTCACCCCCAGGATCCGCCTACCCTTCGACCGCTTCCACGCCCCACCCTCTACCCGAGCATGAGGGATTCTATTTCGGATCGCAAGATGTGCGATCACAACGACCCCAAGGCTTCCAATCTGGTCCCCAAGGCATGGGCAACATGATGGGCCAGCAGTTCATGTACAGCGGTGCCAACGGCAACAGCAGCAACGGCAATCCGCCCATGTTCTCTGCCCCAGGCACGGGCTCCGAATCCATCTCAGCCTACAGCACCGCACCCGGCGCGTTCGGCCATGTCGATCCCTCCCAAGTCTTCCAACATGACCAGCAAGTAACATCCCCCAACATGCAGATGCAGCAAGACAACATGTTCTCGTTTGGAGCCGACTCCGACGATGAAGAGAACAACGCTTTTGCTGATCGGAACATGGCGATGCACAAGGATCTTTCATCGTCCCTTGACGAGCCCGGATCCCTAGGCTGGGATGCGTCGCTACCAGGCCAGTTCAGTACCCAAGCCGCCCGCTTCCCGGGCGGGCCGACTCGAAAACAAGTCATGATCGGAGGAACTACTACCGAATATGTCGATGCCAACGGGGAGTGGGAAAATGGGTTGTCAAGGTCTCAGTCTCAGTCGTTCCGAGCTGGCAATCCCAGGCGCCAGTCCAAGCTTACGAGAAATGCCTCCACTCCATCCCATATCGCAGGGAAACAGAACGGGTTTGAGCAGCTTGCTCAGTCCATGCCCATGTCGCCAGCAGGTGACGGGAACGGGGGCATGTCTGGATTCTCCTCCGTTGCGCCCAGCCGACCATCGTCTCCCCCAGGATCCAAGCACGGCTCCACGACCAATCTGCAAGGAGCCGCCGGCAACGGTGGCGACGGGAATACTCCGACCACGTGCACCAACTGTTTCACCCAGACGACCCCTCTTTGGAGACGTAACCCCGAGGGTCAGCCGCTGTGCAACGCTTGCGGCTTGTTTTTGAAGTTGCACGGCGTCGTCCGACCGTTGAGTTTGAAGACAGACGTCATCAAGAAGAGAAACCGTGGATCAGGCTCCAACTTGCCTGTGGGAGGAACCAGCACCAGATCCAAAAAGAGCGCCAGTGCCGCAGCCTCACGCAAAAACTCGTCCTTGTCGATGTCCACAGCCGTGAACACCAGCAAAAACAGCGGGAGTCAGCCACAAAAGGTAGTGACCACTCCACCCGCGTCCAACCGGGCTTCCAGCATCAAGGATGTGGAGAGTCCATCCAGTGGCCCTACTTCTGGCGGCAACACCGCCGGAAGCACACCTAACAGTCATTTTGGAGGCACTGGGTCTTCTAACGGTACAATGGGAGGCAAAGGCGTGGTCCCGATTGCTGCCGCCCCCCCGAAGACGAGTCCCGGGCCAGGCGCATCTTCTGCTTCAACAAGGCCCACAGTCTCATCAAAACGACAACGCCGGCATAGCAAGAGTATTACAGCCGACGCCCCAATCAGCATGGACATCGATAGTCCTGAATCCTCCGGATCTAATGAAGCCGCCCGCCCGATGGGATCCTCTTCCGGCCTTACAAACGGGCTGCCTGGGGGCATGTCGTCAAGTGGGTTTGGTATGAACCAGCGGACCCCGATGGGAACAGGCATGATCAGTATGTCCGGCAGCCAGGCCAGTATGCTGAACGGAGTGGGTGGTTCGGCTGGACCCCAAGAATGGGAATGGCTGACAATGAGTCTGTAACGACGACGACGACGACGACGACGACGGGCGGCATATCACCCCCGTACTGAGGAAAACGGGACGCTAATATGCGATTGATTCAATACTCGAATTATTTTGCTCATGGGCCACGACGGGGCTGGATTTCCTGGCGAAGGCTTACGTTTCCTTTCCGACATCGACAGTCATGACATGACGGTATTATCAGTCTTTTTGAGCGGCGTTTTGGGAAACGCGGGGACCGTTTTATTTAAGTTGTTCTCATGCGGGAACTTGATACCTCACACGGATATATGGCAATATATGGCAGACTGATTCTCTCGATTTACGAATCTCCGAGGTCTGCCGCATCACACACCCACATCTTAGAGCGTCACCAGTGACAGGCACATGCCTGGGATGATAGACTTTCCCGCCCTGACGAGTCGAGTATGAACAATATGACACAAGGGATTTGTCACGGTTCAACCATAATGGCTTATCAAAGGCACTCGACCAATATACGCATGAGATGATGAGATGTGGCAGGCAGGAATAAATTTGGGGTTACAGTTGTTTGGGAATTACTATAGAGTGGACACGGGAACTTGGACGACTCGGCTGCTTTTAACGCGCATATTCAAGGCGGGTGCAAGGATACCCTTATTTTTAACGATAGATTACACACACCCGCCGCGCGTATTCGAGACGTTGATACAATATCCAACGTCGACTGATGGATGGATCCTGGAGGTTCGATGTTATGTTACAATCCACACTGATATAATGGGTTGCTTTACTGCATGTTTCAGTCCTTTTGCAGGTGTGCAGGGGAGGGGAGGGGAGGTTTGTGTGCATGTTTTCTACCTTTTTTTTTTTTGTTGGTCTCGAACGATATCCCATGAATTATTTGCCATTGCGGAGAGGGCGAGGAGAAAGCATCTGGGTTGGCGGGCGATGAGGAGTGGTATTTTGCTTCACTGTCATGTTTCTGTAGCCTCGGCTTCGGTTCTCGTTCACTTGCTTGGGCTTGCTTGATTCAGGGTTGTGAGTGTAGGGCGGCGAGTACTTAGTCTTTTTTCTCATTTACAACAGACGAGGCAGCAGTGGGCTGGGCCCGTCTTTCTAATAGAGATGACCTCTGAGATACCTTTTTGTTTTTCATACATATCATGAACTTTCAATACTTGCTTACGTCTCAAGTTGCTGTGAATATCCAGACTGCCCTTGACAAGAAAGGGCGGTATTTATGTGACCTCGGTCTTTTGTTTCTTTGAATTTATTTCACCGTTAACCCATACTCTTCTTACACGATGGTAGGGAACAAAGTAAATCTAAACACACAGAGGGGGTCAATGGGACAGAGTCGTTGCGATAAACCATATCATGATAGCATTTATCTCTATCTCTTTTCTGATGTCCTCAAACAGCGGATTCAGACAGCCCAGATATTTCATTTCTCTTCATCGTGGCCATTATACCCGAAGCCTGGCCGCGCCAACTCATGCACGCGCAGACTCCCTTCCCTCCAGGACCCATCCGTTTCCGGTCCAGGTGAACTCCATTCGTCCAGCAAAAACCAAAGCAAACCAAAGCAAACATAAAATAGAATAAAGTGGTGGTGAAACGCGCGGCGGGAAGACGTCACATGATGATATAAGCAAGACACACCGTGAAACAAAGTTCGCGGGAAATAGAAAAGAAAAGCGAAGAACCGATCAACCTGCAAGCCATCCTTCGTCATCGTTCGTCCTTCGATAACTCCAATGAACCATCGTCTACCGAAGGCTAGAACAGAGCCCTCCCACGGCTCACGAAACCACGCCAGTCCAGCTTTTTGGGACTCGACTGCTCGCTCTAGAGCATGGTCCCAAACGTGTCGTCCGTGGGAATACGCTTCCGTGGGCTACCGCCATCTTCCGTGGCTGGCTTGCGGTGTCTGAATGTGAAGCCGACGAAGAGACTCTTGCTCATTTGATCGTCTCGCTCAGCCATGGTCTCGAGTGCTTGCTGTTTCTCGTGGACCTCCTTGTACTTGGCCATGTCGGCTTCGTTGCTGAAATCGTCAAAGTATCCAGCGTCCGTCTCCGAGTCCAGCTCGGGGACAAAGGGCGCTCGGGTTTGACGCAGAGTCTCCCAATCAACCTCGGCGAAGTAGTGGTGGTTGTAGATATCCTTAATGTTGGAGAAACGTCGCGTTCTGGAGTTGATGCATCTGCCATGGGTCAGTACACAGACAGAACTAAAGAAACATGGGACTAGACTTACGTGCAGATGAAGTTCCAGGTTCGGTTGCTCAGGAAATAGTTGGGGTCTTCCCACACGGGTCTCTTCAGCACCTCCTTCCAGTGCTTCAGATTGCGCCAGGTTTCGTCAGGGGTAGCACCCGCAAATGGAGGGAAACCGGTCAGAGCCTCAAATAGCATGCAGCCCAAGCTCCAATAGTCAACTGTAAAGTCGTATTCCTCCCCTCTAAGGACCTCGGGGGCCATGTAATCAGGTGAGCCCACGATGGACTTGGCGTAATTGACGTCCTGATCGCGCATAGTTCGGTAGCTCTCTCGTCGCTCTGCCACGGTTCGTTGGTCAATAGGCTTGCCGAACGGGACAGCCGTCTCAGAGGCCTTCTCCAGTTTGATGCGCATGGATTCAATCTTGGACGGGGCCAGCATGCCAGCAGCCAGGCCAAAATCTGTTAGTTTGACGTGACCGGTCGAATCGACGAGAAAGTTCTCGGGTTTGAGATCACGGTGAATGTAGCCCAGTTGGTGTAGAGCATCAACTGCGCAGAACATCTCGGCGATGTAGAAACGAGCGTGGCGGTTGGACAGAACACCAGTATTGTTAAGCAAGGTGCGGAAGTCACCGCCTGGCACGTATTCCATGGCAAGATAGATGCTCTTGTCATCTTGGAAAGAGTAGAGCAATCTGACAAGCCACTCGCTCTGGGCTGTGGTAAGAATGTCTCGCTCGGTGAGAACGTGTCGGACCTCGTCGAGCTTGAAGAGCAGTTTCTTGCTCATGACCTTGAGCGCACAAACCTCACGAGTGTCCTTCTTCTGGGCTAAGAAGACCTGGCCGTAGCCACCTTGCCCAACCTGAGTCAGGATTTGGAAGTCACCCTGGCGAAGTCGAACGCGTCGCTTTCGGAGGTTGGCGCGCTCTCGGCCCGCGTACTTAGACCACATTTGGTTGTGCGTCTGCTCATCGGTCTCTGGAGGATCGGGATACTCGGTCTTGAAGGCGGCTAGGCGATTCTGTCGAGAACCAACGTATGTGAGGAGATCGAAGTAGTAATCAAGAAAGTCTGCGAAGTGTTAGAGAGCCAAACTGTCTTTCGTATCCTATGCTTGAGAACCTACAGAGCTGTGTAACGTTGACCATGCGGCGAACGTTGGGCTTCTGGAGAATCTCACGCTCCTCAGCGGTCAGGCCTCGAGAGGTATTGAACTTCTTGGCAGGGGTAGAGGGCCGGTCTTTGTGCTCATAGAGCTGTTGGCGGGACAGGGCGGCATGGCTGTGCTGCTGAGGCGATTCAGCAGCATTTGCGCGAGGTGCAGGCGGGGTGTTCTCCTGGCCCTGCTTCTTCAGAGGGCTGCTGGACTTTGTCTTGTGAATGACGCTGTCGTCGACGTTGACGCTCGACTCGTCCAGAGGCTGGGCATTGCTCTTCCCAGGAGAGAGCGGGGCGATGACGCTCTGGGGGCGGAGCTTGATGGGGGCCTCGATGCCGGTGGTGTTGAGGGACATGGCCTGGTCGAAGGCCGCGGGGAGGTCGTGTGCGCCGGGAGGGACTGTCTTCTTGCTGGGGCTTCCCTGAGGAGTGCTCACGGGATTGACGAAGTTGTCGGGCTTGGTGGGCGTGCCAGGACGTGGTGCGGGCATTGCCTCGACCGCGCCCTTCTCCTTCCCGCCGGGGAAGAAGTTGGACATGAAACTGGCCATTGTGTGTGCTGTTGCGCGTCCGTCTATTCGGGCAGAGGGACTGAGTTGAAGGGTCGGCGATAGGAAAGTGATGCTGTACGCGTGGTCTGTTTTGGTAAATCAGATAGATGCCGGGGTGGTGGATCGGGCAGCAAGCGGTCAGACGATAACAAGGCCGGCGGTCAAGAGTCAACCAAAGTGGCGAAAAGCGAAGAGAAGATAAGGAGAGACGGTATAAAGAGAGCTGTCGTCCTCGACCAAGCCTGCGAGGTGAACGGGGAGAGACCGGGGGGGAAGTCCAAGAGCGCTGCGGCAGTGATGACGGTGGCAGCAGTTGCAGAGTCGTGGTGGGTTGCTTTGGTAAGTATAGGTGGACAGTCAACACGGTGGAATGCGGCGTGTCATTGGATGGGCGGGGTGAAGAATCAACATGGTTGCAGCAGCAACTATCGCCGTCGAGAGCCTTGGTGGGGGCTGTTTACCCGAAGATGAGCCGCCAAGGTGAAACCCCTCCAGCAACTGGAATTCCGAGACGATATCCATCTCTTCACATTCCAGCTATTGTCACCGGACATGGGCAACAGCTGAGAATTCGACATTGACTTGTCATGGGGGAAATTACATCGGTTTTTCAAACGTTTTGGCTAATTGGAAGTGTTCCACCCAGCGTCCGAACGAGGCAAGCGTTGCCTCGCTCCTTTGTTGCTTTGTTCCGGAAGCGCTCTAATAAGAAACTGACAAGGACATCTGTTAGCTGTTGCCAAGCACCGGGACTCATGCCAGATACAGGAAGAGGCATTTCTTTCAGCATCTCAAAGCCGATGTCGCTAATTCCTGCTGCGGACTTGGGACCTCAACGACAAGCTCGTCTCGTTAAACTAATTCCTTGGCATCCCTCTTCTCGGGCCTTTGGTGACATGGAAAGTGGTGCTAAGGCCTGGCAGCCAGCAGTGCCGATTGGTATCGACGGAATCACACCCATCCGTCGGATCCCCCGGCGCAACCAAGCCAAGATTCTCACCTGAAAACCGTCACTCGCGTAGCATTCACCGTCCCAAGAGATCTGATCCCTCCGTCACATCATGCCATCTTGTGCGGCAGTAAGTTCCAGGACGCATCGGCAGCCAGTCAACGGTGCAACGGCCACAGCCGGTTTCGGCCGGCTAGGCAGGGATCTAATCTTATCAATCTTGCCTCGGCGTCACCCTCCCCTACACAGCATCATGGGATCAGCGTCACCAGCTAGCGCGGCCACCTCCGCCTACCCGGATCACCTTTGTCCTGGGGCCTGCTAGCCTGGTCACGGTGTCGCAATATTTGGCTCCCTCCCCTCATCTATTTCTTCTCACCCTCCTTCCCATTCTCCCCCACCTAAGAGGAGCTGAACCCAAGCCTTCCTTGTCTCCAACGACCGATCTGAGCCCGACATCCATCTTTGACTCTACCTACACTCTGCAAGCGGAGACTGCACAATGAAGTTTACCCACCTCGCTGTCGCCAGCCTGGCTGCGACTGCCCGCGCCTTCAACCCCGCCGATATCTTCGCCAACGACGCCGAAACCAACGAGCACAGGATCCCGTCCAGCTTCGAGTCCGCCGTCATCGCCCGCCGTGTGCTTGCCCTCACCAAGCTCGCCACGCTGTCGACCGTGTTCCCAGGGTCAAAGTCCGATGGCGCCAACGACGTCGAGAAGCGCCCAACCGGGCTCGAAGGCCTTCCCATCGGCTTGATGGACTACGTCGCCGACTGCGAGGACGAGGGCAACCCGACGATCCTCGAGATCAGGATTGCAACGACGTTCAAGAATGCCCGCGCCGGCTCGAACATCACGCTGTCTATGAACTGGACTCCGCCCTACCCGCCGTCGAAGCGCATCTCCTTCCTCTCTCGCCTCTCGGCCTACGTTCCCTTCCTCTCGAGCTCCGAGTACAACGTGCCGCCGGAGCAGTCCTCGACCCCGGACACGGTACCGTACTCGGCGGCCAACCTCCCCCGCTTCTCGCTCATCGGCTACCTTGAGGACGTCACTCCCAACCCCGTCGAGGCCGTGAAACTTGCGGCCTGCTTCACGTACAAACACCCGGATGCCAAGTACTGGCTCCCGGGGAACGTCATCCACGAGAGCCAATGGTCCCGTCTGGTGGTGACCAAAGTCTACTTCATCGGCGGATTTGGTGACCGCGCGTACATTGGCTGGATCCCGCTGGAGGAATGGCAGTCCGTCACCAAGAGCGACTGGGATGCCATTAAGCTGCCCGGTGAGGAGAAGGGCTGGAGCGAGTGGTCGGCTAACCAGGCCAAGGACCTGTGACGACTTACATTCTTTGATGGGATTGGGTTAGTGATTTGACTGGGCGGACATGTTAACTTTAGTTTGGAACTGTATCTGCAGCACTCGATCTGTGCTTCGCACCCGGGTCTATTGTAAATACGGGCGGTGGCTTGAGGAACGATGGGGATCCTTTTACGTCTGAGCTCCATGCACACCCCTTCACGGACCTCTTCGTCTGAGATGGCTTGTTAGATAGCCGAGTGCGCGATTGATTGAGCAGTGTTGTATTCGGACTTTGTTATGTACCCATTTCACGCTTTGACCGTGGCGGCCGTTTGATCAGGCCATGAGCTGCCGGGAGGCGGGATTTCTGGCTTGTGACAGACTGACGAAAGCAGCGAGCAATTCGTCTAGCGTACGAATACGTAGGTACGTAGACGTCTCGGGCTTGGCAGCCATGGCGTGGTCGACGGGCAGGCGCCCGCTTGAGCGTGAGTTGCGAGGCGCTGGGGCATTGCATCCCGGTTGCCCAGGCGGGAAACACGGTGCTACCACCAACGGGTTGATCCGGCGCTGTGTGAGCACGTCGGTGGACGACGATCGGCAATCACTACACGACGCGAGATAGACAGGTGCACATGGAAGGTGATGAAGCTAAAGCATGTGCGTAGTTGGACGAGAGATTTGAGTAAGCTGCCCGATGGAGCAGGTCAAAGCTGGCTTGGTAGAGACTCGGCCGGATCATCAGGAACTGGAGGAAGGACCAGGACCGGAGACAACCTAATGGTGTCACTGGTCTGTAAGTCAATCCTATCTTCAGATAGGTACTCGGGGCTTGGACGAAATGAGCGCTCGGCTCGGGGCAAAAAATCCGGTCCAAGCAGTCCCGACATTCATTCGGCTACAAGGCAAAGCCTCGAATTCGAATATGCCGCCAAGGTATTTGATCCGGGTTTGCTAGGTGTCCGGCCAGCTTGGGCGTGGGTCGACAAAACCCGGCCTTCGCTCAGCACCCCGCAACGCCATGCAGCACGTACCTTCACACACACACTACCAGGCGAAGCGCGGCTATCGCCCAGCTTGCCCCTCCAATGAATCGCGTTACCGGCTAAAGGTCTGGCTGCACTCGTGCGCCGGAGGTTCTGGGTGGCGCCCGCCCTCCCCGGAAATGCAGACCCTGCAACCGGGGAGTTGTGTCGGACGCTCTGGGAACAAAGACGGCAGATTGCTACATTTGTCCTATGCGGACGAGCCGCGATTGAGGTGCCAAGGAAGAGCGCTATTTGTCCACGTCATCCTATGCTATTTCATGTGGCAAGTTACCTGAGGCTTGAAGTGCGACGAGATCGGAGTGTGCATTACTTAGACGGTGACAAGATCTGTATTTTCCCACACGGCGCATTTGCTTTCCCCAATAACCGCCAAGCGAATCAACTCGGCTCCCTGTCGTTACCATGATAAGCTTCAGAATTACAGAAGTTAATCGCACAGAAGTATTATCCGGTTTGCTGCATCCGACACTTCCAACGTTACCCTACATTTAGCACTGGCAGCTATAGGACTATTTCGACAAACCAAAAATACTGGTGTACTCAGCCAGACATACTCAAGTCCACGTGCGGGTTTGTGACAAGGCAATCTAGTTAGTAATTCGACAATGTTTAGTAATGTCCCCGAGTATCTATTCCTCTGGCGAGTGCTTCGGGCTGAATCTCCCTATCTAGGTAGGCAACTACCCTGCGGGCCGCGTGTTGATCGGTTCAGTTGCGATGCCCAGAATTGACGCAAGCCTGATAGGAGGCAACGGGCCTGTACTCGAATGTTCTTCCTCGGATGGTTTGGTAGCAAATGATTTGTTCATTCTGGACTGCTCGGTTCCTCAACGTAGCCCGAACGCGGTTTGGGAAGTGGGACACTACCCATTCCCGTCCTCCAGTACACTAAAAGTGCATGACAGCGAGACACACTTGCTCCGATTTAGAAACCCTTTCGAAATATGCCAACAACAGGGATTGTATTGCACAACCGCAATGACTTCCGCGCTCTATGTTTAAAAATAATTAGTGTTTATTGGATACGTGTTGAAGGGCCAAGGAGAGCTTTCATGCAGATAACGCCAGAGCTGCGACACATCTTTCTTTCCCATCTCAGTCCTTGTTGAACCACTGCCTAGCGGACATAAAATCCCCATTGGCCAAAGTGCCTTGCTCCTTCCGTCTATTCGAGACCAGCATTTTTAACAACCTGCACTCTTGGACTTTTGTGCAGTGTTCGTTACCCTTGCTACCTGGGTTGGCGTCAAGTTTGAATTCGATAGCGGCTATTCTTTTTGGATAGGCTTGTCGGGGGACAGTCAGGGAGCATGACCCTAGGCTCGAAAAAGCAAAAAGCAATGATGCTGCTCTTGTGATTTGCGCGTATGGCTGAACGGGTTCTACTCCCGTATTGGCTAATACGAAAACATAGTACGGCTTATCGCTGCCGGGTTAATGCGCGCCGCCTGGAACGGGCATCGTGGCGGTGCGACTATTGTTTGTGATGGAGGCTTTTTGGCCACTCAGTGACCTGCCGATGCGTTTGTTGGGATGGCGCACAGCAGATGCAGGCTTGTTTGGGCGTTTTGTCTGACGACAGCCCCGTCTCGGCGTGTTTGGCGGCTGGCTGGCTGCAGCATGCGGTTTTGGATCTCGCGCCATGTTTGCACGTTTGCATGTGGTGCTTGGCTGCGTTGTGGTTTCGCATAGAAGCCGAGCGAGGAAACAAGCCCCCCAGCTGGTTTTGCTCGTATCGGGGCCGGGGCCGGGGCCGGCGATAGAGGAAGCCGAAGGAACGGACGCCAGCCACGATCGATTCGAGGAAAGTCGGGCAAAACGTCAGCGGTGGTTTCGGTGCGTGGCGACTCCATCGGCCATGTATTTCAGAGGCGCAGCAACTCGGCGTCGCCATGTGCGGTGCATGATTAGAAACCGGGCAACGAGATAGGCAGGCAGACAGGCCAGACAAACCTACACTTCCCGACGCAAGAATGGAGCTGTGCTGCAAGCTTCTTGGATAGACTAAGATAGCGATGCACGATTGCGACAAACTGACACGGCGCCGACGACGGAATATACGAAGTACATAGCACATTCCGCCATGCTAGGAGGTGTTTCCGTTTGGGATCCATGGTCTGCAAAACACTCAAACTCAACAAGCGGGGTTTGGAGGGTGGGCGTGGGCCTAGTCACTGATATCACCTATTCCATCCATCATCCCTTATTAACCCAGGTCGTGCATCCGAGACTGGCGCGGAGTAATCCGTACGAATGAATAGTGAGTGCCAAGGAGAGTACCATGTATGACCCGTCCCGTCGGGAGGCTCTTCTCCTCAGAGACCATCGTGGATCCCGTCTGTGGCCTCCTGCGAAAAGCCGCGCCGCCGGAAGGGCGAATGCCATTTCGTCCACGCATTCGCTTTATTAATCAATTAATTGTGTGAGCACAGCACACGACACGCCGTGTGGTCCGTTTCCCGTGGTCCCGTGGCCCCTGCTTAGGCTGTCCCGCCCTGACGGCCGGGCGGAGTTGCCCCTACAACTTGGACCTAGTAACCTAGGTAGGTACCTCCACTCCTGGAACCCCGACATACTGTGCTGCGCTGCGTGCTGAGCTGCGTGCGCGATAGTGTCCCGTCCCCCCTCCCAATCATCCCAGTTGCAATCCCAATCCTAATCCCAAGGTCCTCCCTCTCCTCTCCAAAGACCCCCAATCCCAGCTCCCGTCGGAGGCCCGCAAACCGCAGAGGGAAGCTTACTTGCAAGGGTCTGGTCGACCCCTAACATCGGTAGCATCGGTGGGCTCGTCGACCGGGGGACAGCAAGGAACCAGCCGCGCTGGAGAGACGACACTCGGACACAGTCAACAGCGCCGTCGAAAGCACAGTCCGACTCCTCGCCAGGGCAGGGCACCTCTTTCGATATTCCGTCCCCCGAGTCATCGCCCAGAGAGCTTCCCGACGCATTCCCATCCTCGGATGGCCGTAGTACCGCATCGGGACAGAGCACGGAGTATGCATCCGCAGATCGATCGCTAGCCTCCCCCCCTCTCTCGTTCGCTTCCCTTTTCACACGCCACACACCCCCATCCCGTTTCTTCCCAGTGGGTGGTCTCTCGCTCTCTCTCACTCTCGCCCTGCCTGGGTGTCTCGCCTCAGACAGACAGACGAGACCCTGTACCTAAGACCACCGCACTGGCTGGCTGGCTGGCTGACCCATCTATCCCCCATCCCCCATCCCCAATCCCCAATCCCCGGCCACATCCACATACCCATCCACCATCTCATCGACTCTGCCGCCGGCGCCTCGTGCCCTCTTTGGTACCTAGCTGCTGTACTTCGTACATACTGACTTACCCATTGCCTACTCTTTCCCCAGCCAACTCCGTCGTCACCACTGTCTCTCGACGTCCACTTCTAGCGACGACGTCGACCCGAACCGCGACCGCAATCCGTGACAGCGAACCGCGACAACCAACCAACGACCCACTTGGGGCTTCAGCGTCGAGTTGATTACCTAGTACTCTTCTCTCCTCTCTCCTCTCTTCGCCTCGCCTCACCTCGCTTCGGACCGTGCGGCTGAACTACCCGCCCCAAATCCTCCGGCGCCGACGACCATCGTCACAACACTGACAACAACGGCGTCGGCAAACAACGCCCACCATTCAGACTTCTCCTTCGAACTGGAGACCCGACCTACCTCCTCCGCTGTTTCCCCCCGGACCGAAGTTCCGAGCCTCGACCGACCGTCGCACGGCATCGCGATTCGATCTCGACCGACCCGTCGTCTATCCATCACCACATACCATCGCATCTTCCCACTAGATCTGTCGGCATGGCGCCTCCGCCCCCGTTTCAACAATGACCTCGAGGACCCCCATGGGCGTCCAGCCGCGCCCGCCTCAGCGGACCGTGAGCTCGTCGTCGCTGCCCGTCCAACGCCCTGCCCAGCAACGCTCCTTGTCACAACAGCACCAGCAGTTCATGCCCGCGTCACCCGTTCGAAAAGACTCGTCCTTTATAGATCTCACCGGCGATTCTACCGATGTCGCGCCCAACCGGTTCGCCCCTACCCCGAGGAGGGGCGGCTCTCGCCTCAAGCTCGAACTGTCAAATGAACTCTCATCGGGACATATGTCTATTACGGGCTCTCCCCAGAGCCTCACCCCGTCGCGCATGTTGCCCGTCTCCGACCCCTTCGAAACCAATACCTCGAGCCCGGCTGTATCCAGGGCTTCCCATCAGGACCTTGACAATATGCCTATGCCCATGCCCCGACGCCGCCCGCGAGCATCGCAACCAATCTCTGTCCCCAAAATCGTCAAACCTGCGCCCGCACTCACGACTACCAAGAAGGATTCACGGCCGAAGCCATACACGGTCGAGATTCCGCCTCTGGCACCCCGATTCATAACCCCCCGAACCGATGCTCCCAACCGAACACCCGTTGATCCCTTCAGCAAGGGACTGAGCTCGGGCTATGCCGACTTCTTTCCTTGGAACGGCGCACATCACGAGGATGAGTGGAACGGCGAAGCGATCACGAAGGGTACCTGGGATAAAGTCAACCTGAATGTCCCCGAAACCGCTTCCGCTAAGCTGGCCATCTTTCCGGCCCTCAAACAGAAGAGCGGCCTCAACGCCCTCTCCACCATCTTCATGGGAGTCTTGAACCAGCGAAGACACCGCGGCCAAATAAATGCGCCATCCACCTTCAAACCACCACCCCGTGTCACTCTCACTGATACGAAGCGTGAGGTTTGGCTTAAAGACCTAGCAAATCCCGTCATCTCTTTGCGCCGCCTTAGTCGCACCATCCCCCACGGAATCCGCGGCAGAACTCTCCTCGATCAGTGTTTGAACAAGAATGTTCCTACTGAGAGAGCTGTTTGGCTGGCCAAATGTGTCGGCGCCAACGAGATTAGAGCATTCAAGAGGAAAGGAGTCAACGGTGCCTTTGTCATGGGCGGCGAGCTGAAATGGGCCAGGGACTGGACCGTCTTCGTCGAACAGTTCGTCGACGCCGTCGTATCGGCATTCGGTGAGAGCGAGTGGAAGGCTAGAGTCACCTACGCGTAAGTTTAACCACGGCTCCGTATCGTATTCCCAGCTCGCTAACATGACGTACAGTGTCCGCCTCGCAACGAACCTTTACTCTGAACAACTTCTAGACCGGGACCATTATCTAGACTGGGTTGTCTCTGGTGTCGAAAACAGCCCTCAGTCCAAGTTACCTATGTGGATTCTGATTGCCCAGATATATTGGAGAGACCTGATGCGATTACGAAAATATGGTCGACGCCTTTCGTTTGCTCTGCTCAGCCACCTCCACGTTGTATGCTTCCTCTCTTATCATCAATGTGTACACGAAAACTAACTTGAACCAGATTCACAACGACCCCGACCAAGACATTCTCGTTCAGCTTTCAAGTAGACTTTCCGCTCTGCTGAGCTCCCTGCTCAGAACCAACCCAGAGAGTTTCGTCTACCCTAGTGTTTGGCCGAAGTATCGAGAAACCCTCCAGCACGTTTTGTCTTCTGACGACGAGACGATTCAAAACACCATCAATGCGATTCAAATACGAAACTCCCGTCTCTTGGTTTCGAGCTCGAATTCTTTACCCGCTGGACGAAATCAACTTGTCAAACTGCTAGACGCCGCGTTGAAGGAGCCCATCGATCGAGAACTGGCTAGGAAATGCTGGGCAACGAGCGACAGCAAACCACTAATTATCAAGACCCTTGTTGAATGGGCCACTTCATTCCATCGTCCAGGACTGGCTAAAGTCTACGTCGCAGCCAACCTGATTAGAGCATGGAGTCCTTTCCGGGTCAACCCTACGACGGCAATCCTCGAGATACTGGACGGCATCGCCGCCCACGACAAAACTCGCAAAGAACTCGTGTACCTCTTGGTCACGGAACTTGTGCGAACTGGGCAGTTTTCCGTCCCTCAGTACATACAGTGGGTGATCGCTCGCGGCGGTTACCACGACGCAGCCGACATAGACCCAGACGACGGACCCTGTTCAACTCGATTGCTCCTTGAATTACCCCTCCACGCTCTCTCTGATAAAAGAAGGGCCGAGAGAGGAAACCTCTTAAGACGAGCTGGGAATTACTCTATCGCTGATGAAGAGCAGAACATCATGAACGCTGTCAAGTGCCTCAAACACAGTCTCGGGCTACCATTGCCTCCAGGCGACCCGCTGTGCGGGAGGAAGCCACTATCCCTACAGAAGCTTCTTCGGAGGATTCGAAACAGTAGCAAAGCCCTGAGGAGCTGCGTTGGTGCCCAGCTGCGTGATATCCTAACCATTCGGTTTTCTAGAAAGGAGCCGTCCCCCATGTCTCTTGCTATGTTCACCTCTGTCCGGGAGATTATGGAAACGGTTGAGGATTTCACAATGCTGTCAGATGTCTTGAAGGCCTCTGCAAAATCGGGAGACGCGGAGATTTTGGCCTCTTGCGCCGATACTATCAACTCGAACCTCCAAATCTTCCTTGCCATTGGCAGCGCGGAGAACTTATTCAACAGCCTGATCCAGCGCCTCAAATCGATTAACCAGGAGCAAGGAATCGTTCCTCGGCCCTTACTTGCAGCACTGTCCACCCTGTCTCGGCGCATGGCAGGCCACGAAGATATTGCGCATTCGCTAAGCGACGAGTTACTACAAAGTGATCGGAACAACGCCATTGATGCATGCTCGCCTGTCTCGGACATAATGAGTATACCAGCGCAAAGTGCCGAAGGAGAGGTTGCTGAGGAAATCGAGAAGCTTTTGTCAAGCGGGACTCGACTGGACCCTCCGACCATGAACCGATTATTCCGCACCATCATCCCCCGGCTCGAGCGAGGCTGGGCGAAAAAGGATGACGCCCGCCGGATCTTTGCGACGCTGCTGGCGAGGACTCGGGTGTTTGATGCTCAGCACTTTGACAAGCTTATGATGGACTGGACCAGCCATGTGCGCTCGATGACGGAGCGACCTCGACTTTCGGATCTGTTTCCTCTTCTCATCAGCACCGGCTGCCTGGCGATGCCCATCATCTTGGGCACGGCAAGTGCGCCATCGCCCGCGCCCGCGCCCAACATGGAGGCTGCGACAAAACAGCACGGGTCGGCAACTTATCTCCAGGAGCTGTTGCAGCTTATTATCACGCCGCTGCCTGCTGCTACGGGCCTTTCACCCGAGGAGGGCTATAGATTTCGCACCGAGCAAAGATGTGCCAAGTCGGAGCAGTCCAAGGGTCTTCTGAATCTCGTGAAGAATGCTTTGTTGGAGTACTCAGGCCTGAGACACCACAGCAGCGGAATCGATCTGCCTCTGAACAATACCGCCTGCCAGGAAAGCCTTCTCGAAACCCTTCGTCTGCTGGTCTTGGTGGATTCCATTGGGGTGTCTCATGCGCTGAGTCTCAAGTCTCTGCCCGAGGCTGGCGACTTGGTCCAGAAAGTCACTACTAACCTCCTGGTGCCAGGGGAACCCGGAGAGTCCTTCATGTCCTTTGACCGGATTCTCCAACTGGCCAACGAGCTGACTCTGCCGTTCTGCCAACTCAAGCTGAACCTCGACCTGTCCATGTCTCAGCAGCATTTAGGCGGGGCCGAAGACCATGGCACGCGCTTCGACCTATTTGCAAAGGCCATGGATCGCGCCATCGAGGCTGGCAACATCATGTGGACGAGCCTCCTCCCGTGCCTGAGCGACGACATCACCCAGCACCTCAAGAGCCAAGCGCAGACTAGTTTTCTGGACCTCATTCCCTCCACAAAGGCCAGCAACCTAACCGAATCGGCATCGAACCAGTCGATCCACATGGCCGAGAACCTCTTGGAGGTTGTGGAAGCCATTGTGTCCGGACACCCACCCCCAAAGATGGCGCAGTTGTCTATCGCCATGGTGGAGAAGCTCACAGACCTCTGGGAGATCATCGCAAGTGGACCGCAGGAAAGACCCGGGGTCCACGCAGCGGCCCTCCGGCACTGGCTTCCCGCGATGCTTCGTTTCGTCACGCTGCATAGCTTGTCGTCGGAACCGCCGTCGGCCCCTCTGCCAAGCGCATCTGCCACCAGACCGCCTATTCCGGCCGGGCACGACACACGAGCCCGCATTGTCCTTGTCCTTTGTGGCCTCATGCTCGAGCTCGAGACTCTTCCGCCCGGTACTACTGGCTCGCTGCCTCAGCAGGTCATGGATATTGCCATCCTGCTCGTCGACGCTCTGCCCGAGGACTTGCGCGCCCAGTGCGCCAAATCCATTCTCCTGACGCCAGGTTCTACGCCTAGCCTCCACACCTCGTCCGACCCACGTCTCTACTATCTCTTCAGTGCACCGCACCCAGGCCCCGCGGAACACCTAATGCTCTCGCACCGCGAGAAGCCCGCGACGGCCCACAGCGCTGCTGCCCGCGGGATGGGCGCCATGTACGGCATTGGGCCTGCTGTCCAGGAGCGCCTCAGCCCCTTCGTCCTCCGCCGGTGGGAGTTGCTGAGTGAGCCGACGCCCAATGTGGGCGAGAACGACACGAGTCTAAGCCTCGGCCTGTTCGAAGCGATCAAGATTCAGTGAAGCTTGAGAGCTGCGATTATTGCCACCACACAAATCACTTGGGTTATCCAAGAGTCTGGCAAAAACTCTTGGATGCCACATCACATAAGATGTCATCATCCTTCCACGTAACTTTTACTATTGTCGATTTCTCCATCCGCTTCGCTCGGTTTCTCACTGGTTTGTCTCGGTCGGCTTATCTTATTTCCACATCATCATCGTCTACATCATCATCACGCGGGCTCCACTATACCCCTTCAACGAACATAACGACACTCGCACAAATTCAACAAACACATCCTTTACAAATTCACAACAGCAACGGGAACAGGGACGGCGTGTAGATGATACATTTCCCAGGAAGACGGGCTACGGCACGGGATAGGGGTGACGAGAAGCGTCTCGATTATTTGCAGCAGCAAGGGGTCTTCTACCCTTTTTGTCTGTTGTGCATTTGCATGGCGCTGCGCTGGGAAAGGGAGGGCCAAGATGCAGCATTGCACAAGTGTACGAGGCAATGGGATGCTTGCGACATGATGCGCATTGATTGAAGAGCGCCCCGGTGCGCTGTGTACGTGCGCGCGTTGGCTCCCGCAGCTTCTGGGGTTACTGGGTTTTCTTTGTCACAAACTTGTCCATGAATAGATATATGGTCATTTGAGTTCTTATTCAGGCCGTCTCAGGTTGATGAGCCGCGTTGTTTTGTGATGTCGAAACGACTGGTGGACATGACCATGGCGCCGCCGTCGCACGGGGACTTGGCTTCGCTACATGCCACGTCAGCTCACGTCACCTTGGTGTCTGTCACGGACAGGTCTCAAGCACGAGTCAAGGCAACACAAGACGCAGGGCTACATGAAACACGAGCCATTGGACAACGGTGATCAATTTTCCAGCACCGTCAACTAGGCATCCCCAAACAGCTACTAGGAAAACCAAAGTAGAAACAATAGACAGCCTCCGCCTTGCGCATGCAATGTAAAAAGACGTATTCCCGCCATACCCCGTCCGTTGTAAGCTATCTTGATGCCGTCCAAGCTTTCCCTAAACTAACAACACGACCTGCCCCAGCTCCGAGAGGAAGAGAGATGGCAAACCAACGAAAGGGCATTAAGTGCAGTCACCGAATAGGACGATTCTCCGATCTCACACCAAGAAAAAACAACAGAGGCAGAGAGAGGTAAGCAAGAGATGAGATACGGGAAAGATGCAGACTTAAGACGTAAAGATGTGCTAAATGCGACGACATAGGCCTCCCCGGTAGTCTTACATTAGAAAACATTACAAGCAGAAACCCAGGGACCCATGAACCCAGAAACACGCACGCAAACAAATGTAGACGCCATGCAGGTTCAAAATCATTCTTTCCTCTCTTCCACCCTGAAATAGTTCCGAATGGCAAGCGCAGCCATATGCATACAGCTCCAAAGTTTGCGCGTTTAGTCCTCGTCGAATATCTGGTAAGTGTTCTGCAGAATAGTGTCGATGACCTTGATCTGCCAGCCAGCATCCGCAATGGCAGTGCTAGGGTCGGTGCCCATTAAGGTGGGCCCAAAGATGACGGCGAGGTTGTGCGAGTTCATGCGGTTGGTGTGGGCGTTGTCCATGACCCGGTAGAGGTGGAGGGTAAGGGCGCGAAGGGTGGCGTAGTTGGGATCGGGGAGGCTGTTGATGATGGCGTGTAGAGAGTCGCGGCGGACCACGTCATCGTCATGCTCTGTAGATAGGGGTTAGCTCGTGGCTTCGTGTGGGCTGCTTGTTTGGAAAACAGAGAAAACTCACTGGCCGCAGCAACGAAGCTGTCGTGGTGCTCGTGGGTAAGGAGCGGATCAGGGAGATCACGCAGGAATAGCTTCAGCAGGCCGGTAACGCTGTTGACGTCGTGATAGAAGTTCTCGGGGTTTCTGAAGTCGAGAGCTGGGTTTGAGGAATCTGCTCGACCGTTAGATGGCACCACTTAAAAGTTCAGGCAGGGGGGGGGGGGGGGGGGGNGGGGGGGAGCATACCAGTATCAAACATGTTCTTGAGCTTCTGAATGTGGTTCATGGAACCAGACTGTCGGTAGATGCCTTCCAGTGCCAAACCGTACAGGTCTGCAGCCTGTATGCACTGGTAGATGACCATGGGCACTGCCAAGCCGTCACGCTCATAAAGGCGGCTCAGTGACAGGCCAAACACGGGTCTAGTAGGCGCTGATGCTCCGCCCAAGCCCCCGGGAGGGGGCTGACTGGGAGCGCCGTATGGAGGTGGCGAGCGTCCGGTGCCAGACGGCCCTCCCGGACCTGGGCTGCTCCCTGAAAGCTCTTGGGGAGGAACCTGGTACGGTGTCGAGGCCGGAGGAGGCGACGGTCCGGAAGATGGCTGGAAAGGTAGAGCACCAAGTTGAGGTGGCCCCGATGAGCCGAACGAGCCACCTCCTCCGTTCCCGTATCGCTGTGTGGGTCCTCGGCCGGAGACCTGGGGAGGATGCTGCCCACCTTGCGTAGCCGGCGTGGTCCCTTGGCTAAAGCTCCGGTTATGAGATTGAGAGAAAGGGCGCGGGTCATCGGGAGGGCCCCCGGGAGGGAAGGGAGGATCCAGTCCAGTAGATGTTTGAGACAGGCCCGTCAGGGGTCCAAGACCGAGGGTGCTGGACCTTGAACCGGGACCCAGAGGCTGAGGGTTGAACGCAGGGGGTGCCTGTCCTAGGTTAGGTTGTTGCAAAGGCCCGCTTGTCGCCTGGGTGCTGGAGGAGGTTTGGCCGAGCACCTGAGAGGGCTGTAAGCATCATGTCCTGTAAACTGGAAGTATTTCTGGACTTACCGGATTACGCTCATACTTTATCTCCCCAGTGCCGGGCGGCAGGTTTCTGTGCTGGGCTGTGACGTAGCTGTTCAGGTCCTTGTCGTTATCGATGGACGAGACGGCTTGTCGCAAGCTGCGCTGGCCGCCATCGCCGCCCGGACCCCGGATGGGGCTGACGTTTAAGCCATTGCTCAACAACAACTTCTCGTTCAACACAGCTAACGTATCGTTAATTGGGGCTGGAATGCAAGACTGGCGGGGACCTGCCAAGCTTGTCGAACCGGGGCAACGTACCAAAGTTTTGCATCTGTACTGACACTCCTAAGTCAATCTCGCGGATGACGCCCTGGAGGGTCTTGACTGCCTCGGGCCGTGTTGTGGATAGCAGCTGAGCCTTCTCCGTCTGCAATGCTTGAACATGTTGCTTGTAGGTCTGGTCGGCGGCCACGACCTTCTTGTGCAGTTCCTCCTCATGCTGGGCAGCCGATTTGTGACCCTTGAGACCGAACATCTTTCCGCTCTGCCGTGCCTCTCCCGTCTTGACCCGCTCGTAATCGTCGGAAAGGGTGTCATACTTGGACTTGCTCTTGCGCATGGCCTGCTCCATGTCGGCGACCTTTTGCTCGGCGGATAGACCGTTTGTCTTCCAGGTCTTGCGGTTACGCTCCGACTTGGCGGCAAGCTCAATGAGCTCGTCGTGCATTTGGTGGAGGGAGGAGGCAAACTGCATGCCGTTCTCGGCCATGCGGTCATGGGTGAGCATCATCTCATCGTAGGCGGCACCGAATGAGCCTTGGCGATGGTCGGGGCGGCGCATGCTGTCCTGGGTGGAGCGGCTGAGCTTCTTGAGACCCTGGGCGTGGTCTTCCTCGAGGGATGATCGCTTCTTGAGGAACAGGGCGAATTCCTGCGCGGGCGATGTAAGCAGGTGCTGGCGAATGCCCCGGGGAGGAAGCAGGTCATTGCAGGTGGGCTACTGGGGAGCTCGACTTACCTTGGCGGAAGCTATGCTCTGCTTGAGGCGGTTCAGGAGGGTAGCAATGCCAATCTAAATGTTCCATCAGCAGCGTGTTCGGGCATCAATGGCGGGCGGATGTGCGGCAGGCGTACCTCGGAGGTCAAGACGTCGGAGACCTGCTTGAGCTGTTCGGGGCTCGCACCGGTCGGGTTCGGAGGGGGCGGCAGGTCGTTGCCGTCGGTGCTCTGGTTGCCGTTGGACGCATTGTCGACGGCGGCACCGCCATTGTCGGATGGTGGTGCCTGGGGGCTTGTGGGAGAGTTGCCCAGGGACATGGTGGCGGATGGGTCGCGTTGGTGTTGGGGAGGAAAGGCCTCAGAGGTCGAGCCGTGGAATTCAGAAGCCATGGTAGCGTCGGGGGCTCGGCGAGAGCTTTGTCTCGGAGTGGGAGGTGGGCTAAGATCCAAGGCGGGAGTGGGCGTGGAGTGTTCTGTGCGGGCGTGAAGCTCGTTGGGGTAGTCGCTCACATTCCCGAGCGAGGGCGGGCGACGGGGCGGCAGGTGGCGTCGCTGGGGCGAAGATGGTCTTATGCGACAGCGACAGCGACAGCGACAGCGCCGGCGATGAGGATGAGGATGACAAGATTGACGACGGCGGCGGCTACGAGAGATGGCTTGGTAGGTTGGGACGGTGCGACGATGGCGACGGCGGTGACGGTGACCAGCGAGAGGTGGTGTCGGAGTTGAAGGAGGTAGTTGGGTAGCAGTTGGACGGGCGAAGGGCGGACGAGGTAAGGGTACGCAGGCAGGTAGGTAGTAGCATAAACGAAGGTCCGGACGTTTGCTGTTCTGGGGTGATGTGATGTGATGCGATGCGTTGCAGCGGCACACTCGCTGTTGTTGTTGGGCGGAGTGATGGAAGCAAGGCGAGACAGGACAAGATAAGACAGGATAGGACAGGGCAGGACAGGATAGGTTAAGACAAGGACGAGACAGGACAAGACAAGACACGACAAAGCAGACACACTCCCCAAACGGATGGGCAACCAACTTTGATGGATGCGATGTGGTCTGTGGTCTGTGGTCTGTGGTTTGTGGTGGGTGGACTTGTGGTGGGTGGTGTGGAGTTGGACGAGGGAAGAAGAAATTGGGCTGATGTGGCTGAGCGACGGCTGCGGGCGAGGGATGACGAACGGCGGCCCAGACTAAATAAATAGTACCTAGTCAAGTAGGTACCTACCTACTGTAGGTACCTTGCAAGCACCCAAGTACCGTACCGCAGGTGAGTTACACGGCTATCTGGGCACCGACTGGACCGCTATAGGACTGCGCCCACGGCATGGACCTCACTGTACCTGCCAAGCAAACGGGGGAAAGCATCCAGGTGGTAGGGGCTTCAGCGGGCGAATGTGCGGGCCGAGCTGTCCAAGAGAGGTCGGTCGTGCCTGAATCCCCAGCTACTAGTCAGTCAGTCCCCTGGATTCTAGATTCTAGGGCACTTTCGGAGCTTTCTTAGGGCCCGTCTCCAGGTGTCCGGCCCGTCCGTCCTCCGCCGACGTCGGGGTTCAAACGGCGCATCTCCATCACCCATGAAACAAAACATGATGTGACGGATGCCTTCTTTGTTTTGTTTTCGTTGCTGCTGTTTCTTTCTCGCCGCAACGCAATGACGGTACACAGACAAAACTAGCAAACCCACCCATTCGAGTCAAAGTCCCGGGCCTCGTTTGATAGACCCTGGATGTCCCTGCTCCCACCTTCCCCCGGATCTTCGGGTGCTACGTTCGGCGTTGGAAATGTTGATGGTAGTACGGAGTGCTACGACTTGGAGGCAAGGATCATAAGCTTCGCTGGGGATCCATCCTCCGAGGCTTCAAAAGAGAGCATTTCCTTACCTTCCTGCAGACTCCCGCGGCATCTTGGTGCACCCATCCGTGCGCGGACGGGCAGAGGCGAGCAAAACTGGCCATCGGGCAAAAAAAAGTGCGAATAGCTGCAGCCCGCCGTGGGCAAAAACAAACGACGCGGTGTATCCCCAAAACCCGCGGGCCTTCCTCCACTGGCCCCAACGTTCTGTTTTATAATTCTTTTGGATGTGGCTGCATGAGCCACGATTGCTCTCAACCTTGCGACAAACTCCACAGCTCCCACGTTCCCAGCAAAGCAATTCCAAGCAAGGCCAGGGAATGGATACGAAAACCCCATCCCGGGCCGCTTACAAGTACATACCTGGAGCGACTCTGTACGAGATTGGTGGAGGGAGGGGGGGAGGGACAGGTACCTAATTTAACTCTCGCTCTATCAGCTCGAGTTGCTCGTGTGTTGAGTTTGGGATCGACGGTGGGGGCCTAAAGAACGCTGGGCATCCACGGCCATCGGCGTGGGAAACCAGGGGTTCGGCCTCGGACGCTGCAACTTGCATCTCGAGAGTTCTCCAGCCATCCACGCCTCGACGTCGATTGTTTGTTTGTTGTTTTCCCTCCCCTCAACCCGAGGGCCAACCAGGCAAAAGGCGATTTTGTTTGCCTCCTACACCCTACCGATGCCGTGCTACAGGGAACTGATCAAGTAAGACGCCGGAGCGTTGTACGAGATGCCGTGCGCGCGCGAGTCTGCATCTACCCTCCCCAGCTGGTCTATCCCGCCGCCGCAAACAAGAGTCGCATTGCGGCACAGCAGTAGCTACCTTGTTTGTTGAGTTCGGAGCTGGAGATTGGCACCGGCCATTCCTGGCTGTTTAGTCAACCGTGGCGTCCGCCGTGCCACGATGCTGGTAGCCGTCAAAGCCTTTCGGCTTCCTGTGCGAGCGTGCGTGACGTGACGCATGTATGTTTTTCTCAGCCCTGGCCAGGTAACCCTTGCAGTTGACATGGATGGGTACTTGTGCTGGTTCTACCTTCGAGTCATACAAACAAACCCGAATTGTCAATACAGCTAGACCACTTTCACTGTTCAAAGTCTAGATCCGGGTAAGGATAGGCAGCTACACGAACAAAACGGAGGGTAAGAGAGATGGCAAGACTCAGCGGAGATTTGCCAGGAGGCATCATTGAATCGCGCTGTAATGAAGAGTCTCGGGACTGCAATATCTCACGACAAAACCGAGCAAACAAAGAGACACAACTGCCTCCATGCTGAACTCGGAGGAGTTGATCCGTGTCGTACGACGATTTGCTCTGGACAGACACGGAAGTCGTCTCTGGCCACTCTCCAGGGACGAGTAAATGCATTCATATGGACTGTTAATGTTAGCATCAACCACACCTGCTTAGACCATCCTCCGCAACATGCCATGTGTCAACGTTGTTGGTTCAGATAAATCCCGGGATGCCAGTTGTGCCATCCCTAGAAGCGTCCGCTTGCCAATAACATGTTCAGTTCACTTCATGCACCGTGTGTATATCCTCCAAACAAGCTGTAGCAATGTGTAAATCATTGATTACATTTCAACTCTCCATATTGGATCTGAATCTCCAATCTATCATGACGCAGTACGGGCATCCGTGGGGTATGTACATGAGAAAAAAAAACACCCTTCGTCATCAAACAGGCCAGTAGCAAATCTAAGGTATATGTAGAAAGAAGAAAGCGATGTCAAAAAAAAAAAAACCCCTCTTTGCCGACAGTAAAAAAAAACCATACGCGATTTTGCCGTCCAGAAGTCCACAAGGGGTGAGTAAGGGTACAAGAATAAAAAAAAGACCATGGTGATGATAGTCTTGCTCCCGGTGGCATGAAAACAAAGAAAACGGAGTACAATGCTTCAAAAAGTGCCTGCTTCCCATGGCTGACCGGCCAGGTATCATGCTGCAAACGTGCCGAAGGAAATTCGGGGAATAGTCGTAACGAAATTATGCCGCTCGAGGAGAGCAACAGATGGGGAATCCAAGCGATACCCAAGGCCGAGATCGCCGAATGGTCGTGTTAAAACATATTAGGTTGTCGTTGAGATAGACGGTGCAGTGTTGTTTGCTGTCGTTATCCCGAAACTCGCGGTTTACCCCTGAGCCTCCTCAGCCGTCGATGGGCAGTTGTCGTTGTCGTCTGGCCACACCGGCGTGGGAATGGCCGCGTACTTGACGCCGTCTTGCACCTCGAGCTCTTTCCGGAGGATCTCAATGCTCAGCTCCCACCGGCGCAAGAGCTTCGCCTTGCGTGCGGCGAAGCTGGTTGTGTGCTCTTCCTCCTCGTGCGCGGCTTCCGCAACCAGCTCTTCCTGGTCTCGTTGACCTTTGTCGATGAGCTTCTCCATTTCCGCCTCCTGGCGGTCGCCAAGCTCCTCCATGCGCTTTGCCTGGCGATCCCGCATCACGTTGATCTTGGCATCATGCAGTCGCGACATGCCATCTCGCAGATTGTATTGTTGACCTAGCTCACGAAGGTCACGCTCCGTCACCACTCGCGGTGGCTGCGAGCTCGATTCCGAGCCACTGCCACGACCCAGGCCGTCGCAGTACGCTTCCATGTGCTTGAGGCGAATCTTAACGCTTCTTTCGCTCTGCTCCAGCGTAGCTCGTAGATCCATCTCGGCCGCCACCTGTCGATCTTCTAGATGACTGACCATTCTGGCATGTCGATCCCTCATCTTCTCTTCCAGCTCAACTTGCCTGTCCGCCAGCATCTGTTTCTGGTCGACGTGTCGGGCGAGCATGGCTGCTTTAGTCTTGGCTGCGTATTCTCGGAACCGATGCATCTCCTGGATCTGCGAGTCGCCCAAATTTCGGAATTCGACTCGCGATTTGGTTCGCTCCTCGGCTTCGAGTCGTTCAGTAGATGCCGCTGCTGCCGCGGCTTCCTGGGCTGCCTTTTCTGCTTCGTATTGGGCCAAATGGTCTTCCTCCTCTCTTTTTCGTCGTTCCAATTCTTCTTCGTAGTCGCAGAAATTAGGGCATCCGGCCTTGAAATCCCACACGCCACCGCAGATGGAGCAGAATTCGGCATCGCACCGACACTTCATCTGGGTGACCCCATCGACCATTTCGACCAGGTTCTGGCACTTGTAGCACCTCCTTGAGCCAGTCTTACCTCCCAGCTTGATCATGTGGTCCAGCTCCCAGTCCTCCGGACAGTTCTTCCCGGTCGGATGGGCCCTTCGTTTGCAGGTGAGGCAGACCCGAGTGTTGCACTTGCGGCATGTTACGTTGAACGGGTGCTTGGGGTCCGGCTTGTGGTGCGGCGGGATAAACTCCCCGCACGAGTCGTTGGGGCAAAATATCCTGGCTTGCCAAGGTGTGCTGTACTGGATGATGGCGGTGAGAAATTCTTGCTGGGCTTCGCGGCTCAGAATGTCTCTGATGACGGACGCTGGCAAGGACTGCGCGCAGCATCGGGGGGGCATGCTGGTCTCTTCGGTCATGGCCTGAGTGACAATGGATCTCAGGCACTCGGCGCAGTAGGTGTGGCCGCAGGCAATGTTGTGGAGAGAGGTTGAATTCTTGAAGTCGACGTGGCAGAGGCCGCAAGTCCTGTTGATGGTGTTAGCATGGGTTGGTTACC
This sequence comes from Neonectria ditissima, assembly GCA_001305505.1. Lineage (NCBI taxonomy): Eukaryota > Fungi > Ascomycota > Sordariomycetes > Hypocreales > Nectriaceae > Neonectria > Neonectria ditissima. Next base: position 433,845 of record LDPL01000006.1, read on the forward strand.
TTCATGGGATGGTGGTGGCACGTCACGGCCGAGGAAGCAAACGTACATCATGACTTCGAGAGGTTGGGGCGCCTTCTTCCTCCATCGCATCCGGTTCTTGAGGCCCGACTTGACGCTGAAAAGGCTCCTCTTGGTCTTGCCGCTGAAGACGCTCTGAGCGGCCGGGTCAGCTGGTGGTGGTGGCTGCTTGGGAAGCTTGAGAGGAGCGTGATGTGGGTCAATTATGGACAAGTACTTGTCGTACTGAGCAAAGCTCAAGTCCTTGGACTCTCTCGCGCTGGTGAATGCGAGGTCTGGTGTCGCGGGTGCGAAGAGCGAAGAGTGTGCGGTCAAGGCGGTGCTCGCAGAGCCGCCTGAGAGCATGGAAAAGGTGCGAGCATTGTACACGGTTGATGCCGACTCGACGCTCGACGTGATGCGCTTATCGGTGGCCGTGTCGGTGGAAATACCCAACGCATTGGCCTTTGCTGCCAAGTCGGCGTCGATCTGACACTCGGTGCGGCCCGCAGGCGACTCGAGGACGGCGGCGACGTAGTCAGGGTCGCGAAGCTCGGGAACGGTGGCGCTGGAGCTGGCGCTGGAGTTGGCGCTTGCGTCGGCATCGGCGCTGGTAGTGTTGGAGCTGTCCAAAGTCATAACAGGACTCTGGTGCACCAACACGGTGGCCATGGCGAGGGAAGGGGAGGGCGTGCGTGGAATGATGACACGGCACGAGAGGACGAGAGGACGAAAAGACGAGAGGTGTAGGAGGCGGGCGCGTAAAACCCTCCTCACAGCATCCTCAAGTACAAAGGGGGCCGTGGCCAGGCGGGATGGCGATCGGCGAGGTTAACGTGTAACTTAGGTAGGTAGTAGTAGACCGACTGACTACGTGGTAGGGCGAGCTTGGCGGAGGACGGGTCGGGGAGCGTGGGGTGATGGAATTGGGCGAGGCGGACAAAAAAGACTGGGCGGTAAAAAAGAATGCCAGGTAATGGAATAAATGCTAGGCGCCTTTGGCGAGTTGAGACGGAGGCGAGGCTTGGTTGGTAGAGGCAGGTCGGGTACTTTTGGTTTTGGCGCAAGCAGGCAAGCGAGCGAGTGAGTGAGTGAGTGAGTGAGTGAGTGTGAAAGCCCGAGACCAGCGAGGGAGGGATGGAAATGAGGCGAGGAAGGTGGTCGTTTGCGTCTCAGTAGTCGGACCGGGTCTAAGTACTAGTAGTTAAGAAAGAAAGGCGGATCGGGATCAGAGACACGGAGGCGAAGTTGAACGGAAGAGAAAGGTCTCGATGGGGGAAAAGGCGACGCCGTTTCCGAGAGCAGAGATAGGCAAGGCAGGGAGGGAAGGAAGTAGGTAGGGAGGAAACGGAGTGTGTCAGTGTCAGTCAGTGGTGGTTGGAGAGAGTGGGTGGAAAGAGTGGAAGCAGAGTGGAAGTACTCCGTAGAAGTGGAAGAGTCGCAGAGTGGAGAGAGAGAGGGCCCGGAACAGAAGACAACCTACTCAGACTAGGTCTAGCGAGCAGCAGGGACGAAACGGGAAATGCAATGTGAGGCAAGGGAAGAAGGAATGGATCTTGAGCGAGTGATGCGAGTGAGCCCTGAGCTGAGCCGAGCCGTGAGCGCGAAAGTGAGCCAGGGTCCCATATGGAAAGGAACGGGAGCAAGGGACAGAAACAAAATGGAGACCAAGAGGAGAGGCTGGCTGGCTGGTTGCTGGCCGAGGGTGCGAGGCCACGAGACGACAGGGGGTGGAGGATGGGATGGGTATGAGATTCCTTGATGGTAATTAACGGAGTATGGATGGGGGACGATGGATCGTGAATGGATGGACGGATGGATGAATGGATGGATGGATGGGTGTATGGATGAATGGGTGGGTGGAGGAGTGGATTGGAAGTAAGCCTCTCTTTCTCTCTCTGTATCTCTCTCTCTCTTCTATCTCACCTCACTGCACCTCTCCTCTCCTCTTCTGCCTCACTCTCACGAACCAGCATTTATTACTGCTACTCATCACCATCCCTCTCTCGCTGCTTCCCGCCCTCAAACACCAGGTATGCACGGAGTGCCTCGGCCCTTGACGGCGAGCGGAGGCCAGCGGCGGAGACGTGCGGACTCCCGAGTACATGGATGATGGACGGACTAAAAAGAGAAAAAAAGGGCCCTTCCCTCCCATGTCAGAAGTGGATTTTCCCTTGGATGCTGCGGATGGGATCATGTTCTCTCTACAGCAAGGGGTCCGGCGTCCCATCGGGCGCTTATTACTGGCTCCCGATGCCCGCCGGACCCTGGCCTGACAAGTCGGCATTCGCAGGGGCCCGCACAGGGAAGCGCCCGGGAAGACTGAGCAGAAGCAATCAATGGATTTCACTTGCAGGGGGTGCTACCTACCTACCTATCTACCTAGGTACTTATCCTGTTGCTCACGGCTTATTACCGTCTGTAGGTGGACGGGGAGAAGAACAAAAGGCTCGTTCAAAAGGAGCAAAACGGGACAGACTGAGAGAGTAGAGACCGACTCTCTTGCCGCGCTCGAAGGTCTAGACCGCATAGATAGTCAACTAGACAACTCCTAGACCCATAATCCTTCATTCTGAATCATTCAAGCATGACGATCATACTGCCACTCTCTCTCCCTGCATCCCGCACACACTACCAGACTATACCGCCCGCTTGATATTGCCACGGCGACTCGTCACCAATTCACCGCTGCATACCTGTCCACGTATGGACCACAAAAGCCTAGGGCAACGGGCTCCTTTTCTTTTGCTTCCATGTCTTCATCCCTTGACTTTGAACGACAAGGGAAGAAGGGGAAAGAGAATCCCCATTCCATCGTCCGACTCTTCCACGCCCGCAAGGTCAGGCGCCTAGACGAACCAGGGGCCAGATCGAGGACTGCCCGATATACTATGTACGTGATTGGGGAAGTGCGGGATTCCCTTCGAGAGCCGGCAGGGGTGTGTGCGTGTGCTCCGTTGTGTTGTGACTTGTGATTCGAGCGGGCGGTGACGATTGTTGGCTTTCTTCTTTCCTTTCTTTTTTTTCATAGAGGGGTGTGGGCTGTAGGTTTTTCTTTCTTTCTTTCCTTTTTCCTTTTTTCTAACTCTCTCCCTTCTCATCATCGATTTTCTTTTTCCTGCTTCTTAGTCCCCCTAAGCGTGTGGCTCAATGGGTATGCCCATGCCCATTGTGTCATGGCCATCTGCTTCACCAGAGATACCGTCATTGAGCTGCACCTAGGCGATCAATGGATTGGCGGACAACCTAGATGTGATACTAATTGTTCCCCCGCTTCCCTGTTCTCTGGTCTTGAATTCGACGTCCATTGAGTATCGACTCCCATCACAGACGGTCGATCTCGGCTCCATTCTCAATGCACCAACGGCAGTGTCGATCATCTCAGCTCGACCGCCTCCAATGTCTAACCATGTTGAGCCACAATCGGCGTCGTTTCTGACGAGAAATGAGGTGGCCCGCCTTGTTCAGCCTCGTCGTCTGTCGCCGTGCCTGACATGACACGAAACCGATTCTCTCTCTGGTCGTACGACTTGTTCGCCTCGTTCCGAGCGACCCGCAACCCACGACTGCTTCCGGCTCATCGAGCTCAACAGCCCTTTCGGCCCCGGCTCTCAGAGCGCGCAAAGTGAACATGCGATGATCCCTCCCTCTTGGTCCTCTCCCGACTAGTGGCCCCCGACTCCACCGGCGCTATGCATACATATGCACTGCGCAGGACTCTGCTTTGCGTTTACCGTCGTGCCGGTTTTTTGCTTTTCCACGGATGCAAACCCACTTAACGCTGCATTACAAAAGGCCAGGTCACGTAGTCTACCTAGTGCCGGCGTATGTAATATGCGGCGCATATCCTATGGAGCACGCCTGTTCCTCTTTTGCGCTGTACACGGATACGGCCTCCTTGTCTCGGCCAGCTAGATCCACCGGGACTGCCCATTCGGGGTGTTCGCGGCCGGCCGGGTCCGTTGGCGGGATGCTGGCGGGACGAGAAAGACCCGGTGCTCATCTCGATATGCGGGATGTGGAACAATGGGCTATCGTGATCTCCCGGCCGAGCTCCCCCCAGCAAGGGAGGATTGCAAGGGGAGGCGGACAGTCGGAGGCGGGGGATGTCATCGTGTCGATCTCATGGCTTACACGGGAGACATGCAGCCCACACCCGCCGTCGACCAACGAACCAGTGCCGCTGTGATGCATCACCCAGCCAAGATCTGTCCCCCATGAAGATGTCACTTCTGTGGCGTCTTCCATTCTTCGGGAATCTAGTACAGAGTCGCACTCGGCCGTCCTCTTCGAATCCTCGCATCCTCGCACCAAACTCGACGAGGTCAGAGCAAGCACCCGTTCAATTACATAGTTGTATTCAATTCTTCCGTCCCGTGCTATTCCTGTCCAAGCCCCGTCTATTGGACATTGGCGCTACCGACGTATGCAAAATGATATGCAGCTGCGCAGCAAAGAATGACAGCGCAATCCTGCGCAGGGAACAGCCCGGGGGGGGGGCACATTGTACCGCACGCCTAGGCAAACGTGAGGGAGGGTGACGGGATTCAGCCCAGGTCTCAGAATGCTCACCGACTCAACGGCCAACACGTTTGTGCATCGGACATGCCAATATCCGGCGCACGAGGAAACGCCTCGTTGCTTTCCTTGCCTTGTTGTTTCCTCTGTTCTCTTTTCGTCCATCACGGAGACGGCAAGTCGTAGCCGCACGCCCCAGTGCCTACTCACCCACGGATGCGTCCTTCTCTCGACGCTATGGCTACGCCATGCTACCCCAAGTGGTGTTCTTCTTCCTCGTTCATTGGCTTGCCTCGCCGGTGGCTCTCCTCCCACCGCCGGGAGCTAAAATACTAGCTTTGCGCCATCGATGACTCGGTCAAGGATTTACGGTTCTGCATGTGAGGAGGATATCTCGCTTACACGGTCGTTGGTTGCTTCAGCCGACACGACCAACAAACACTGCGGATGGGCGAGCTCAAATTACGCGACGTTTCCCATCGAGAGCACGGCAGCCAAAGCACGTCCGTTTGGTGTTGTTACAAGGTGAATGCACTGAGAGGTATTCTAAGTCCTGACTAGCATTTGGCGAAACGCTGTTAGGTCTTATTTACCTAGACCTTAGGCAGTCTCATCGCCAAAATTTCATACCCGTTAGCATTGATTGAGGCTCTGAAACCTCAAGCATACATCTATGAATACATGTTGAGGCCAGTAGTTGAATTTTTCTTCCGTCCTGGTAGACTCTCCCACATAGTTATTTTCAGTTTGACGTATCAATCCTCTGGCCCACCCCTCAGTCCCCTCATTTTGAACCCACAGCCAATTTACATACGCATGAGCAGCTCTGGAGCCTGTGCAGCTCCCGACATGGCTGCTGCACGAACGATGGCCTATTGAATGCCGATCATGACCTTGGGGTGTCTCACCGACGCAGTATTACACCGAACCTTGATAATATCGCTCGATTCAATAAAATAATGGATTCGAAGTGCAGGTAGGTACTGCAATTTTGGATGCAAGGAGATTCATCCTAGGGACCGTAGTAGGCTATGAGGTCAATCCTCACATTCGTACACAATCCTCTGAAGCTTGGCGTTTGCGGCGGGCACGAGGCGGAGAATGAAGAGAAAGGTTACACAGAGCTGTTATACCGTGATACACGACCTCGGGATGGGTGGGGTCACACCAGATGATGATTGGTACAAAGACAGTGCCCAACACCTGGAAACAGTGACCATCAGGGATTTCCTCAGGCGACACGAAGGGAGGAAACGCATCTTGAACGAGACCACAAGGTACAAACTGACTTTAGGTACCTTGAACCTAATGCTTCAACCTTATTATTTTTTTATAGCATATGGGGGCCCTGAGTTTTTGAATTTAAAGAAAGGTAAGAAGATTCAAGCAAGAGCTTAGTTGACAACTCATCTGTCGTTGGGAGTGGAAGATTGAAGGATTCGGCAATGAAAATCAACGTAATGGAGAGTTGGCAGAGCAAAGTTGCCGAAAAAAAACCCGGAGGTATGCAAGGCTTGCTGTACTTGTAGAATGGAAAGACAACATTCGCGTTGTTAGTTTAACCAAACAGCAACGCCAGGGGCCAGTGCTTAGGAGGCATTGCAGATTCGGAGAGGCGGCTAAAGGGCGCAAAGGGACAAAGCCAATGAAAGATCGGGCAATGAAAACAAAGCAGAAGATGGTGTTCATCATGAGGAGGGTCTGACAAGCGGCCCACTGGACCTTGGAAGAACAATGCCTTTGTCAGATCTCGAAGTTAACCAACCTTAGTGGCTGAAGTCCATTGTTACTAGCTGCTTGGTGGCTGAGCGGGCCTGTGCTGACAGTGGCTGGAGTGCCCGCTGTGCCACCCGACCTATCAAGGGAGCATGTACCTGGGTAATTAGAGTCCAGCGGGTGACCTCCGCGTGAGCCTGGTTCCGTGGCTCCGTGGCTCCGCTCCGCCCCCAGAACGGGGTCAAGGCATTCATTCATCATTCAACTTTCATCGAACTGCCTCCTCGTCATCTTCTCTTCACACTCACAACTAAACCAACTACTGAGGCCGCGAATCCTGTACTCGCTCTTCCCTTACCTTGTCGCCCGTCCGCAAGAACTGCTGAATCGATACCCTTGCGACCGCTCATTGCTCGCTCCTTGCCGCCGCCATGGCTCTGGCTGGACTGATTGACCCGACCAAGACGGGCAACTATCCCGTCATCCTGGGCGATAGTCTTTTGGGCAAACCCCCCAACGAAATCTTCACTGGCATTCGCTGTACGTCCGTATCCTCGCTGATGTACTGCTGTTTCCTCGCGACGGTCATGCTCACTCCTGTTTTCCAGACAATCACCAGCCCGCCCTCTCGTCGCCCTCCGCCCCAAGTTCGGCACGCCTAAAGCCGTCCGTCCCAGGCAAAACAACCTCATACGACCTCACATACACCGACGACGACAGCAAGTACGCCTTTGCTGGCCCTCGAAATACCTCGGACAATCAATATGTTCTCTACTTCGACCCCAGCCGCGAGTCCTTTGTCCTCGACAAGGTCGATTCCACATTTAACATGAACGTGACCCGCCTTCCGGACAACACCGACTCGGAAAGCCTCCGCCGCCAATACCCCCAAATTGACAGCACGCCGCGACCTCCCCCCAAGGCCAGCAAGCCTGCGGCTAAAGCGGCGAACAAACCCGCCAACAAACCTGCCGGCAGCAGCGCCGCCGCCGAAAAGCCCGCTCCGAAGCCTCGCGCCAAAGCACCCGTTCAGAAGAAGGAGCCCAAGCGCAAGCCCGAGAAGAAGCAGCCTCCCAAGTCGATGGCCCTGTCTTTACCCGTCCCCGAACCCGCCAAGCCCGAGTCTCAATCCCAGACCAAGCGCCCTCCACAGGATGAAGACGAGGAAGAGGACGATGACGACGATGGTGGTCTGTTGATCGAGTATCCCGACGAACCCACGGCTGCCCGCCAGACCAACTTCTCCCCTGCCTTCCCGCCTGTCCGACGCTTCGACGACTTTATGAACCGGCGCGAGTCCGAGGGCGAGGACGCTGACGGCGAGTCTGACGGCGGCTTTACGCTACCCAGCCCTGTCAACAACAACGAGGAGGAGCACGCGGCGCCCGGCCCCATGGACGTGGACATGAATGAGGACGACGGTGGTGCCGATCTTGACGATCTCGAGAAGGACCTGGAGGATGCGCTTGAGGAGGCGTTCATCGAGGCATCTCCAGACGGCGAGGAGAGCGACATTAGCGAGGAGGAATGAGCTTGGTTGTGGTGTGTTTGCTATTTATTGCTGATTCTCTTGCTTTTTACTACAGCACATGGCGCTCAAAGGGGGGTAATTGGCCTCGTAAGAACGAGTTACAACACCGGCGTTGGAGGAAGATGACATATTCTCGATACCAGCCACTGCTACAGTAGCTCACTTCTCCGCGGCAAAGTATACACAAGGACTAGGAAATACAAAAAGGATCATCCATTATCACATCGAAGCGTGCCCTGCGCTCTCACTTGCTCTCACCAACGCCTGCCACCTCCCACTCCCTCCGTCCTCATTTCACTCTCTCCGCGCCCTCCCCCTCGTTGTCCCGTTTCCATCTCAGACCCCGCAGGTGATCCGTGACGCCCGGAATCTCGTCCTCGCACCACAGATGCGTACCGGCCTCGGCCACAACGGCGCCCCAGCGCCGCAGCACGTCCTTGTCAAGCGTGCCGACCGTCATCGAGGTGCCATCGGAGTCCTCCCTGCGCCAGAACAGGAAGCTGCCGCACTCGCTGCAGAAGCCGCGCGCGCACCCGGGCGTCGCGTGGTAGGTCTTCAGCGTCGTCTGCGGCGACGTGTAGGCCACGGCCGACAGCGGCACGTTGTGGAAGCGCGCCAGCAGGGAGCCCGTGTTCTTGCGGCACTGGGTGCATTGGCATGTAGAGCACTGCGGGGAAGAAGACAATGTCAGCGTGTGGTTCTTGGGTGTACATTGTACTGAGGGGGGCGGGGACGCACTTCGCCCTTAAAGGCGTGGTTCGAGGGGAATGTGATGGTGTAGCGGACGGCGCCGCAGAGGCAGCCGCCGGTCACGGACTCTGGAAGGCTGTCTAGATCCATGTTGTGTAGACAAGAGGTGATGATATTGGTAATTGATTCAAGATATTTTAGACAAGAAGCTTGTGAAGTAACGATGTAATCGGTCTGATCCAGGGTTCATGCACAAGAGACCTGCACATCGCGGGGCCTTATATAGCTTTTGCAGATTTAGCCGTGTCAACGGCGCCTTTCCCCCCCCTCCCGCGACCTATGCAACCGTGACATTATCCTTACGTCGATTTGGGTGCATCGAAGCGCTCTGCATCATCATGCATGGGTCTCGTACCGCAGATCAGGTCATACACAGGCCGGCAGCTGCATCATACTATGTCCATTGACGGGGTATGATGCCGTACGTCCGAGTTTCGACCGCTCTCGTGATATCCCAAATGTGGGTTGCTGCATTGCCGTGTCGCTCACACAACGTCCCACCTCGCCATCCAGCCGACGTTCTCTCCCGCATTCCGCACAATGCATAGCCGGCCTTCTTTGGCATCCTCCTTAACGCCGGAAATGACTTTTGCCAGGCCGATTGATCCGATAGCGACGCCGTGGCCTTCGCTAAGGCTAAATGAGCCCGTGGTCACAAAGCCGATGAGGTCGTCTGCGTCGGGGACGAGGGGATGGCCGCCAACATCGGCCTGGTTCGACGGCAGGGGAGGGTAGGGACTGGGCTTGGCGATCAGCTCCAGCGCGAGCTGTCGCTTCAGAGACTCGATATCACGAGGCTTGGGTGCTCTGGGAGAGTTGTCTTTCGGAGACGTGAGTGAGGGTACGCGCGCGAGCCATTGGGCGCGGAGATCGCGTGGAAGGGGTGATGATGTCGACGAGGACTCCGGCGGAATCGATGCTGGGACTTCAGCTTCCGAGGACGGCGGCACAGCAGCGGGGGAGGCCGGGAGGCGATATATGCGGGCACAGGAAGAAACCACACCACGGGCGAGAATCGAGATTCTAACAGTGAGGATAGCGTTCTTAGGCAGCAGAGTCGGTGGGGTAGGTGATTTTAGGAGCGTGTTGAATACGTCCTTCGAGATTTGGTTGAGGTTGCTGAGGGAAGTAGATTCCTGTTGTTTTGCCGCCGGCGCTGACTCGTCAGGATCGATATCCATAGCATCGACTTCTGCCTCCATCGACGCCTGATTTGGTGCTGGTGGTGCTGGCACCGGGTTATCGAGTCCAAACAGGAACTCAAAGTCGATTGCGAGACCGTCGCCCACCTCCCCCTTCCTCCCCGCCCCTAGATCGAGTGTCTTCCATTTTATCCTCTTGCTCTTCGGACGTCTCTGCCACGCCCTCTGCCGCGTGTGCCGCTCCTTGAGTTCCCACTCTGCTCCGGCCTCGGTCCCTAAGAAATCCGCAGGGAACCATGGCAGACCGCGCTCGAAAGCGACTTGGCGGATTTCGTTCAGACCCGCGAACCTGGGATTCCCGCCCGATGCGAGAGGGACGTGAACAAGGCCATACCATATAGGGAGGATGCATTTCCATGGTGCAAGTAGAGTCCAGGTTCCCTGGGTCTGTGTTCCTGAGCCCGAGCGCGACGCGATAAGAATAATCGGGATCGGGGGATCTGCCGAAATGGGCTTCAGGGGGGCGCCGGGAGGATTATCAGTCTTTCGTTTGTTGATATGCTTTTGAGACGGCAGACACGACGCCCTGTGTCGTTCGTCTCGACTAAATATGGCAAACGGCTCCAGGTTATCTTCGGATGGCCACGTAGCGATCCTTTCGAGAAGCTCCATCTGGGCATCAGGGTCCTCGGAGGCCTCAACTCGCTTTGGGGGGTATCTTAGTCGAGGATCCTCGATAAAAAAGCTGAGAACAGCCCCAGCAGGAAGCGAAGCCGAGTTTGTAAGTCCCTCTAGTGACCGGAATAGCTCGGCATGATGTGTCTTTGTTTTGTCTTTTTCTGGATATGGGCTCAAGACGGCCAATAACGTCTCGGTAGATGCTGGACCAGTGAGTTCTATGCTGCCGATTTCGAAGCGGAGATCTTCGATGTAAAGTTGCGGGCTCTCCATTTTTGATAGTCGGAGCAACTCCTTAAAGAGCTCGAGGAAGGCTGATGGGTGAATTCGCAAAAGAACCTGTCGTTTTTTTTTTTTAGGATCCAGGGACGCATCTCTGGTGGATGGCTCAGGGTTCCATTGAACGATGGATGGGCCAATTTGTCGTTGTTCTCCGTCACATTGCCGACTTAAGAGGCCTGTCCATGAGCGGGTTCCCAGCCTCCACTTGCGGCCCTTCTCATTCCAACAAGACTCTTGCGACACTCCGATCTTCTTGAGAATCTTCTCTACTCCGATGGAGTTTCCAAATAGGCCAATTGTGCTCATGTAGGAAGTGTCCCAAATGAGAGCGCCCCTGTCGCCCTGGGCTCGATGTGTAGGTCGATAAATCTTCTCATTGGGCGTCAAGGGAACCGCGAAACGCCAGAGAGGATCCGCGGGGTCTGTCATTCGTGCTCGTTTGGCATGCCATGTATGGGTTGGCAGCCAAGTCTTATTGAGTTGTCGCTTTCGGAACTTGGATTTGGGGGTGGGCGGTTCGTTGAGTTGGTTCCTTCGAATCTTGGGTCTTGGTTTTCGTCCCCTCACAGCCAGCTCTTTCAAATCTTTTTCATCCACCCCCTTTTCCCGCGCCTTTGCTTCCCTCGCTTTGCGCTTCCTTGCTGCCAATATTCCCAGACGTCGGGCCGTTTCAACTCGTATCCTTCCCCTCGTCGTCTGAGGGTTCCTCTTCTTTTTCCTCGCATCAACCATTGGCGTGTTATCCTCAGCCATCTCCTTTCGCGCGCGTGCTCTTAGTCGCTGGGGTACGCGCTTAGGGTTGTGACTCGCAGTGCGACGGCGCAAGCCGCGGGGAACCTTCTGGAAAGCCCGACTGCTGCCCACGGCCTTGGAGGTAGCCATGCTCTGCTCGAGGGACCGTATCTCAAACTCATGAGCGGCCAGGAAGGCCTGGAGGTCCAGCTCTCCGTCTTTGAGCGCAGCATCGGCAGGCTGTGCGGGAATGGTGCGGGCGATGTGGACTTTGGCGCGTTTCTGGGAGACATCGTTGCGAGCCATTGATGCTGGGGGATTGGCCGGTCGCTTCTTGGCCCCTTGGCCAGCTGGGTCTGTAGACTTAGAGCCCGGGGCCATCGCAAGGTCGAGAGCCGGTGTTTGGTGGCTCAATCGTGTAAGCGACAGGAGAGCAGATGACGCGAGGAGAATCTATCCCAAGAAAATAAAGCTTTATCGATAAGCGACAACTTTGAAGGTTGTTGCCAGGACTCGGGATGCCCCGCATACCTGGTTAGCGTTGGGTCCTTTGACCCCCTGCACAGTACACCTTTGAGCTGGAGAAACGTCTCCAGAAACAACCCGCGGTACGCCGCATGCCTTCAGTCATCCAGCCTAATATTAATATTTATCTCTCTGTGATAGGTAGCAAAGACAGCGATTTCATTGTATTTTAGAGAGAAAATGCAATGGCTCCTTTAATCTGCCTTGTTAAACGGCCACTGTGGATCTCTCGCAACCCCAAGTTTAAAGCGACGACTCGGGTCGGTAGGCATCAGTAGGTACAAGCACCTAGGTAGTTAGAAGAAACCTTTCTTTGCTAAACAAATGACAATCCCCTCTTTTATATCATTACACTACCAAGGGCCGATTGAATCATTGATCATGAGCAGAGTCGCCCTTTAACATTGCCATGGCCTATCCGAAGCCAGTTCCTGCGCGCCACATCTGCCTCAACCGTTGAGTAGAGCCGAAAAGAAATGCAACATACTCCGAAACCCGACCTCATAACCTGTTTCGTGAATTGCGCCCAAAATCCCTCCGTTGCCAATCGAAAAGAACGCACGTAGTAAACGCGCACGACCTATTTGCCAGGAGGGATAACAAAATACCATTCCCGCTCAGCCCCATCGCTAATGGCCTCGAGTTCAGGCTACGACGGTAAAGTGTTCGCGGACCGTAATGGCTAAGCGAGTGAGCGGTAGGCATTTCACACAGAGTCTGTGGCTCCTGTGTCGATAATTTGATTAGCAAAATCTTGAGAGTGGCGACGGTCTGACCCGTGTACACTCGAGAGCAATACGTACCAAAATTCGGCGGGAGCGACAATGTTTGGGCTGCATGGTTTCTGATTCCTCTGGTATTCGCGGCACCATTGGCGTACGAGGTAGCGTTGATGGCCGCACTGGAACTCGACCTGTCGCGTCTCTCATTAGCTTGACCTGTCTCGGGGGCCGGGAGATATTCTGGTAGCCGTACGCAGAAGTAATCACACATGGCGACGCAGGCTAGAAGATAGCTACTAGAGGAAGGACAATGGTGTAAGAGGTGGAAAAGCACGAAGGTCCGCTGGGGAGCCCGGCATGGGGACCTGGGAATGCCGCCTTCTTACGCTGGTCGCGGGGGGCTTTTCGCGTTGTCTCACCACCTTGTGAATTAGTGGAGGGCCGAGGACGCGGTGAACGACTGACGGGGATGGGCGGCTGGCGAAGCTGAGCCCCATGCATTGGAATGTCACCGGTGCACTGCAGGCTGGTCAGATATTGCTTCTTTCCACCGCGCCATCGATACAATGTGATAGATCACTCCGCCAAGGAATGCGGCATGGGCGGCTGAGAGCGATGAGAGGAAACAACTGTCTCAGATACCACAGGACAGCCTTCTTCCTGCAAGGGTAACTTGATGTATCCTGGGACTAGAGTGGTCGAGTAAGACCTCTTTATCCAGTGTGGTGTCACCGTGAAGGGACATCATGTCGAGTAGCGATGCCGTTGGCAAGGGATATGGCACCGCTTCTTTTCAAAGCGATAATAAGGGACGGGCCATCATGGCAAAATCACAAATCTCTAGCTAGATTAATGGGTAGTTGAAATCAGGAAGAATCACGACCAAGGCTGTAGTCATTACCGGCAAGAGGCCTTGATGGGCATGCGTAGGTTTCTTCTTACATAAAGTTGCAAACAAGACTGGCGTTTGGACTGTCGCGGAATGTGTCTTGCTTGCACAAAGTGCGTAGGTGCCAATACTAGCACAGGACTACTCGTCCCTCGCTCTCTCTCTCTTCTACTTTCCAGCTGTCATTTTCTCTCTTTCTTTTTCCAGCTCCATGTTTGAGATCTCTCTCTCGCCACAATGGCCAACAGCCCCATGGCCTAGTCATTAGGCAGAGGTGCATGAGGTCTCGGAGGTGCCACGGCGAAAGCAAGCATGGTGATGATCTTATGGCGACATCCATCCACCATGCAAAGAATGTGCTAGCACTCCATGTATGATTTGCGGCGCTAGGCAAACAAACAGGCAAACAAGACAAAGCAAGACACGGTAAGACATGGGCGACCCAATAGCGTTGTGTCGATTTGGGGGACTTGCCGTTCAGCGCCCCGTTTCAAGGCATGAACCCGGTTCTTGACAGTCTAGCTGACATGGTTCCGCCGCCGAGATCGAAAGGGCAGGGCCTCCTTGCATACTGAGATATGATGGTTCAGAGGAGCGGCAAAGCCAGCTGAGGAAGATGTGACACACGGGTGCCGGTCTAGACCCCAGCTGCATCCTCCCCGACCGCATTCCAGCTTGATCGCAAAGATTGAGACACATCTCACATAGAGGGATCGACATCCTTGGGTCTCCGGATGCCGGCCGCTTGCATTGCTGCCCCAGAGGGCGGAGTGACGGCAGAGGCCGAGGTGGAGGTTGGATAACTAAGCGTCTGGCGGCGGTGATGCTTCCGCAAGGCAGATCGTGGGGTCGGCCATAGTGATGATCCGGCACCGGGGAACGACAAGCTGAGGCGCCTTGATCGAGTTCCGCATTTTCAGAGCCGCTGCGGCAGGGGGCTTTACAAGGAGTTTGCAGGGGAAGAGGCCCCGCCATCCACTACCGGGTGGTTAGGTCCGTCATTGCATGGCATCCAATAGTACGATTGGTATGGACTCACGGGAGTGATGGCAATTGCTCCAACATTATCACCCCAGCCTCTAAATCCCATTATTAGATAGTCACGAAGCCCTCACTCTGCAACGGTTCTCACGTCTTAGTCTAACTCCGATTTTTCTTATCCTAATCCATCACCGTTTCCCAGCCACTCTCCAGGCCGCTCTTGTTGAATTGAGCCCCCTTCACTGTCGGAAAATCCACGTCACCGCCCACCACCACACCCATCTCGAGGCCTCTCCCGCCCGCGCCGCCGCCGCTCCCACCTCCCAACAACCACCATCCTCAAAGCTTCCACTGTAACTCAACTCACCGCACACCGTGTCCCTCTCCCCCCTGGATCTTTGCGGCGCGATAGGGAGCCGCATCTTCCGTCGGGACACCGCCGGCGGCCTCCATTAGGACTGGCGCTGCTGGTCCGGTCCAGGCCGGCACAGCAGCATGTCCTCTTTGAGTAAGCCATCCCAATTCCCCAATTCCCCACCGAAGCCGTTCAAGGTGCTGGGTCGATGACGCGAGTCATTTCTCCTGGCCTTTCTCAGCCTCACCGACGAGGCCTGTCTGTATCCCTAACTTCCGTCACCCTCCATTTGCGCGATCCCAGGCTGTGTGGCTTTGTCAGCGAGAGGGGCGAGATGCAATTCTGGTTTCGTTCAATGTGGAGAGAGAGGAGAGAGTGCAAGGATCTTTGAGACTCGAGTGAGCGAGACTCTTGCTGTGTATAGAGATAAACCAACATCCGGGAACTCCGGCGACCGCTTCACCAAACTTTACTGTTACCGGTGGCTGACATGGACTTTCTAAAACCACCAGTTGGCAAGGCTCGCAAGGTGAGCACCTCGAGATTTTCATCCAACGATATGTCTTTCACATGCTAACATGACATCACCAGCCTAAATTCGAGTGTCATCTCAAGGTACGCCTGGCTCACCACTCACTCACTCAACTCACTCGTCTACTTACTCCTCACCTCCCACTCACCCATCCCTCGTTCCCAACTCAGAGAACTCCTCTGACCTTCGTTAGATCTATGACCTCAACAACGTGCCCCTCGTCACCGGCAACTCCTTTGTCAAATGGCACCTCACCCACTCCATGCACGCGGAGCACCGCGGCCGCACCGCCAAGTGTCCCATCGCCAACCACCGCGTCGACTACAGCTTCTGCACCCTCGTGCCCTCCATCCGCATCTCCGTTGACCGCAACAACAACCTGGGCGAGTGCCTCGTCGAGTTTGAGGTCATCCAGGAGTTTGCCGGCACCGAGAAGATCGTCCTCGGCTTTGTCCGCCTTAACCTCAGCGAGTACATCGAGGAGAGTGAGGCCTTTACCAAGGATGTCGCCTCGCCCGGGCGTAAGCGCAGCAATAGTATGGGCGTGAGCCCGGCCAACAGCATGCCCGGCCGTGACTCGGACGTTGTCGAGGATGGTATCGTGAGGAGGTATCTTATGCAAGACAGCAAGGTCAACAGCACGCTCAAGATTGGTATTCTCATGATTCAGGTCGATGGGGAGCGCAGCTTCATCGCCCCGCCCCTGAAGACCGCCCCAGTCTTTGGCGGTATTGGCGGCATCATGAGCGAGTCCATAGAGGATGACGCAGGACGTACGTTCCAAGCTCCTCTTTCCGCTTGCCCCTATTATCCCCCTTTAACTGACACTCCCCAGCCGTTCCGAACATCTCCAAACCCCGAGATGCCGCTGAGCTTCAAGACCTGTACCGCCGCACCCTCGCTGCCTCCTGGTGCCGCCAGCCCAACGAGCTCCCCGCCGACGAGTGCATCGAGGACATCTTCAACGGCGGTAACGGCTGGAAAACCAAGCCCGACGCCGTGTCGCCGGACACGGACGACGAAGACGAGGACGCCGACGACTCGGACTTCCGGGACGGCACCCTCCGGCCCCGTGACGCCCGCCGCATCAACCACGTGCACCACAGCCATAACAACCTCCTCCAGCCAAACCACATCCCCAGCGCCGGTCACGCTCAGCAGCAAACCGCGTCTATCCGCTCCCATCGCCGCACCCCGAGCAACTCCAGCGACAAGAGCGTGTCCACCGTCACCGTCACACCCCACGGCCACGGCCACCACCCGCACGCTGCCCCGCGCAAGAACGTCCGCATCCATGAGCTCGACCACTCTCGCAGTCTCGCCAGCCTGACCTCTTCCATGGCCCTCGACAGTGAGTCCCTCCGTGACGCTGGACTCAAACGATCCAGAGAGGTCCCAGAGTTCGACATCCGGAACGACCTCGTCGCCTGGAGGCTGCCCGGTGAGGTGGGTTTGGATATGTAAATAGGGGCTGTCCTGAGGTGAAAATGGTACTGGCGCATAAATAATCATCTTGTACATAGCACGCGTGTTTCCACAGAGCGTTTGATGTGAAGGAGGCGATTGTACCTCCCCAATTCTTTACTGTTGCAATTTATCGTTTCAATTCATCCCGGGTGTTCCTCCAAGTTCGGAAGTCCCTCTATCGTGCATCTAGCTTTCTACCAAAAGACGCATGCTTTTTATACCTCCATCCTCTATATCAGCGACGCAGACCTTCCCATTCCCGCTTTTCCGCCGGACCCAAGGTGTTTGCTTCTCCATTTACTGGCCCTGCAAGGTTCCTCGCACGCCACCCTTGCCGCCGACTTCCCGGGCCGTCACGGTGACGCTCAGGTCAGCCAGAACATTAATTGTCACCTCAACCTTGCCATCAGCTTTAACGCCCTTGATAGCGGCCTCGGCGAGGAGGTTGCCGACCTTCCAGACCTTCTCGCGCGTCTCCTCCTCGTCGTCAGAGTCAAAGTCGGAGTCCTCATCCGAGTCGTCGGAGGCGGGCTTCTCGGCCTTGGGCTCGGGCTTGGTCACCTTGATGTGAGTGCCGCCCTCAACAACCTTGATGAGGACATCACCGCCCTCCTTGGGAGCAGGGATTCGGACGGTGCGGCGGGCAGGGACAGCGGTTTCGGTGGGCAAGACGGGAGCAAAGGTCTCACCATCGGCGCCAACGGTAACGACACCAATGGCGTGAGAGATGTGCTTGACGGTGGTAACAGCAGGGTGAGTAGACTGCTCGATATCGACAGCCTCGTACTCCTGAATCAGGGAGGCTTGAAGGGCAGCACCGCGGGCCTGGAGCTCTGAGGGGTTGATGGCAGTAGCGCTGGTGGCAGGGGCCAGGATCTGGGTGGTCTCAGGGAAGATACCGCGGAAGTTGTTGGCGATGCGAGGAGTGTGAGAAGTGCCACCAGCCATGATGACCTGATCAATATCAAGGACGTCGAGGCCGGCCTTCTTCACAACACCCTCAACCAGGCGGTTGAAGCCCTCGAACACCTTGCGGCCAATCATCTCGTATCGTATCCTGTTGATGGTCACGGAGAAATCGAAACCGTCCGCCAGGCTCTCAACGCTGAACTGGGCGTTGTTACCCAGGCTGAGGGCCCTCTTGGTGGCCTCGGACTCAAGACGGAGCTTGGCCAAGCTTCGGGCGTTCTCGCGGGGGTCGACGCTGTGCTTCTTCTGGAACTCCTTGGCGAAATGCTCCATCAGGGCCTGGTCGAGGTGGACACCGGCGAACTCGTAGTCGTGGGCAGTGGCGAGGATGGTGTACATGCCACCGCGGGAAGCAACAACAGCGACGTCGGAGCGGGTGCCTCCCAGGTCGGCGACAACAACGATCTTGTCCTCAATGACGGCCTCGGGGCGGGCATCGTAGGCCAGGACGGCAGCGACAGGGTCGGAGACGATCTGAAGGATCTCGATGTCGGCATCGTTGGCAGCCTTGGTCAGAGCCTCGCGCTGCTTCTCAGAGAAGTTGGTGGGGACAGTGACGACCGCAGACGTGACCTTCTTGCCCAGGTAGTCAGTGGCGGAGCCGACGAGACGGCGCAGGTATCGGGTAGCGGCCTCGGAGACAGAAATGGTAGAAGCGGCCTCATCGTCAGCCTTGTCTTTGACTGAGAAAGCGATAGAGCCTTCAGCCTCCTGGGGGTGGGCAGATGCATGGCAGTGGGTAGGGTCGATGGCCTTGAAACTGTGCGCCATCAATTAGCCTTGATATGTCGTGGAGGGGCAGGAGGTAGACGTACTCTTGACCCAGGAAATCGCGGAAGGAGGCGATGGTGTTGTCAGGGTACCGGACGAGGAAAGCCTTGGCCTGGCCACCAGAGTACTCTTCACCGTCGACGTATGAAAGAACAGTGGGGATTTGACGGTCTATTTGGTGAAGAACGTCAGTATATATGTCTTTTGTGGTCGGCATTGAAATGGCTGCTGAGGCGCAAGGCCCAGAGCATACGAGAACGACAGCGAGGGAGAAAACAGCGTGGGAAATCAAGACTCACCGCCATCCTCGTTGGCAATAACCTCGGCCTTGTCGTCGACAGTGTAGGCGATGGAGCTGTTGGTGTTGCCAAAGGTGATGCCGATGGTAACTCGGTTGCCAGGCTCAGGGCCCGCCTTGGCGCCGGCGTTGTCACTCATGGAGCCGGATTTGTGGGTGTGTTTCCTTTGAAGAGGGAGGAGATGGAGGATCGGATCCCTGGTGTTTCGTGACGAGCGTAGGGGAGCAAAAATGACGGAGAGGGCGAGTCGGATTCGGAGGGGAGTGGAAGAATTAGAGGAGGAGGAGGAGGAGGATTGGTGGTGGTGGTAGTAGTGGTAGTGGCAGTAGTGGGGGGTTTCTTTTTCGCCCGGGACCCAAAAATTTGGGAAAAACTGGTATCGCTAATCGCCCACATTTTCCTAGGCGGATAAGGTACGTACCGCCCACGCTCAGCAAGGTGCCCCACCATCCAATGGATTTCCCACAAGGCTGACGATCCAAAGAGGTAGAGAGAGAACTTACTAGTAGATAGATCAAAGAGGCTGTCGCATTTAAAGAAGCCTCCTTCCCTTTCACCACCAGCACAAACCCCGCGCCACCCACACAGCCACGCAACCCCTCCCCATCATGGCTTCTGAAGCTGTCTTCGTCCTCCCCGGCGACCCAATCGACCCGTCCCTCATCCCCTCCCACCCCAAGAAACCTCTGCGCCTCGGCCCCGGCCTGCGCCATGTGCCGCCTAACGACATCTTGCCCACGCTCGCCGGCCAGCTCACGACGGACCGACAAAAGAACGCCCTCCGCGTCGAGAACTCTGGAGGTCGGGTACGTTTTGGTAGTGGTTCGAGAAGAGTGTGAAGATAGAGTGAGGCTAATTGAGTCCCGTCGACAGTACCAACCCCGAGCCGGCGAACTCGTCATCGGCACCATCCACCACTCCGCTGCTGAGGTCTACTACGTGACCCTCTCCGACTACACCACGCCCGCCATCCTCCCCCAGCTCTCCTTCGAGGGCGCCACCAAGAAGACCCGCCCCGTGCTGGCCCCCGGCGCCCTGGTCTACGCGCGCGTCGTCCTCGCAAACAAACACATGGACTCGGAGCTTGAGTGCGTCTCCGCTTCCAGCGGCAAGTCCGAGGGCTTGGGTCCGCTCGCCGGCGGCATGCTCTTCGCCATCTCCCTCGGCATGGCTCGCCGTCTCATGATGCCCAAGAGCGTCTTGGAAGGCAAGGTCGTCGTGCTGGAGGAGCTCGGTAATGCCGGTTTGCAGTTCGAGACGGCTACGGGGAGGAACGGCAAGTTCTGGGTTGATAGCGAAAACGTCAAGACGGTCATCGCCGTGGGACGGGCGGTGCAGGAGACGGATGAGAGGAGGCTAGGAGTCGAAGAGCAAAAGAAACTGGTGAGGAAACTCATCAAGAAGTTAAGTTAGAAAGGCAACACCAAAGAACGAAGACAAGCGGACACGGAAATGCATGGGAGATGGAATATGGTGCTAGAGTCGCACTTTTGTTCTCCATTTCTGGATCGCTAATAAGCTATATACGACCATACAAAGATACCCTGAATTTGAATTCGCAGAGTTCATCTCAACAGAGGAACTGTCTCCTTGGGACCAAACGCCTGATACATCTTCCGCGTCCGTCAATGGACTTTTTTTTGTAGACCCTGCCATCCCCTCCATTGCCTAGAGATGTTTGCTCAAAATGAGAGTGGAATGAAACGCTCAAAAGAAAGGTTCAAAGTGGTTTCAGCAACGCTTTCGGGCCTAGGGCGATAGGTCTGGCCATGGAACAGAGCGCTCCGTCCGGAATCGTTCAAAAATCCACCAAATAATTCCTAGCAAAATGTCCAACGCCGACTCCTCCATGCTTGCTCTTGATGCGCATCGCTATTCCCAGAGCCGTCTAAGAAAAAAACAATTTCCTGGTGAGTCAGGTTACGGGCGTCATGTGCACCTCAGACTTGGACCGTTCGCAAGCATTGGCGCTTCATACGCCGCTCATCTCCTCGTCGGCCTCGACCGGTTCTGGGAGAAACCTCTGGTCCAGGTTGTGGATCTTGGTCATGTGGCGCTTCCAATTGTCTTTTCTGGGAAAGCCCTTGCCACCTTGTCGAGAGTAGTCACATCCCTGGACGGCACAGTGGAACTTCTTCTTCCTTTCGTGTCTGTCATTGATATGTCGCTGAAGATGGGTCTTGGTTCCGAATCCCTTCCCGCAGTTGGGATACGTGCATTTGTGTTCCTTGGTGTGGTATCGTTGGTGATGCCTGATGCGCGTTAGTATTACATATCTACAAAATATTACGAGGCAAAACCTACTTAAGCTTGTGTGGCTGATCGAAGACCTGATTGCAACCAGGCTCATCACATGGGTAGAGGCCGGTCCTTGGAGACACGTTGGCGATACTGTTGTTGTTCGGGGATACACTGTGATGATAGTCGGAGGATGTTGCTTCCGACTTTGGAGAAGGGGTGTCGAGTTGCGTGGCGGGAGTGTTCAGAGTTGAAGGGTTGGTAGACGTGGGACCGGGAAGAGGTGTTGATGCGTCGGAGGGGTAGCTAAGGTGTCGAGAATCACGGTCCGGCAGGGGGGTAAGGCGGTCATGCGATGGAATGTCGACCATGTCCATGTCCTGCTCCTCCACGGGCTCTTTCTTAAATGAGATTTCTCGTTGGGTAGGAGTGGGAGATTGGATAATCGTGGTGGGTTGAGGGAAGTTGGAAGGTAGAGTGAGTGGTGAAGGAGAGTCGGTAGGCTCTTCTGGCGGAGGTTGGTCGGACGGTGGAAGAGCGCTCGGCGAGGAAGACGGGTTGTAGGACATGTACAGTTGATGCTCCGTTCGATGCCACATCTCAGACTCGGTAGTGGCTGGCATAATGTCCATGGGGTTAACGGTACCGGGAGCAGGGTGAGTCGGCGGGGAAGCAGAGGGTCGAAGCTTGGCCTCGGATGGTGGTGACTGCGGCGGAGTCTGGACTGCGCCTGGAGGCAAGTCTGTGGATTTGGTCGGCAAGACGATGGGGGATCCAAGAGCACGAGAACCATCCGGTGGCAAATCAGTTGTCGGAGGGTACATGTCCGTTGGAGATTCGGACGTCACCTCGGCCGTAGTAATGCGGTCCAGGGGAGCATCCTGGCCAGGAAAGGCGCAGCGGGTACCGGTATCGAAGCTATCACCGAAAGTCGGAGATGTGGGTGAGTGCATGGAGTGATCCCTTGTGGTCTTGCGGCTGAACATTTGCTTGAGGCTGTACTTGAGAGAGCTCCCGCGGGATAGCGAGCGCTTGGGATCGGGTTGGGGTTGAGGCTCCTCCATCGTCACCATGCCAAAGGCCTCGGACGGGACTGCTGGACTGTAATAATCTGCGCTGCTACCATTAAGGATACCATTATGAGCGTCACCGATCGATTGCGGCATGAACTCTGTTTCGTATCCAGTGAGGGCGGTCGTTTGGGATTCAGTGCGGACTGGCTGTCCGACCATGGTATGGGGAATATCTGTATCGATTCGAACGGAGCGAGTCTGCTGGTCTTGGCTATCGGGGTGGATGAGGCCATCACGGGGAGTCCAGGCCAAATCCTTGGTGAAACCTCCTCCTATGTCGCCCCGCGTCAGATCCTCTCCAGGTTTGAACGAGTCCTGCGAGGACAATCGGTGTCGGGGGTCGTCGGTGCCGGCAGAACCGCTTGGGGCAGGAACCTGGCCGGTCTCTGCATCGGGAGGGCTTTGGCGTAGTTTTCGCTTCTCTCGTCGGCGGCGGATGATTCGGCGAATGACGACGGGATAGAGGCAGACGAATACAAGCGCGACGGCTACACAGACGCCCACGACGATACCAGCAATGGCTCCATTGTCCAGATGACGCTTGGCCAAAACTCCCCTCCGTGCAATTGTCTCCATGACGTCGCTCCTTCTCCAACTCAGCCGTCGCAATGCTTCCATCGGGTCGGTCCCACCAAGGCTGGAAAAGAAGCGCGCGTGCTTGGGGGAGGCAGGCGTCGCCAGAGGCAGCTGGTGATGGCGGGCAAACCGTCGGTACCTCGCGGGTGTCGTAGGTTGAGCGGGGGTTGGGTAGTCGCGGCGCGTTGGGAGAGGGTTTATTTAGGAGGCCGCCGTCGACGTGGGGAGGCGGTCGAAATGAAGCGAACAGGCCTGTTCGCTGGCGAGCGAGGGCGACGAGACACGGGTTCGCTCAGGAAAGATGGAGACGGGGTTAACAAAACCGAACGGGATGTCACTCAGGCTCTCATCGCATCATGGCGAAGGATGCGTGAGCTGAGAGCAAAGTGACCATGGGACGACGACTAAGAGAGAAAGCCCGGGGCTGTCGGGCTGACGGCAGCGAAGAAAGACGGGCGGCAGCAGGAGCGGCGGGTGCGGACTAATGCGTGCAGCAGCGGTACGTAGATGGTAGTACGCAGTAAGTAGGTGCCCGGGCGGGATGGAAGGGTACGTGCTTCGCTGAAGATGGACGGGACTGATGGATGGAGGTTGGATGGAGGTGAAGATTGATTGTACTGTACCTGGAGCCACAGGCGGTGGGTACTCCCTCCAGGTACCCTAGGTACCTTACCTTCCGTGCTGCATAGCGCGGGCGCCTAGTGCACTAGGTACCTACCAGGTAGGTAAGCTTTCCATGGTTGTGGTGTGCAGGGCACTGCCAAAACTGCTAAAACCCTCCCAGGCCGTGGACCTCGCCAGTGAACTGCTCGTAACGCACGTGTACGTACGACGACGACCCAGGGTCTATTGTCTCATGGGCCACAGCAAGGCCCCATCCATGTTCAGCCAGCCGAGTCAGTCCCCCCAGCCAGTTCCTTTGATTGCAACCCGCTCCTCAGCGCCGAAGGATCGCAGCGACCGAGATAGGTGGAACAGCACCAGCGCCTCCTCAACTGGGCATGTACTGTACCAAACCCAGACGGGGCATTCGTACGCCACCCAAGATTCAGCAACAATTGGGCTGGCACCCGCCGTGTGATTGGATGCATCGTCTGTTCCAACGCCCCGCTTCCCGAACGGCGGGTACGTATGTACTAGCGGTAGCCGAAAGCCAGCAAGCCGTTGTCTAAGCCACACTTTGCATAACTTGGACGACATCATGTCTCCCTCCCGTTTTGAGCGCGGCCGCTTCGTCCCAGCAGACAGGGGCCCCAGCTCGACGAGGTTGGCCTGAAAATTGGGGGCCACAGGGTGAGACACGCTGGGTAGCGGAAGCTAAGGAAGACTCACCCCAGCCCAGCCCTCGACAGATCCTTTGCAGTGGACCAGCCAGGCTCACAGGGGATGTAGACAACCTGAGAGGTAACCCCGGCCCTAACCTGAGGGGTGGTAGCGCTAGCAGGGGTTAAAGTGGGTTTTTTGCAAGTCAACCTGTGAGGTGGTCCAACGATCGTAATTAGTCAGAATTTAGAAAAAGTAGAGCACCTCTCAGGTTAACTTTTACTCTTTATAGTAGCTCCTTCCTATATAATATAGACCTTTATTTATCTAACCCTAGATACTTAATACATTAATAATATATTATTAATATATTATAGTATAATAGTAGGTAGTTTTATATGCCTAGTAGCAACCTATAATGCTTTCGCTGTCCTTAGTAGGTTTACTATTATAATACTTAAGGTATTATAGGCAGTTATTAAGCAAATAGCCGGTTTATCAAGGCATAATGCTTTATCAATGTATTATTAATAGGTATAGCATAGTAGGGGGATTAATAAATTGTTAATTGATTGTCGATAGGTGCGGCGCGGCAGGCGGGGGGGTAATGCATTAATTAAGCTTAGCTGAGAGGTGCTCTACTTTTTTCAAATTCTGACCAATCACGATCATTGGACCACCTCACAGGTTGACTTGCAAAAAACCCACTTTAACCCCTGCTAGCGCTACCACCCCTCAGGTTAGGGCCGGGGTCACCTCTCAGGTTATGTACATCCACGGCTCACACTACCTATGCAATAGCACACACGTTATATCTACAGATACCGCCAAAGCTTGGTCGTTGGTGGTCTCGGTCTCGGTAAAAGGAAGCGGGCTGGGAGCTTACGTCTCGCAGCACCAGCCCAAGCCATCGCTGGTGCGCGTCTCGTTTGATGCCACCTGAGACCAGGGTTTCCCACATCTAGCCGTTGGTGATCGCCGACAATGGATGGCTCTGCTCAAGTCGCATTGTACCAGTGGACGGCGTGCATCCGGGTTGGCATCACCCGTAATGCAAAGGACAATTCTCTCGCCAATTAACAGAGCTCGGCCTGCGAGTTGAAGATGAAAAGACGCCGCAGATCCATCTCTCTGCCATTACTACTACACACAGTCTTCATCCAGCCGGCTTTACGACTACAGGCTACAGACTACAGAGGTGCCGTGCAGAGGCGCGCTCCATGCCGCTTATCTGACAATGGGACCATCCTTCCCACCGTCGTAACGTGCCCTCGGCCACACTGGTACTGCATGCGACTCTTGTCTTCTCCGGGCCTGGCTTCTCTCTATTCGCCAGCCCTACGAGCAAAGTCAAGCTTGAAGCATGCTGGTGTGGTGTCGATTCCGTGCCGTGTCGGCCGAAAAGCCGCCCAGGTATTCACCATTCCGACAGCCTGATGCAGGCTGAGGACGCCAGTAAACTCCGTTCCTAGTCTAGTAGGTCTCAGAGACGGATAAAGCGTGTTGGCCATAGGGCTGGCTGGCATGGGATAGACAACCGCCAAGGATGAACCGCCATGCAGCCAGCCACGGTTGACACATCTGCAACTTCCCCCAATCCATGCTGCAATATAGAAATCTGACTGACACGATCCAGACCTACGGATAATCCTACGAATACGATTCTAGTATCAATCTCCCTCCTGACTGCCGTTCTTTTTTTCTGCACAAATCTCAGATACAGCCTCTTGCCACCATCGTGGTTCCATTCGGCTTCCCAAAAACCTTTCCCCATTAACCATCAAGAAGCTTGGGCCACTTCTCCAGCCTCTAACCGTACGGGAGAATACCAAAGTCCCTTTCTCAAATCCTACTACCAATAGAGCGGGCCCATTGGATTCCGCCCCCGCCTGAGCTCCCACGGAAGTACGACGTAGATGTGTAGTACGTCCGCTGAATTGTCCTGCACGAAGCAGACAAATCATCGCCCAGAAGAGACAATAGGCAGCGTAAACTAGAACATAATGAAACAATCCCGGCCATGACATTCTCCCAAATGGACAACGTCAGACCTGCCATGTCAGAGTCGGTTCCAAGGAACAAGGACTGTAGCGCAGTCCATCTCTGTCTAACTCTGCGACACCAACCCGCATTTGGCCTCAGCTCGCCACTCCATCGTGTGCAAAGGGTCCCGTCACCCAAATCAGGTCATGCGATGCTTTGCTGTCCCATGTGCGCCGTCCCATGCGAGGGCAGTCCCGGCCTGGAAATGCGAATCGTCCATGCAATTTACGGCAGTTACCTACTGATGAAACATGGCTACGGTTGCGGTTGCGGCGCTCGGCCTTATCCGTTTTGTTTCCCCTGCTGCACTAAAGAAATGCTTGTCTCACCCAAGGTCAACCCTCCCAGTCAAATCAAAACACGGCAGTGACCCGACAGTCATCACTCCATTGCCGCCAAGGTCTTATACCTGGTACTCCGTACCTGTAATGCCAAGACACTCACCAGACAAAATCCGCCAGCAGACGCCAGCCGCCTCCCCGCAGCTAGCAGCTAGGAGGAGGTCCTTTACCCAAGCATGATGGAACCTTGTTCCAACCTCCAGTCCCAAATCACAGGCAGGAATGAAGATTCAAGATAAGCACGCATGTTGAATTTGATTCTGTTGACTAGCCCAAACCGTTACTTCACTTCCAAGTTGTTTGCGAACACATCAATCAGACCAACTCATCCGAACCAAGACCTTCCGACTAACCACACAACAAGCTTTCACTTCGTACGACACTCTCTATGCTCGAATCAATCCCATGCTTCTCACAGCACGAAAACTCGACGGTCTGCCGCTGCGTCATCCCAAATCTGAGACGTGTATTCAGCTCTGACGAGCCTTCCAAAAGTCCTTCGCCAAGTCATCTGATGGTGCATGAGAATAATCTCCGCTTGACGTGCGCGTGTGATGGCCACATTGAGGCGCTGGGGCTCGTTCATGAATCCGGCTTTGGTAGTCCGTACCATGTCGAGGAAGACGACGTCAGCCTGGTTTCCTTGCGCTTTGTCTACCGTCATGACTTCGACCCGGTCCTGCCACTCTTGCGGCCATTGCTTGACCTCGGCCACATATTGGCGGACAGCAGAGCTGTAAGGAGTCTGGATCATGATATTCCCAGGAATATCCATATTGACGATGCTTCTGAACTTGGTATCTCCCAAGAGCTTCTGAACTTGGTTAATAACCCACTTGTGGTGAGCGGGGTTCCAAAAACTGCTCCGTTGTAACTCTTCTTGACTGTCATTCAATCGCACAATGACCCGGTTCTCCTTCATTTCTGGAACACCTCCAAGCTGCTGCAGATACTTCTTCAAGTGTGCGACGCTTTGCGGGTACTGTTCTGCGGCCTCATATCCGGATATCATCTCTCCTTGGTAAAACATTTTTGAGGGAAGCCTGTGCAGGTTTCCGTGGGCACGTTTGTTGACAAGAAGCTTGCTACTGATAGCTCCTACCATCTCAGCTCTGGCCATCAGGCTGACTCTCAGTTGCTCGGCATACGGATTGAACTTCAACCCTTGCCGTGCCATGTCCCGCCTGTCACCGCCTTTGACAAATGGACGGGTCTGCTTGACGTCGCCGGTGAGAATCCATGCGATCGGGTCGAAGTAGGCCAGTGGGATTAACGTCGTCAACTCTCTCGCATGCGGAGCCTCGTCCACAAAAACCACGTCTGGGCGGAACAACTTGGAGAAGCTTCCGTAGGCTGCTACTGGTGTTGTGGCGATGAAATCTGTCTGTGCGAGAACTGCTCGGTAAAGTAGCGACACTTGGCTTCGCAACGATTTCCAATCACCCGTGGTCAGCACTTCACCTGCCTCCATGCTAGCCAGAATACGTTTGAGCGGCTTGAAGCAGTCGTGCTTGTGTTTTTCGTAATACTCCCACGCAACTTCATCCAGGGTGGGGGCTTTGTTTGGGTTTCTGGAAATTCCAGTGTGTTTGGTGATATTGACTGTCGTCAAGAATTTCTTAACAAAATCCAGCTCACCTCGCGAATCAGGCTCGCGGTTATTAGATGAAGATGTGTTCAAGGTTTCACTATTTCTCATCTCGTATGGCCAACCATGCATCCGCACGATTCTGAGCTTCAGGCCCGCGGCCTGGCACAGCGTGTAGTACCGATCCGCAGCGTCATCGACAGTCTTGTTGAGGTCAACAATGAACAAGATGGGGCTGTGCCTTTTTTTTGATCCGGGGCGGCGCTTAGATTGGATGAGTGCCGATAGAACCATGTTCCATTCAGTTTTCCCTGCTCCTGGGCAGCCGTTGACAAAAAAGAGTCCATTCGGAATCTCGGTAAGTGCTTGGTAGGCTGAGCGATGGTCCGAGTTGAAAGACTTGAACTTTTGCAACAGAAGCTCCGGAATGCGGTGTCGCGGGTTGAGTGGGTTCTTCAGATGAGGAAACTCTTTGTGGAGATTGTAGTAGGTCTTCCAACTCTGCTGGAAGTTCTGAATCATCTGAAAAGCGCTCTTTGCTTTGAGACTTAGTTGGCGTTCTTCGGCTCGAGGGGCTTCCACGAAACGTCTAAGGGCCGCCAACTCAGCCTCGAAGGTCATGGAGAAAGTATCCCAAATGATTGTGATATTTTGGTGCTTCCTTTCATCCATTGTCAGGTTCTGGAAGTCGTCGAGGCTTGAGGCTGTTCGAAATGCTGACATCAAGTCTAGCTCCACGTGTGTTCCGTCTTCCGTTTCCCAAGATCGCGGCACGTCCACCTTGAAGGCGGCACATTTTGAGATATAGGGAGTCGGCAAACCCTCGGCATCCTCGTAGGGGTTGGGTATACGTGTTGTGCTTAGATGCACCAAAGAGAAAATCCCGCTGGGTTTTTTGACCCTCGACTCCACGTCGATGGTGAAGTGGTCTCCCATGGATGGAAAAACCACATCGTCGGAGGGATTTGGAATTTTGACAAGAAGCAGCCAGGACTTGGCGAAGGAGGTGGTGAGCCCTGGAATTGGGGCGATCGGCCAGGTTTTGAACTGAACCTTCTTCTCGTTGAATCGCTTGAGGATTTCCTCTTCGTTTTGCATCTCAATCAAGGTTCCTTGTTCGTGCCGTGTGACATAAACGTCTTGGTCGAGAAAAGTATGCAGCACAGGTGCCGTCTGTATAGCGTACGTGTCAGCATGTTACAGAGCCACCAACGCAAGGGTTGAGGACTGACCGGTGCAACACGGTACCCGCCTAGGAGTGTGTCGACTGCCATGATGCAATCGAAGTGGGAGGTTTGGGAGATTTCGCCGCTCGTTCTCGTGTCGTCTCGAGGTTCTGGTAGGATCGCTGTATGAGGGCGCGACTTAACTGAGATAATCGAAGAGCGAGGCTTGGTAGCTAAGTAAAGAGCAAGATCAAGAAGAAAGGACGGTTGTGTGACGGAGAGAGGAGATTTAAGAAGGCAGGCAGTAAGAAGCTAGAGCAAACGCTCAACCTCCACCGTTGTTGGAAGGTGCATGCCACAAATCGGATTTCTGCCTGGCAGCTGCCGGCAGCTGCTTTCGTTGGCAGAAATCCGAGTGCAAAATGGCCTAAAATGGACGAGAGAGCCCGGGAACAATGAATGGCCTGTATGTGAATCACTGGTAGCAGCTTTTTAGTGCTGCGACAATCCTGCTGTTCACCATTCGCTCGGTCACTTTAAACATGAAGGTGTGAGCCTTGCGCTCGGTCGTTTCAAAGATCCGGGTGCGAGTAAAGAAGCTTGATAGGTAAGGACAAGTAATATTCAATGACAGCTAATATGCTACCTCGTATCGTACTTCTTAAACGTGGATGGGTAGATGTCTTCGATGACCCAGCACCCTGCATTCCCGCCCAGATGCTTGAACACTGAGCAACCACTGCCGCCTGGGTTCAGCATAATTAATCCCCGTACATATATTCGCAACGCAGTACCAGTAGAACATGAAGGCCTGGTGGCCAAACTTGTGTGCGTGTGTCGCCTAGCACGTCGGCAGCGTCTTCGGGTCAGGTCCATGTCAGATCGATGACCATGCAATCCTCCTGGTCAACTTCCAAAGGCCGATCCACGCTACCTTCGACGATCTCCATAAAGTCTTCATCCATTTCCGGCGATGCTGTCTCGTTTTCGAATTCGCGGTCGAGGTTCATGGACGTGTCGGACGTATCAGACTCCTCGTCGATGAGTATGAGGTCTTCTGTCGGCTGGTATAGCTGCATGCCGTCTTCCTTGAGCAGCCATTTCTCGATATGTCGGTACAGTACTCGGACTGTGTTTGGAGGGAATGCGTTTCCAATCTGCCTTTTGATTGAGGTTTTTGTGCCGAAGAAAGTGTGGTTCTTGGGAAACCCTTGAAGGCTGGCGTATTCTCGCAACGTCAAGTCTCTCGTGCCGTCGGGGAAGTAGATGTCGCCACCGCCAGTGGTGATGGTCCCTGCTAGGCGGTTTGGGTCGTATGGAGGCCTTCTCGGTTGGTGGTATTTGACGTTGTCTAAATCATGGAGATCATCGCCCACGCGAATGCCACCAAGTGCGCTCCGGATCGTGTTGCATGGTTGGAGGCCACCTTGACCATCTAGAGAATGCGTTGGTGTGGGGAAAGGAGGAAGTCGCTCGCCGGGCGCAGCAGCAATGATGATCAAACGCTTGCGGTCTTGAGCTGCTCCCCAAGTGCATAGCCGCACGACTTTCCATCTCACGGAATAGCCGAACTGGGTGAAGTCGGCTAGGAATGCTCGAAAGTACTCGTTGTGGCGGTGGTGAGTGAGGCCAAACGTTTGCTCAACCGTGATGATCCGTGGTCTAGTCTTTTTAAGCAGCTGGTTGGCACCGAACAAGGCGAAGATGTTCTCGTCGTCGTGTGCAGAGGCCCAAGTGTGAGCGGGTGAAAAGTATTGGCAGGGCGGCGAGAAATGGAGCACATCAACCCGCATATGCCCATTTCGAGGGTTGGACATGAACTCGTCCAACGACATCTTGAAGAGTTTTGTGTGTGGGAAGTTTGTTTCGTAGGTGT
Source organism: Neonectria ditissima (assembly GCA_001305505.1). Lineage (NCBI taxonomy): Eukaryota > Fungi > Ascomycota > Sordariomycetes > Hypocreales > Nectriaceae > Neonectria > Neonectria ditissima. The sequence goes on from LDPL01000006.1 coordinate 464,865, forward strand.
CCCAGAGCTCTTCCGCTTTGTCCACTGCATACTGGACCTTGAATCCGGCCATCTGGGCTCCTCGCGACACTCCTCCCGCGCCTGAGAAAGCGTCAAACAGCGTGTATTTTTGGCCTGGAAGTCGATAAATTTGAGATTCAATCGGGTTCGTCGCTTCTAGATCGATGAAGTTTGCTCGGACAGGTTGGGAGGGTATCCAGCATCCGCCCTTCATTCGGCTCCCTCGCCATTGGTTTCTCAGAATATCCTCCGAGATTCGGTACTGAGCGTCGGGAACACCATCCCCGTGAACCCGGACAAGAGATTCTTCGGTCTGCCTTTTATTTCTTCCTTGCGTAGTGAAACAAACCTCCAGTCTCTAGCGGCAGGTAAGATGCTCAGACTGACTCAGGATTCGGGGTCGGTGGACTGATGAGTTGAAGGTCGGATATAGTGCATTGGTGAAGATCAGTGTTCTTGGTTTGACCACCGTCGAGGGGCAAACGTCCACAAGTTCTTCCGATTTCGTTGCATCTCCATCGTCGAAGTAGAGAATCATGCAGACCTCGTTGGACTTCTTTGGGAGCTTGCCCAACACCGACCGTGTTCTTGCGAAAGGGACGCCCCGTATATTGATTTTCCCGGTAGATCTGCATCGAATGATGGAGCGGACCAAGACAAAGTTGATTGAGTATTCACCGACGAGAAACTCGCGGACCTCTAAGAAGGTTCCGGACTTGATGACTGAATCACCTACTCTGGCTGTCTCTAGCACAAACTCGCCTTCATGGAGCAATCTGTGTCCCACAGTACCAAGGTCTGCAGTAAGGTCGATCACCTCATCTGGAATTTCCACGACTTCAGGCGCAGGAGTACCGCCTAGTGTACCAGTCGATCGCTGCCTCGGCCAGAGAAACGGTCTTTCAGTGAGGAATTGAACCTCGTCCTGGTCGCGATTGAAGTAATTTCGCATGTCGGCTTCGGGGGTGCGCCGGTTCACGGACACAATGTAGATGCAGAGACACCTAGAGTAGGGTCCTGTTTCGCAGGCGAGAAGTCGTGTTAGCGCAAAATCTCGATGCGGAGATGCAACAAGCTCACCACTGACAGGTACACAATATCAATCAAATGTCAAGAAAAGTATTACTCTGACTCTTTCGTGTTGATGGCATCGAGGGTATAGACACTGCTAGCACGACAATGGTCTCCAAAGTAGGCGGCACATGGGTTAACACGACGACCTCTTCCAGGCGAGACGGAGTTGAGAGGTTGAAGTTACAAAATGTTAGAGATGGATAGAATGATTAGATAAAAAGTCAAGCTCGGTTAGCTTAAGGCGGTGAATGATCTATACTGTTTGCTCATATTCAGCATTCTGAGACCAGTGTTTGACCATCTGAGATGTTTCTGAGCAGAGTTTGGAGCACACTTGGATTTTGGTTGGAGAGATTTGGTTTCTCCTTATCCTCTTGATTAAAAACGCCGGGGTCTTTTGATACGCTCGATCATAATTTCAACATTCTTCCCTTGAGCGGTTACCGTGTTTGCAACTTTTTGACAACTTGTAAACGCAACTGTAGGGTAGCAAGCCAACCAACCCTTGTTAGCTCCAAACCCGCGAACAACGAACATTAAACACTTTCATTAAAACCTTTTGTTTTTGAAGACATCACTAGGTTCGGCACTAAAAAGGCTGCGACCCCTGGATGTATTCGTAAGTAGACTGAGTCTATGACCAGTCTTTCCTGGTGTCAGGGTCATAAACAGCGCTACCGAGTTTTAACCGGAACCCCCTTGAGGACAACTCTGGCACTGCGCGAAGTCATTGATGTCATCAGCTCGGATCCAGCGCTCTTTAATCAGCAGAAGCGCCACTGAATTAAATGAATCGCGACTCATAAGTGCTATAATACGTCCAAGAACGCAAGAGGTAGTTCATGTGGGGAGAAACCGCACATGCATCGAGCCTTATCTCACTACCACCTCAACATTGTGTGTGGACGAATCAAGTCCCAGAGACCCCCAATCCGCAACAACCGTCCCCCACAGGAGTGGGAATCCCCCCCAAACCGGCACCTGCTTGACATTTCTACCATGTCCACGACTCGATCCCTGCGTAAGCGACCCGCGGAGAGTGTGGTTACCAGGCCTCCGACCAAGAAGAGACAGGTTCAAGTAGCCAACCAGCCAGCAGAAGATGGAAAATGGGAAGAACTACCGCACAATCTTGGCCGGGTGCGAACATCCAAACTCCATACCAATCCGGACCTTACACAAGACGTCGATGTTGTGAAAAGTGAAGATGAAGGTGACAGAAGGGTGAAACTTGAACATGATCTGTCAGAACTGGAGGATGCGACGGATGCCCCGGATGCCCCGGAAACCGCCATTGCTCAACATCTGGAATCAACATCTCAGAGATCACTGCGGCCAAGACGATCAGCCGTTAAATCCTATCTCGAGTCAGAAGACGAAACTCCCAAGATAAAGGTGTCAGCGAGATCTCCTGCCAAGGCGCCTGCTACCCAGAAACGGATGGTCAAGCAAGAGATCAAGGAGGAGAACGTGGAAACAACCGTCAAAACGAAAACGCGGGCAGCTCCCAAGAAGACAAAAGACAACCCATATGGACTGACGCCTGGAATTTCTCCATTTCCAGAATGGGCAGCCCCTTCGGTGGCAGATTGCAAAGAGGTCTATAGCAAACTGGGGAAAATCCATGGATACGCCAAAGCACCTGACAAGATACCTGCGCCATCACTGGAGGTTTCTGGTTGCGGAGAAGTTCCAGCTGTCCTGGATGCCATGATCCGCACGCGCCTGAGTGCTCATACGTCCGCAGCCAACTCGAATGCCGCATTCAAAGGATTAGTCACCAAATTCGGAGTCATCAAGGAGGGTGTTGGACAAGGCAGTGTGAACTGGGACAAAGTTCGCGTAGCCCCAGTGGAAGACATCGTCGCGGCCATTAAGCACGGCGGGCTAGCCCAGACCAAGGGTCGAGACATCAAGGCCATCTTAGGAATGGTCCACGAGGAGAACAAAGTTCGACGGGATGCTTTCGTTGCGGAGAAGCAGACAGGAAAAGCAGCGGATGTGATTGGGGCCAAGGAAAAGACTCAGGGTCAGAAAGACCTTGAGATCTTGAAAGCCGAGAAGGGTATCCTTTCGCTGGATCACATCCATGGAATGCATCCAGAGGAAGCGATGAAAGAATTGGTCAAGTTCCCCGGTATCGGTGTCAAGACATCGTCATGCGTCATTTTATTCTGCCTTCAGCAGCCCAGCTTCGCGGTCGATACGCACGTCCATCGTCTGACGGGCTGGTTGAAGTGGATGCCGCCGAAGGCAACGAGGGACCAGGCATTCAGTCACTTGGAGGTCCGCGTGCCTGACGACCTCAAGTACGGATTGCACAAGTTGTTTGTGCAGCACGGACGAAGCTGCATAAGATGCCGAGCAAACACTACGGAAGGAACAGAGGAGTGGAACGAAGCTGAATGTCCGATTGAGGAGCTTGTTGATCGGATAGGAAAGAGACAAAAGGCTGTAGGGAAGTCTCCAGGGAAGGCAACAGTGGTCAAGAGGAAGAAGATCAAGGATGAGGATGATTTCAGCGATTAGCCAAGCAAAGAACAGTCAACTGTAGAGCAGTAAAGGAGACGATTTACTACCTAGACCCATCAAAATTTTGAGGAATGGCAAAGACCTAATATTAAACAATATACTCGATTTATAAAGTATTTAGGTATGCAGCTGTACAGTGTAAACAGTTACCTGCAATGCTTCCCTCAATCAGCTACCACGAAACTCCTCCATCTTTCAACTGCACTCCGCCCGATTTAATCAAGGAACCAAACACATATTTTCTATCCTCCAACCTGAGTTGAACAATTCGAGATTTTGGTGTTTTCAAAACAGCAGCTACAGAAGAACGACACCGTACTAGTTTCCTCGAGGTCGAAACTCGAAAGAGGGAGGCCATTCCCTGAAGCCCCCCCACTGTCGGCCGGCCAGCGCACGGACCACGTATTCGATTAAAACCCCTGTAAGTCGCGGCTACCCACGCGTGCCAGTGGTCCAGTGGTCCAGTTCGGAAAGCTTCACCTTGACATTTTTCAAACAGAGCGTCACAGGACTTTGCCGGCTCGCAACCTTGTTGGAAACCGAGAGCGCGGGTATGATGCGCAATCTCTTAAACATCTTCGCATCCTCCTCACTGACCTGAATTTCTCAGATTGCGCCGTTTCCCCCGAGTCGCTACCTCGCAGCCGACCCAACAACGAACCTCCTAGGCATCCGTATCCTAGCAACCCCCAACGCCGAAGCAAACGCCGACAACGCATCGCACAACACTCGTCTACCACTCTCGCTCGACTTGTTGTAGCCACCATATTCGCCCTCGCTGCGTTCCCTAGAAAATTTAGACGCCTCGCAAACCCATCCCATCCGTCATTCGCACCGTTCCCCCCTTCACCCTTCTCCCTTCGTCGTCGACCCTACACCCTGATGAGCAGTCGTCTTATCTCCCGTCGAGATACCCTGATCTGGCCGTTAAATCGAAGAATGCGTGCCCCCAAGCACCATTTCTACCATGTCTAGCATCAACGATGAGCTGGCGAAATGGTACGAGGAGTTCCAGAAGTTTCCGCCTCAATACCACCTCCTATGTCCCCGAACTGGCGACGAGGACGACGAGAACTATAAGATATTGGATGATCCAGAGTCCAAGATCTCCCTAGAAGAGAAGAAAAAACGGATAGAGGCTGGTAAGGAGCGGCTTGAGGTTACGTATTGGAACAGTCTCATCTTTGGGTTTGATAAGAGAATCGCCGGAAAATGGCTGGAGGACTTTACCAAGAGGTTGGAGGAGGGCCTCAAGTTCTGCTCGGACTGTGTCTTGAACTGGCACATGAAGCGCAAAACAACCATACAAAAATTCGCCGAGTGAGTACCCCCTGCCCAAGCAAGGAGTGACCCCGTTCCGCTAACGACTGTAGGCGTTGGGACGAAGACGCAGTATCCCATATTCAGGAACTCCTCGACCGTTTAGATGTCAGCCGTATTGACCACAACCTGAAGTGGGCGAAGGAGTTCATCGAAAAGATTGAATCGACTGGTGCCGTGTTCAAGAAGTCGCAGTTTGGAGAGCACATATCAGAAGTCCACATAACGGTATACGAGGCTCTATGCTGCATCACATACATGGCAAACCCAGAGCAACGTTCTACATTTCAGTATGTCTTCCGCCGGCTCCAGGGAAAGAGCATGCTCAAGTTGGGGACCAAGGATCCCCTGCCCGGAATGACATATTTCCTCTTCGATCAGAAGAATGAGGATCGCCGCAGGTGGGCAATGGAGAATTGGAAGAATCTCGATAGTAACGCCATGTCGCAGGAACAGTTCGACTGGGCTGTGACTGGCGGTCTTATAAGTGCTATGGACGACATCAACAGGAGGGACATAACGCAGCCAACGAGTGAGATGTACCTCGAGATTGAAAGGTTTTGGCTCGGATTTGAGGAGATCCTCAGAACTTTGAACGCGGACATCATTCTCCATCGCCTTCGAAGTCTCGAGGTGAGGTCGGGTTGCCCCAACATCTACGACTTGCTTTTCCGCCACATTCAATTCTGCCACTCGGAGGGGGTCCTGGTCATCACGATCCGCATCCTCACGGGTTTTCTCAAGAAAGCACCCAAGGCGTTTTGGGAAGTAATTGGTGATGCCCGTCCCAACGTCATCGCTGATCTGCTATTTGGCAGCCCGGTCTACAAAACTCTGCTTCGCCAGTCCCTAGAAGATTGCTGGACTGGATTTGATGCAGGCACCTCCCTTGTGCCATTTCCCACCTCTTGGGTTGATCCGTGGCTGTTTTCATTGAGTCGTGATCGCAGATACGATGCTTGCGAGGTGCTGATGCATACCCTCTTTGAGAGCCTCGCCAAAGATGCAAGTATAGGCGAACCTGGCCAATCAGCTTGCATTCGAGCTGGCTTCGATGCGCTTTACCTTACCATGACCACATTCTTGAACTCGGAAACCAAAATTGGGGTTGGAACCGTCAACCTTTACGCCACCGCTGCCTTTAACCTAGTCCTGAAGTATAAGGACCTTATTCTGCGCAACCTACGTCCACCGACGGCGGCTCGCGAGGGTTGGCAAACGTTCCAGGTTGCAACAGCGGCCAAGAAGGTTCTCCAGGCGGCTATGAAGTTGGACATGAAGATTTTCGCAGAAGAGTACGACTCCCTTCTCGAGGGAAAGCAGCTCCAGTCCACCATTGTCCGAAACTCTAAGACATTCTGGCAGGGCATTGTGGAAATGTTTGACGTTTCGGGTGAGCAGGTTGACTTGGCCAGAGACATTCTGTTGTCCCTCGAACCCCTGATTGGCATCGAGCAGATCAGGCCACTCAAGAACGGCCAGTTGAGCGAGTCAAGCAAAACTTTCAACACAGCTCTCGCAGATACCATACATGTTCTTGGCAACACCTTGGGCAGAATGTCCGAACTGGATGCTACAGACCTCAACACCCTCTTCGACGACCGCCTTGCCTTTCAAGACACTATAGGTCTTTCTGTCCACAGTGAATCAGATCTTGCAGAACCAGCTTCAGAATTGCTCAAAAGCTGGACTGGGGAGTTCTCTCGAAGCGGTGCGTTCGAACAGATGTCTCAACTCCATCCAGATCAAACCCTTTCTTCGATTGTGTGGTCCCTGGAACGCATTTTGAAGCCTCCCAACCCGTGGGGACCCATCAGACCTATTCTTAACATGAGCCGAGATGTACTCCGCGGACTGGCTGATCCCATGTCTGGAGTTCTCAGAGTTAAAACCCTCGAGCCACTGTCCGCCGCAAAGGTCTTGCGATGGTGGAGTGAGCAGTGGCGATTCGTCTCTACGGCTTGCAAAAACATTGAAAACTGGTCTCGGTACATCCAAAATACCGTCATGCAAGAGTTCTGCCGTGAAATCATGGAGCTCGCGGAAGCTCTTGTTGCGGAGGACGGGTTGATCGCATCAGCCATTTCCAAGTCACTTGGTAAGAGTGAGAAGGATACGATGTCTCAGATTCTTATTCCCGCGAAGCAGCATTTCGGGGGTATGGAAAACATGATTCGGCTCAAGGATCGATGGCTTGTTGACGTTACTGTACGCGTCTTGTGCAAGATCCTCACGCGACTCCGAGAGAATGGGCATGAGATCCATCCGGCGTCTCGGAAGCTCATCACAGACGCGTGTCTTCCAACTGCTGTTCCCGGAAAGTACGTTCGGTCAACAAATTTGACAGACCAACAACGAGCGGAGCTTCTCCAGGCGCTGGGTCAGACCGACGACGAAGTTCAAATTTATCAACTGGGTATTGCCTCACAGACAGCCGACATTGCTGCGCAGAAGGCGAAAGATAAGGTGATCAAGAAGCAGAGTAGGCTTGATGCTTGGTCGAAGTCGGGCACTGGGACACCGGCAAGCTCAAGCACCAAGTCTGCTAGGTCTAATCGCGACGATGTCCTTGAGTTGAGCAAATCCCTCGACAACCCGATTCTTAGGCAGATCGAGGCTCGGCAAGCTAAAGCCAAGGCCAAGAACACGAAGCTACCCGATCAGAAGGCCATCTCCGCCCTCAAGGAGAGTAGACAGAGAGAAAAGGCGGAGAAAGCTAAACGTGACGCCGACGCTATCGCTCGCGCAAAGCAGCTTAGAGGAGAGATTGTTCCTGGCGAAGGCTCAGGTCTTCTCGGGCTTGGTCTTAGCGGCAAGGATCATACGCGAAGTGACATTATGGTCAATAGCTCCGACGAGGAGTCAGACGAGGAGGACGAGGACGAGTCCGATGTCGATAACGAACTCGCTGCTCTCAGTACCGGAGGACTGAAAACTCTCGACGATGTTGAGAGGCGCCGACGGGCAGCCTTGCGTGACAAGCTTCGAAAGCCAGTCAAGAAGATAAGACAACAACGTTCTGTGAAGGAAATGAGGGCCAGACTGATTCCTCCTATGGACCGACTGCACAACACCATCTTAGCTTGGGATATCTTCCATGAGGGAAACGACCCTCCCGTTGGACCGGCCGCGTCAGCAGTCGCGACGAAGTACTCGGATCCCAAATCCTACCAGGAGACATTTTTCCCCTTGCTAGCCTCGGAAGCCTGGCGTTCGTTTGTCACCGCAAAGGACGAATTGACGTCTCAACCGTTCGGCATGAAGATTGCTAGCCGTGCAAGCGTCGACAGTTACTTGGAAGTGACGTTCACGATGCCCGTGGTTCAAAACAAAGAACGGCGTGTAATGGAAGGCGACATTCTTCTCGTATCTGAAGCCGAGAACCCTCTAACGGACAAGACTGCTCGACATTGCTTGGCGAGAGTGCATCGTACTACTTACAAGAAGGACCTCATTGAGATAACGTATCGTGTGGCATCTCGAGGTAACCCGCTATCGCAAGCCTTGACTCCTAGCGCAACCGTGCATGGTATCAAGATTACCAACATGACCACTATAGAGAGAGAATACGCAGCACTGGAGAGTCTTCAGTATTATGACCTCATGGATGAGATTCTCAAGGCTGAGCCGTCACCGATCATCCGGTACGGAGAAGAAAAGATCTCTAGTTATATGGACAATTACTCTCTCAATCGAGGTCAGGCTATGGCAGTTTTGGGTGCACATGACAATGACGGATTCACTTTGATTCAAGGGTAGGTTTCTTGACTTATAGATCCTTCACAAGCTAACAAACTACAGGCCTCCAGGAACCGGAAAGACGAAAACTATCGTGGCCATGGTAGGAACCCTTCTCTCCGAGCAGCTCAACCAAATGGGCAACCAAGGTATTCCTGTTGGTGTCCCATTGCGACCGATCGGTGCCCCTACACCAAACAACCAACCTCGATCCAAAAAGCTTCTTGTTTGCGCTCCCAGTAACGCCGCCGTGGACGAACTGGTCCTGCGACTCAAGTCTGGTATCAAGACAATAGGTGGCAAGACCCGAAAAATCAACGTTATCCGATTGGGTAGAAGTGATGCCATCAACGTCGCTGTGAGGGATGTTACTCTCGACGAGCTAGTCAAGGCACGCCTCGAGGGTGACACAACAAAGGAAAAAGCCAAGGCCGACCGCGAGAAGTTGCACGAGGATGCTGGAAAGATTAAAGAGGAACTGTCGGAGCTGCGACCTCGGCTTGAAGAAACGCGCGGCCTCGATGACCGAGCCCTCTACAACACTCTCTCCCGGCAGTTTGAGGAGCTGAAGAGGCGGCAGATGCATATTGGCAAGCAAATAGATGCTCAGAAGGACAGCGGCAACTCGGTTGCGCGAGAAATGGAGATGCGCCGTCGTCAAGTTCAGCAAGAAATCCTCAACGGGGCCCAAGTTCTCTGCGCTACCCTGAGCGGTAGCGGTCACGAGATGTTCAGGAACCTCGACGTCGAATTTGAGACTGTCATCATCGACGAGGCTGCTCAGTGTGTTGAACTGAGTGCCTTGATCCCCTTGAAGTACGGATGCTGCAAGTGTGTTTTGGTCGGTGATCCCAAACAGCTACCTCCCACGGTCCTTTCGCAGTCAGCTGCAAGGTTCGGATACGATCAAAGTTTGTTCGTACGAATGCAACAGAATCATCCGAAGTCTATCCACCTGCTGGACATGCAATACCGCATGCATCCTGAGATCAGTATGTTCCCAAGCAGAGAATTCTATGAAGGACAGCTTCAAGACGGTCAAAACATGCAGGAGCTCCGCCAGCAACCCTGGCACAAGAACCTTCTGCTCGGACCGTATCGCTTCTTTGACGTTCAGGGTGTCCAGGAGCGTGGTCAGAGAGGCCGATCCCTGGTCAACACTAGAGAATTGGAAGTTGCCACGCAGATTTACGACCGGTTCAGCAAGGAGCAACGAGACATGGACTTGACCGGCAAAATTGGTATCATCACTCCATATAAGGCACAGCTGTTCGAGCTTCGGAACCGATTCACAGCCAGATACGGCGAGGGCATCACGAACATTATCGAATTCAATACGACTGATGCCTTCCAGGGTCGAGAATGCGAGATCATCATCTTCTCATGTGTTCGGGCTAGTCCCAGTGGTGGTATTGGTTTCATGACTGACATTCGACGAATGAATGTCGGTCTGACCCGAGCCAAGTCGTCACTTTGGATCCTTGGTGACTCGAGGGCCCTTGTTCAGGGCGAATTCTGGCGCAAGCTCATTGATGATTCCAAAGCGCGAGATCGATACACTAAGGGTGATATCTTGTCCATGCTTCGCAAGCCTCTCGAGCAAGCTAAACCAGGCACTTATCTCCCTCCAGTCCAGCAAGCGCAGGATCGAGAGCTTGTTATGCGTGACGCACCAGCCATAAGCGCGCCGCCACCCAAGCCACCACCAGCCCCTCGCTCACAACCGCCGAACGTCAGAGTTGAGAACCCCCCTAGTTCTGCTGCTGCACCGGGTCAGATCCCTGGTCTTGGCGGACTTCCGAAGAGCGAGATAGTTCCAAGGTCAGGTGGACCACCGGTGATCCATACGTCTGCGACCAAGTTACCTGGATCAGAAGTAAAGAAACGATCCCTAGATGGTCCCGAATCCAACCAACCTGGAACGAAGAGAGTATGTCAAGAGACACCTAAACCCCAACCACACATTTCTAACACACCAACAGGTCGCCAGCGACAGGGCTCGGGGTGGGCTCATGGGCAAGTTTGGTTCGAGACCGAACCGGCCGCCGAAGCCTCCCACGGATCCATCTGCCATGTCCGTACTGGGGATGGTGCCCCCAGAGCGACCACCAGCGATACCAACTGGTCCGATGAACCAGATGAACCAGATGAATCAGATGAAGACATCGAGTGGATCGACGTCCAACCAGACAGAGGCAGCCAGTAGTCGGGTACGTGAATGGCCATCCCCGCTAAACTAGCCGGACATTTTGCTGACACCAAGGATTAGTTGCCACCGAAGAGCTTGCCTCCTCCCAACCCTCGAAAGAAGAAAGGAAAACCAAGTCTCTTTGTGCCCAAAAGACGATAATCCTTACACAACAAGTACGGGGAGCACTGTATTTTTAAGCATCAAGGATACCTGCGACTAGCATTTTCAGGCGTTGGAGGAACAAGTGGTCGTAATACGAGGATCTACCTGCATCGGGGAGAGCGTTTGGGCGAAATCGGAGTGCACCAGCACCCGGACCTCATGCTCTTGATATAGGCGAGGAGTTGGGTAGAGTCTGGAAGTGGCTACTATACTGGCCCATGGCACCTCACATGAGGTGTACGAGCGTGCGTTGAACGGAGTGACGACCGATAGAGTGTAAAGGCGTAGGATTGAGGTCAAGAGGTCGAGGCGGTACTTGCGTATCGCTGAGGCCTTGGCTCGCCACAGAAGGATGAGCATGAGATGCTGCTTCCCAGCAGCACTCAACCAGCGTGATACGTACGCCGGGTCCATACCACCAGACCAGCTCTGAACAAGAGGCCATTCACGTACAAGCCGAAGCGCGATGGATGTTGAAGCTGGTTTATGCAAATCACGTGACTTCTTAGACGACAGTGCTACAAACAGGGATGCCATGGCCCTCCTCCTTCGTCCATCCATCATCCCTCAGCCAAGTGAAGAATGCTAATAATTACGAAGTATGTACGATTCCGAGCCAGCTGAAACTTTGGAGAGCCGCAATGATGTGATTTTGTGTGTACATGGGCCGACTTTGGTGAGGGCTAATTAGCATTGCCGAGAAATTCACAGCGCGTCGTGCACAAACAGGGCAGGGACCGGCTGGGAAACGACAGCATGCTTTCACAGGGCTGGCTCGCCTCTGCGTCACCGTCTCGACCAACATCTTCTCTCGTCCGCCTCCTTGCTTTGTTTCCTCACCGCGCGACCCCCTTGCATAAGGGTGCAGCGCACTCACAGTAGGGAGTACGGACCGCACATGAGACCACGGCTCAAGCCCACCCAAGGCCCAGGCCTAGCCGCAGAGCCAACGCGGAGCTAAGCTGGGTCTCAACTTGTCAAATCACAGGGTCAACAGAGCTCCAAGACGAATCGGATGCCGGAAGATTAAGATCGCTGTGTCGGCTTGTCCAGCGCCCCCCCGTTTGCATGGTCAAGGCCGAGATGGCACCAACACTTGCGAGCAAGTCCGCACCAGATCAACACTGTGGCGGCCGGAAACGACCTGGCCGTCGAAGTGTCCCGCCCTGGCACTCTTAGCTTTTGGCTGGGGAGAGTTGGATCCATTGTCCACTCAATAAACGGGAGGAAGGCGGCCACGCGAACGGGGGCTGGCTTGGCTCTAGAAGGACATTCTGAGTTTTGGGGGCTGGACAGCAACGTGCTTGCTTGTCTGAGGCTCCGAGGGCGAAACGAAACAGACGAGGAGCCGTTGACTAGTTCCCCATTGTGGCCAAAGCTTGGTCTGCCAGTTGAAATGGGGGTTGCAGCGACGCAGATCGTACTTCGTGCGACGACGCCCACGATCGCGGCCGGATATTTCAGATTTGGCAGAGCACAAACCAACCGGCGATGCACGCACTATTCTAATTTACCTACGCTACGAAGCCCTCCAGATTGCACGACCTGAAAGTCTGGGTCGAGTCCGTGTATCGCTGGTCTGGAAACAAATCAGTTCGCCCCAGACCACCCCTGCCACCGAATAACTACCGGGGCCTCACGCGGCGACGCGTTGCTTTTTTCGTCGTTTCTCTGCTCCAGCTGGACCACCCGTGCCTAGCTCCAGGGAGGAAAAAGCAATAGACCCCTGCAATATCACGCTGGGAAATGGGACCTGCCAGCCAACCCAGAGAGTTCGTCTCCCGGGAGAGGGTGCAGCGAGCCGATCCCTGTGGTGTGGGCGTTCAGCTACGGCGACGACAGGCTCTCTTTTGCGAGGTCGCAGAACAGGCCGTGGTCGGTCTGTGGACTTGCTCCTTACGCACAGCGGCAGGTCGCATTAGCTTACGGCAGGGCGAATACCTTAGGCGGTTGGGCGCATCGCAACACCCTGAGACACGTGCTTAGTATGTACTGTACTGCGCAAAGGGGGATATCATTCGTACTCGGAGGTCACTCGAGAAAGCCTTTCACTAGTCCCGGGGTCGTAATTGGGGTTCCCACTGCCCCCGTCGATGAGCTGGGGGCCTAACGCCAGGCGAGTCCAGCTTGTGGCGGCACTTGGGGCCCTTGGCCTGCCGCCTGCGGCGCCAAGGGCATGGGCCTCTCTGTGACGGCATGGCTCTGAGACCTCTCGACTTATCAAGTCAAGGCTGGAGAGCTGTTGGTGGGCGGGATGTGCGGGAGAAGGTGGCCGTAATGAGGCGGCGCCCTTGGGTTTCTCTCTCCCTTCAGTCCACCTTCGCCGTTTCCCGCCTCCTCTCCCAACCTTCTGTGCCTGCGCACGACTTCGTTTTGTGAGAGAAGGCGTTGGCAATACGAAGTATTGGTACTCCGTACATCGTTGCTGATCTGCAAGCCAACCAACCATCTGCCCCATCTCCTTGCATTGGACAACCAAGTACGGAGGTGGCAGCTGTTCGCGTCTAAGCCAACAGGCCCGATATTCGGGCAATCCGCGCACAAGGTCAGGCAAACTACAACAACGACGATTTTCTCTGTAGGATGGCCGTGAACTGACTTGTACAGATTTCATGGATCCAAGGACATCACCAGCCAAGTTTGCATTGGCGGTTGGCAAGCCAGGTCCTGGTAACTGGTACTAGAAGCTCATCATGGCGCAAACCATCACCGTGGACCGCGAACTTTCTGTCACCTTGGCCAATGGCTCCTCACGACCTCGAGCATCTTCGGCTTACTCCTTGTTTAATCATCGCCCAGAGCCTAGCATCGACAATGCGCCGAGCCTACGCCGTAGGGCAAAGTCGTCGTCGAACCTACTCGATCTAGAACCTAAGCTCGAGTTCGAGGATAACACTGTGATCGATGAAGATGGCAACTTCAGGCGGACCAATGGGTTGGCTGAGTTGATTGACTTCCTCCGGAATCATGCCCCGCCTGAAGGCAACTTCATGTCCATTCCCGATGATACCAACGGTGACAAGGGAAGATGGGCCAAAATTAGGAAAATTGCCTTGAGGAGCAAGTCGGTATCCAGGTCACCGGATCCTATTCGCCTTCCCGACTCGGCCATCTCGGGCGTCACAACCGGCGGCCATCGACATATCGCTATATCAATTCCTCTTGATGCTTCGCCATTCGGGCGAAGTCCTCGGACCCAATACCCCGTCTACCAGAATCGGCAACTGCGCCCACTCGCCGGTCGACATGGCCCGACGCGCGCCGTGTTGAACGAGAAAGGCGTTGTCACAGTTCTTCGAACTGTCACGGAGGAGTCGATTGCTTCCAGTTTGCATACTCGGAGAACTCCAGGCTCTCAGAGTCCAGCCTCGCCAACTGCCTCGAGGCCTCGCGGTGCTTCTTTAGGCACTCCATATTCGTCAGCGAGTTCTACCGATAGCAATGGACATGGGAACTCTGGATACTTTGGCATTTCGACTGGTTCCCCAAGAACAGTACCCACGGACCAATTCAGACGAGCGAATTCCTCCCGAGAACTTCAGAGTCATGGACAGACAGGGCCAGGCTCACGCAACTCGAACCGTCAAGATAATTTCCCCACGCGTGGTTCGAGTCTGGTGGTGAATCGCTTTGTGTTCCCGCCAACCTCGTCAATCGACGCCATGATGTCCCAGACAATGCCACAGCCGGACACACTCCCAATTGCATTATCCCCGAACCGAAACAACCCCAAAGATGAACCCCACCAAAGTTCGTCGTCTAAGAGCATCCTTTCCTTGAGCGACGACGAGCCGATTCTCGCAAATGCGAAAATGACCAAAAAGTCGACTCTCGAAGAATACCCTCTCTTCAAATCGAGCAAAAAGACTGAAGAGCCGATCATCACCGTGATAACTCGAAATCCGCTGGGGCCATCAGACGGTCAAAACTCCCCGACACCGTCTGTGAAGTCGACGCAAAGTCAATCTCGTCGTGACAAGGTACGGGACAAGAAGCGGAGAGATGTGGAGGCACTGCGGAACAAACGAAATTCTATCCAGAGCTTGCGGAGCCAGCGAAGCCAACAACAGGAAGAGACTGAAACGCAAGAATTTGAAGAACTAAAAGAATTGGCAACAATTCCCCGAGATGAGAACTCCAACTCACCGCTGAGGAAAGAGAAGCCTCCGCCACTACCACTAAAGTCGGCAAACCGTCCTTCTCTCTGCCCAATCATGGTTGTCTCCGACGTCCAGCCATCACCCACCCGATCGCCAGCAACGCTGGTTCAACCAGACCTGCCTCAGCCTTCGCCGCCTTTACAATCGCCGGTCCTCCACCACAACTTTCCCAAGCCTCCTAAGACAAAGCCCCAACTCCGACCAAAGCCCATCCAGCGAGTCTCTTCGATGTCAGGGAGGTCAGGTGCCACATCCCCTGCCTCTTTCAACAGCTCCAACAACCCGACCCCTCCTCAGTCTGTCAAAGGGTCGCCGGTTCAGAAGCAAGGCAACTTCGACCGAAGTTCCCTACAGAGCTCACTGGACCGAGCCTCCAAGGGTAGCTCTGTGGATCGAATGTCCAAGCAGGGCTCCATTCCTCGTTTGTCCAAAGGCTCACTCGAGCGGCTGGCGAAACAGAACTCTGTGGATCGAATGGCTAAGCAGGGATCTATCGAAAGATTAACCAAGGGCTCTCTCGAGCGGCTTTCCAAGCAAACGTCTGCAGACCGAATGGCTAAGCAAGGCTCTATCGACCGCTTGTCTAGGGGCTCTCTTGATCGACTTTCCAAGCAGGACTCTTTGGACCAGACCTTTAAGAAGAGTTTTGTAGAGCAGTCAAATGACGCAGATCGGACCTCCCTTTCTAGACGGCGCGAATGGAACGCTACACGCGAGCAGGAGCGCAAAGGGCCAGGTTCAAGATTAGGGTCCCGCACGATGCCAAGACCCTTGGTCATGTCGGGAGACGATGTCGACGAGCCTAAGAATACGGGTGCGCCGAATCCGACAGACAAGGAGCTCATTCGTCATTATGATGTATACCGCGAGTACCGTATCCGAGAGATGGAACGCCGCCTACGCCGCCTCGAGCGTAATGGCGACGTCTGGCTTCGAGCTTTGGTTCCTGTACTTGAGAACCTCAACCGCACACTCGCGCACGCGCAGGGCGACCAAGATCGCGCACAGGGATGGGTTTCTGACGAAGAAATGGTCGGATCCCTGAGCCCTCCTCGCGGAAGGGCCTCGTTCAGCGCCGGTAATGGCAGGAGCCGGGCGATGCCCGGAGCTGGTGTCTCAGAACGGGAGTTTCTCGAGCATCTCGTACGGACCAAGGAGGAACTCGAGGCTGGCAACGTTAGCGATGACATGAGCGGGTTCGACACGATCGAGCCGTTGATGAGGGAACTGGCCGGCCGGTCGAGGCTGAACTTTGAGGCGAGGTCAATGGCCCTGGCTGAAGAAGATGCTTTCCGTGGATTTTGAACGGATCACGAAACTTCCCTTGCACTCTTTTACTCTACTCTCATTTGTTTCCTCGTCAACTCCCGGGGGAGTGTGCGAGTAGGGTCTCGATTTGACGAGCCAGCGCTATTTGATTGAAAAGCAAACTTACTGCAGTCTATGCACCAGACAACTTTCCTAGTAACGCTATTATATGATGACCTGGTCAATATCTCTTAATCATCTACATCCTAACTTTATTCGTCTGACCATTTCTCTCTCTGCTCTCGTGATCTATTCCAGAGTGCATCAATCGCATTCTTGAAGCTCAACGCCCCTCGATCGTCCCAGCCCAGACACAAGCAGACGTCGGGATAACTAGACACATTGAAGTAAGGGAAAGCAAGCGCTCCAAAATATCATTGTTTCCATCAGGTTGCCCCGTCACCCAATCGGGAAGTGCGCTACAGATCGATCGGCCCGCTCTCGCGTCCGAGATCTTAGAGGACCGGCATGACGTCGATGACAGGAACCCGCGGATCGTCTTGGCGGTGGAATGCTGCGGGCAACAACAACTCAAGCCATCATGCATAAAGTGTAAAATTGGGTGGGTTGGGGTTCTCGTCCGCAGGAGAGATGAGGAGAGAAGACTCTTGTTTTGGTTAAAGTCGCGAACCATCCGTCCTTCTCAAAAGGAAAAACCGTTGGACAACAACCCCCTGACCTCAGTATCATCGACATGTCGTCTCCTTGGATCTTCGTCAGCCCGTCCACCCGCGGCATTGGGCACGCCCTCACCCGACATCTCCTCCGGACCACGTCGGTTCCCATCCTCGCCACAGCCCGCACCCACCACGACCCAGCCGCCGTCAAAGCCTCCCTCCTCGAGGGCCTATCCCAGGGCGCCGACGATGCCCTCGCGAAGCGCCTCTCGGTGGTCCACGCCGACGTCACGCAGGAGGCCACCCTCGAGGCCGCCGCCGCCAAGGCCGCCGACCTGTTCCCGCCGTCGACGCACCACCTCCGCCTGGCGTGCGCTATCCCAGGCATCCTCCATGCGGAGAAGAATCTGAGCCAGGTCAACGCCGCCGATAGCCTCGAGAGCTTCCAGGTCAATAGCCTCGGCCCCTTGCTCCTCATGAAGCACTTCGCCCACTTCCTTCCTAAGCTCGCCACCGAGCTCGCCGCTGGCCCGTCCGCCGACGCCATCCGCCTGCCGGCCCACGCCACCTGGCTCAGCATGTCGGCCCGCGTGGGTTCGACGACGGATAACCGCAAGGGCGGGTGGTTCTCATACCGCGCGAGCAAGTCCGCCGTCATGAGTCTAGCCCAGACCCTGGATCTGTACCTGCGGGCCAAGTCTGGCGACAAGGCGCTGTCGGTGAGCTACCACCCGGGCACGGTCAAGACCGACTTCAGCCGCGAGTTCTGGGACAGCGTCGGGGAGGAGAAGCTTCTGAGCCCGGAGTATGCGGCGGAGAGGCTCGTGGAGGTAATGGCTGGGTTGGATGTCAAACAGAGGGGCAAGTGTTGGGATTGGAAAGCGAACGAGGTTCCGCCATAAAGATGAGGTAGCACGTCGATACATGCAACATGAAGCAGTCAATAAAATGAGACACAACACAAAAGCCTGAGCGTTCGGGAATGAAGAAAAGGGGTCGATTAAACGGATATTTGCTTCGTCGCTGTGCTGCTCCCCCCACGCCTGACCAGCCAAGGTAGTCATACAGAAAACAGAAGATATCAAGCCGTGCCACGCGCCGTCCGAGTTGATCCATAAACAGATGCTGTCTGCAATTCAAAGGTACTCCAGCGTCTTCTTTTGAACATCTATAGCTCCACCTCCTGAAAGGAAGATCCGTCAGGCGTCGCTGCGGGCTTCGCATTGGCGTCGTTCTCCTCGTCATCGTCCGTCTTGTCCTCGCTCGGCCTGTCGCCACTATTTGCGGTGCCGCTTGGGCGCAGTGCAACCTTTTGCTCTTGTTTGTCCTCAAACCGCACCTTTTGCTCTTCCTTTGGGGTGGACTTGGCCTTTTGCTCAGGCTCCTCGTCATCATCGTCCGTTGTGTCATCCGAATCGTCGTTCTTTTTTGTTTCCTTGTCACCCTTCTCCTCTTCTATCTTGTTCGCCTTGTCGTCGTTTTGGCCTGGGGCCGGGGGCAGCTCCTTATCCTTCTCTGCTGGGGGCGGCGTAGCTGTCTGCTCCTCGCTCGGGGGACCGGGTTTCATGGCATCGAGGTAAAATTTGGTTACACCAAGGATACGGCCGTTCTTCTCGCAGGCGTCTACCCACTCGGGGCGGACGACAGGAATGTTGCTCTCGACGGCCTTTTCCCATTGCTGGCCCCGGCCTTCGGTGGTCACAAAGTGCGTGGTGTCGATGCGGACGCCATCCACAAGTTTAGCGCCCATGCGCTCAACCGCTTTGGTAAGGTTCTCCTTGGTGACGACAGGCATAATGCCAGTGGTGATGGTGATACCGCTCAAGTTGGTCATCTTGTGGGTGCGCACGGAGACGCGCTCGCTAATGAAGGTGCCAGCTGTGGTGCGCAGGACCAGGTGGAAGGTGTATTCGGTGTCGACGGCGAGACCGCTGATCTTGGTGCTGTGCATCTGCAGGGGCCGGGGGATGTTTCCAGCCTTCTGGCCGTTGCGGTGGAGGCTCAGGGAGATGAGGTCGGCAGTGGCCAGCTGAATCGGGTCCCATTCGAGGACGACGGAGGTCTGGGTGGCATTGCGACAGCGCAGGGCAGGGGTTTGAGGTTCACCGTCGCCAAACGAGGCGTAGATGTGGTCTTGGAGGGCGCGGAACGAGCGGTCAGCTGCGGCTTCCTTGGTTGCGTTTTGCGAGACGGCAATGTCGACAATGCTGCCTGAGGAGATGTTGGGGGGGAGCAGGATGGACGGGAACTCGATCTGTTCCCAGGTGTCAGCGAGGAGAAGCGAGAGCTTAGGCAGTCAAGGAGGGAGCAGTGCGTACCAGCCGCTTATCGGGCGTCAGCAGGACGGTGACGCCGGCGTCGACCTTGCCGACGGTGAGGGAAACGAGCATCGCGGGCGAGCGTCGCAGCGATGGTAGCAGGATGGAAGATACGGCTGGCCAAGGGGTTGAGGGAGAGGCAGAGAGGCGTTGGCGACGGTAAACAGGCGGGCGCTCTCTGAGCTGTCGTCGTCGTTGCGTCTCGCGTCGTGTCGAGCGCCGTCGGTTGGGAGGGAAAGGGGGCGGAAGCGGTAGTGGTGATGATGTCTCGCAGGGGAGCTGGGAATTGGACAAGCTGTCTTGGAGGTTTGGTTCCAGCTCGAGGTGTGTACCAGGTACAGTGGCTATTCGTACTGTAGCTGCGTGCGCTGAGGTGGCTGTGGCTTGTGCCCCTGTACGGATTGGGGTGCCGTACTGTGGGGGGAACTGTGCTAGATGTACCGAGAGGTAGGTACGCATAAGCGCCCGCCCATCCATGCTCTCCCATGCTCCCATGCAACCTACTTTTACACCACGAACCGATGAGACAAAAGGATACAAGTGAGGGCGTGGGCAGCTAGAACCTCGTACATGACGCTTCCGTCTGGTCTTTTCTAATGGGAGAATACAGCTATGTCTATTGACCACACAAAGACATAACGAACCCATACCAGTAACTCGGGCCACGCTCAAGGGCAAAGGGTCTCATTCCAGAAGCACGGCAGTATCAGCCTCGGCTTCGGACTATACACATTTAGGATCTGGGTATCAACTAATACACACCACATTATATCGTACCATAGGGATTTCCCCATTCGTTAGCTAAGGTGGTTACCGGCTTTGCGACCCCCTCCTCGGGTTCCTTTGCCTGGCTTCTCCGATCACTTTATCCTCCCCATCCTCCCTGTTGCGCGTCCCAAGCCGTTTCTTGTGCTCCCTCACCACCGCCTCAGCAAGCACTGTGCCGAACTGGACGGCCGGGGACGAAGCGGCCTTTCTCGAATCATGGACTGTCACAACCACAGTTCCCGTCGCTTTGTGCTCAGGATCCTCCAGCTCCTCCAGCTTGTTCAGGGCCGTCCAGAACTCGTATGCCATCCGCCCGTGTGCAATGGAGCGCACCAGGTTCGTCTGGTCGTTTCTGCCGATAAAGTATGCCCACAACGGCTGCGTCTCCTTCTTGCGCCGGTACTTGGACTTGATGCCCTCGACCAGCGGGTGTCCGTTCGGCGTCAGAAACGGGAGGTGGAACGGGTGCATGATGTGGCTGGAGCTGTACGTGACCTTGCACGCAAACGTTTCGGTAATGCGGACATGGCCAGCGCCCAAGGACAGGGACCTGGTCTTGGAGTTGTCGTACTCTATGCCCGTGCTCTGGAGAAACTCCCACACATCGGGGGTGGTTTGTAGTTGGCCGTTGCGTATGAACTTCTTGGCATTCGAGGGCACAAACATCGGAGGACCGGCTCGTGTCTTCTTCTCCGGATTCGTCGCGCTGTATCTCCGGTTCTTCTCAGCTGAGTCCCCCGTTGTCAAAGCTGGTGGCCGCTGGGGTCTGCCTTGCTGTGATGCCCTGTCCCGGGCCTGATTCGGCGAGGCCTTGGAACCGCCCTCGCTCCTCGAAGTGCGCTGGTTCGAAGTGCGCCGATCGGGGTTTGGTCTGAGATTCGTGTCGGCCCTTTGAGGCGTCGTAGCCGCGGGGGGCGTCGTCGAGTATGCGTGGCAGAGAGGGGCCAAGGACCATGACAGCAGCCTCGGGCAGAGGGGAGCTCGAGCTATCGCCATGTCGGTAAGAGGGAGGGTGGACTAGCTCTTGCTCATCTTGAGCCGGAGGGGCGCCGGGTAAGGCTGTCGCTGCGCCGTCTATTGCGCGCGCTGGGCTGTTGAGAGTGTAATTGAGGACGGGCGGGAGTCGGAGATGTGCAATTCGGCCTCGTGTTTGGCTTTGAATCTTGGACGGGATGGGCCTCGACGACGGCCTAGAATACCCCAGTGAGGTCAGTCGCAAGAAAAACACCCGGCATGAGTAAACCGGAGCGGGGCTGTTGGTGCATTTGAAAAGTGTGGCTGTGCCCGAGACCATCGTCCGTGGCTGTGCATCATGGCAATTGCAGTGGCGAGCGTGTGTGCCGGCCACCGTTAGGGGGATACCGCACACCACACCTTGAGTCTGCCGTCCATCCAGGTCCTCAGATAACCGCACAATCAGGCACACACACTGCTCCGTCTCATTTTGACTCATTTCCACTCAATGCAACCCACGGCGCCACCCAACCCGTGCAACCATCCAACCGCGCGGCGCGAAATAAAATGGCCCCGGGCCCCTCCAAACTCCGGCTCCCTCCACCAACGCCTTGTCGAGGGAAAAATCCACACTCTCACCAACCACAATAACACACCAACCCGTCAACACCAGACCTAGACCCTCGCTGAACCCCCGAACACACACGCAAATATGCCGAAGAACAAGGGAAAGGTACGGAAATGCTCCCTCTTCTCTCTCTTCACCTGTCCCTCGCTCCAGCAGCAAGGCACTCGATTTCCCTACCCGAAACTGATCTGCCCCGCCCCCACCATCATCATCACCACTGCGTCGCAGCCTAATCAACCCACTGCGATCCTCATCGTTACTAACACCTCTTCTCTCACAGGGCGGCAAGAACCGCAGACGTGGTACCAAGGAGAACGATGATCAGCGTCGAGAGTTGACCTTCAAGGAGGACGGCCAAGAGTACGCCCAGGTCATCAAGATGCTCGGCAACGGTCGTCTCGAGGCCCTCTGCTTCGACGGCAGCAAGCGTCTCGCCAACGTACGTACCCACGAGGAGGAGACCCTTCCCTCACCCCATATCTCTACGCCTGGCTAACAAACTCTCTTCCCCTCCCTCAGATCCGTGGCAAGATGCGCAAGAAGGTCTGGATCAACCAGGGCGACATCATCCTCCTCTCCCTCCGAGACTTCCAGGACAACAAGGGCGACGTCATCCTCAAGTACACTGCCGACGAGGCCCGTACCCTGAAGTCCTACGGCGAGCTCCCCGAGCACGCCAAGATCAACGAGACCGACTCCTTCGGCCAGGGCGAGGATGGCGAGGCCTACTTCGAGTTCGGCGACGCCGACTCAGATGCCGACTCAGATGACGGTGTCAAGAAGGACGTCGACATCGATGACATTTGAGCACCCCAATCCTCCAAACCTTTCTCCTTTCTTGCACCCCCCACTGAGCCCCCGACGTCCCGGCCGAGATGCGGTTCCGTACCCTCCTCGTTTGGCGTTGTTGATACTGTCTTCTCTCTCAAGCCCTTGGTCCGGCCGCTCGCGCTGCTGCACCCTGGGTCCCACGACAGTAGTTGCTGTGGGATTGGACGGCCGTGGTGGGAGGGACGTCACGGCCTGTCACCATCTACTTTTCACGTCTTCTTTGTCTCCTTAACGATGCTCGCACTCGATGAATATGTCATCTTGCATCACGATGATTGCTCTCGCCCAAAAGCACTGATTAGACAAAGATTCAAAAAATTCAATGATTTTCTTCATACTTCTACCACAAAGAACTCAAACCTGGGATAAACGAGAACAAAAGCTTGTTCCCCCAGCTCATTTTTCCCATCTCACCTTGCGCGAACTAAAGCAAAAGGCCCCCAACGCCGTGCGGGCTTGATTCCAGGGCTGACCTCCGTTCCGCGCCAGGCCCATATCGGATGTCCAAGTAGAAACACCAACATCAAGACCGTCTCTATTGAAAATACCACCGTTTCATCCCAGCGGTATAGAATATGTAAATAATGATGATGGGCGTTCTCTCTGTCCACACGCCGCAGGTATCTCAAATGTCGATTGAAAACTTTTGTAGCAGTGCTCCTTGTGTCCTTCTCTTCAGGGGCTGCGGAACCCCGTTTACCAGTCGTCGTTGTTGTCTTCGTCATCTGAACCAGTGTCAGTAAGCTATCACAAGCATATACAGGAGCCGTTTTTGATACTTACCACTCTTGCTAACCTTCTCCTTTCGCTTTTGCAGGGCGGCAGCCAGTGCATCTGCCATGCCGCCGCCGCCACCAGAAGCACCGCCGCCGCCGCCAGGAGCATCGCTTCCACTGACTTGGGCCCCGCTTCTGTCTCGGATCTGGGTCCTGTCGACTTTCTTGAGGGCACCAATGCCGCCAGCCTTCTGAATGTCTCCCAGCATTGCTGATCGGGTGCCGTCTGCGCCGGGCAGCGCGGGGACACCTGACGAATATCCAGAATCGCGGTTGGGAGGTGGTGGAGGCGGAGGAGCGGGAGGGCCACCTCCGGATGTTGGTGGCATCGGGGGCGGGGGAGGAGGAGGGGGAGCACCCGAGGTGGGAGGCAAAGGCGGAGGCGGAGGTGGGAGAGGTGCCCCTGAGGTAGGAGGCATGGGCGGAGGTGGTGGTGGTGGGGGTGCACCGCTTGTCGGAGGCAGCGGCGGCGGAGGCGGGGGGAGAGACGACATGGGCGGTAGAGGTGGCAGTGGAGCTTGGTTGGCTGCCGGAGGAGGCGGCACCGGACGGGAACTCGGGGGCGGCAAGGGTGGGGCCCCGGAGGCCGGCACTTTCGGGGGAAGAGGCGGAGGAGCACCGATAGGTCCAGCATGGGTGTCGTTTGCACGGGGCGGAGGCGGAGGAGGAACTGGTCCGCGGCTGGGAGTTGGAGCAGGTAGACGTGCGCCGGCAAAAGGTGGAGGGACACCATGTTTATAGCCTGAGTCGTTCTCGATAGGGACCTTGTTCGGCCTCGGCGGCGGCGGCGGTCCTGGGGCAGGGGCGGGAATCGCTGGCACAGCTCTTGGAGGTTCGACGTGAGCGAACTTACCAGCATCCGCCAACGGTGGAGGGGCGTTGAACCTAGGTCGGGGGGGTTGCTGGGCCACCGGAGGTGCCTGTTCTGGAGGAGTATCGGCCTTCCCAGAGCGTCGGGGAGCTGGGGGAGGTGGAGGCCCGCCCCTTCTCGGAGCCGGAGGAGGGGGGGCATCGGCATGGCCTCTCGAGGTAGGTCCAGGTGGCGGGTTAGGCGGGGGCGGAGGAGCTCGCCCGGCACGCTGTTCTCTCCCACCGTTCGTTTGGGGTGGCGGCGACGGCGGCAATAGTGGCGACGCGGGCGGCTCGTCCATCTTCTGCTGTTCGTCTCTCAAGAAGTCGACAATGAACTCCTGGTTTTCCTTGATGAAGTCGTCGGTCAATCCCTTGTCCTGGAGGTCCTGGCCGAAATGCTCGCGCCACAGGGGATCAAAGGCATCCAGCAAGGCGAACTCCGAGGGTGTTTTTCCGCCATTGAGGCTACCTGAAGAGTTGACGACGTGGTGTTGGATGGAGTTGGAGTGCGCTCGAGGAGACTCTGGGGGGGTCGAGGACGGTGCAGACGAGTGTCGGTGGCCGAAGAGTCCTCCCAACAGGCCATGCTTGTGAGTTGGGTGAGCACCTCCGCCGAAGGGGGTTGCTCGGGTAGACCGGCTTGCATTCTTCTCTCGCTCGTCCATCTTCTTCTTGAATTGCTTCGCCTCCTTTTCATCGATAAAGCTCAGCCCTGCGAGGCATTCCTCGAGCTCAAAGGTATGGAAGAAGGTCCGGTCCTGGTTGTAGGACCACGTATCGAAGATCTCTTGATCCCAGATGACTCCGCGGTTGGAGGGCTGCCCGAAGTTAGTAACAGCGTCGATGGAACCGGGGGCGCAACCTGCGGGAGGGATCTGGACATACCGATATGTCCACCATCTTAATCCAATACGTGTGTCCAACGAGGTCGTTGGCGAGCACGATAGCTCCCTGCACGCCGGTGTAGGTCCATTTCAAACGATTGGGATAGGCGACGTAGAGTCTGGCAACGGCCACAGCCTGGATCTTGTTGGACTGCTTGGGGACGAACCGCTTGACGGTGTCCTTGTCGTCGTCGTTCAGGATAGACGGCATGATGGGCGAGCGATCGGGGCGGTCAGCGAGGTCGCCGGAGTCGGTAAAGGGTGAAGGAATGTATCGAGAGTCGTCGTGGAAAGGATGAAACGAGGGTATGGATTGGGTGGCGCTTATCCGCGTGTCCTCTTTCGCTCTTGTCGCAAGGTCGGTTTTGGCGCTCGCGTGAGGCAGCCGGATCTGGGCCTTTGGGGGGGTGGAAGGACAGCGGCGGCGGCGGCGGGACAGTTGAGGCCCGAGACTGAGGAGGATGTGTTGTACTTTCGCACGCAGTAGCGCCCGAGCTTCCGGGTGGAGAGGGAGTTGGCACCGTCTGAAATAGCTTGGACCAGCACGGATTGCCGTCGCATGTCAAAAGTGTCTGGCTGCGTTTGGTGCGAGAGTCAGGTAACCAGGCTGGCCCGCGCCCGGGAGAAGCTAGTAAGGTACCCTGCTGATTGACTGATGAGCGAGTCTGGGTGGGCGTTGGGACCTTGGGTGACTCGAAGCCGGCGGTGCATCAGCCACAGGCCGTGGTTTTGGCTCAGCCACTCGCTCGCCGTCGACGACACAACGCGCGTCGAGACCAGGCATCCTTCATCGGCTTTCATTCCCCTTCAGCTCTTCTGGAAATTTCCACCACACCCATTACGCCATCTCTCGGATAAGTCGACCAGGATGGGAGCCTCGTACCTTCGTAAGTACCTAACATTCGTACTTCGTAAGACGGCTGCCCCCTTAGCTCTGGCCACGCCCCCTGCTAGTGGCTGGATCAACACTCGGCCTGGCTAGCCGAGACTACGTTTTTGTATCTGATGTTGTTTTAAAGCAAGACACTGTGTCGACACGGGAACCAACATTCCAATGTTCCGGCTTAATTGACACGAAGCCACCTGCTTTGTGCTTGACCAGCTGGAGGCGTAGTCGTTGCATGTGCCACATAGCCCATGATTTCTTGGTCCCTTTACCATGAAAGTACAGCCTCTCCGTATTAACAACAACGCAATCTTAAACCATAAGCTCAGCAATCATTAGCCATAACTCATAGAGAAGCATTCGAGGCCAGTCAGCAGTCAATTGCAGATTCTGCGCCAACGCTTGCTTGATATAGTTGGCTCGTCATCGCTCTTCGTAGACCGGTGTGATAAAGGCGTGCTTGGTAGCAGCGAGGAATGTCGGAGCGATTGTATAGGAGTGGAATTCGTAGCAGCGTGAGTGGAAGTAGTTATCACGACATAGGTGAATTAATGTTTCATGGTCTTCGTCATAAATAGACCGTTGCTCTTGAAACTGGAATTCACCGGAAATGCAATCATCGTCAACGGCTAAGAGAAGACACGAGGGTCAATAATGGTAGAGAGATAGTAAAGCGGCGCCATACCAGCGTATACCAGCTCTTTCTCGCTCAACAAGAATGCATCTGTGATGTATCCTTGTAGTACGGCACCAAGTTCTCCTCGTGCTTGTCATCTACCATCGTCGCGTTTCAGATGCGGATGTTCAAGTTGGAGATGCGGGCAGCACCTAATTTACGGTCGCATATGGGCGGTGCGGAACTACGTTTATTCGATGAAGTGAAGTTTACACAGAGAGTAGGAGCTTGCAACCTCGCCAATTTCGCCAACCTCCCAAGAAGCCATGCCGACTATGCGATGCTTGGGGTTTACTACGAACATGCCCGACGCCTCACCCTATGCGAGTCTGCGATAGCTACTTTTCAGACCTTGAGGCCATGGCTCTCCCCAGGCCCCTTCAGTGCCGTGGAATGCATTTGTGGGTCGAAAAGCATCGCTGACGGGCATGCTTTTTGCTCCTTGTGAGCGGAGTTGTCTACGTCAGCACTGGCTGGGCGTCAATACGGGCATACGAGGACGAGACGTTGTCTGCATAGGTCGCCAGAAATCGAAAGTTCGCCTGGGACAGGTGAGTTGATCTGAGAATTGTTCCATTTAATTTCTCTAATACTATGCGTTCACGCATATGTCATCCGTAACAATGCCCAACCATCCGTAGTTCCGTAGTTCCGAGTCATCGGACATGCATGTCGAAGGCCATCCCAAACGCCAAGTGGGTGACAGAAGCCTGCCAGGTCTAAACTTATTTCTTGTTCAAGGCCTCCATCTTCGCCTTGCGCTCTTCCTTGGTCCCCTCCTCTTGGGGCATTTCCTTGGGAACGGCAGGGCCGGGATGGGCATTGAAGGCTCCGACCTTGGAATCTCCGGACTCCTTGATGGGCTGGATGGAGAACTCCTTCTCCTGCTTTTTAGAAAGGTCAGCTATATCCCGCGATAATGCCAGAGTCTGTAGGTCGATCCCTGACTTACCTCGTTCTTCTGGTCCTTGGTCATCTTGAAAAGTTTTTTTCTTGGTGGAGGTTTGTGATGGGATTTCTTGTAGGTTTACAGTGTGATGTTTGTCTGAGTGAAGAGGACGCAAACGTTGGGTACGGTTGTTCGCGGTCTATTTGTACCTGCCGGTTGGCTTCATATCGGGCGATGACGTCGTTGTCCCCTCCCAGAGCCGAAGAGGTAACCAAGTAACTAACCTCAGGATCGCGCGGCCCTGTGGCGCCAGAGGGAATCAGATGGCCGAGGCCGCGAGGCGTAAGCGTGCGGGAATCCTCGCAAGTGTCACAGAGGTGAAACCAAATCGATCGCCAATTGGCCTGGCTGACAGGACGGAAGCCAATGACAGTTGCTGGGTGATGTTGACGGCTCACACGCACCAACCTGTTGGGAATGACGTTGCGACCGGCTTGCAGCGAGTACGAAGTGCGTCACTCCCGTCACTCGGTCACTTTGGGGGTGCAGCAGCACGGTTGCAACCAGGTTTTAGGCCTCAATGGGACTCGGAGGGTCTAAGTCAATCACTCCTCTCCCCGCATCTTTCTGGCCCTTTGCTTCCGCATCTTTGGTTGCAAAGTGGGACAAAGGTTGGAACTTGCTTGCGTATCTAGAGTTGTTTGTTACTGCTGGGCTAAGGGAACTACTGTATATTATGTTATCTACTTCTCCTCTACCCAGTACCCTCTTTCAAGGGGATATTGCATCGCCTTTACTGCCCTAAAAGCCCACGACCTTAATGCGTTACGCATTTCGCATATGTCGTCCCCTGTAACCCGCTCCATGGTGAGTGGACGGGCTTCCAGCTGTTTGTGACCCGCCCGCTATGAGTCCCACGGTTTGACGTACTAACAGTGCGCTACGCAGAGGCCAAGGTGCACTAACAAGCAGGAACCCCGCTATAGTAGCTATCGCACTGTAGGTACCATGATGGAAGGTGCATCCCCATGCGCATCCAGCCCGCTTCACGATCAGACATCCGTCCTATCACCACGCCTCCTCCTTCGCCAATATCACCACGCCGGGGCCCCGCATGTCGACAAACAATGCTCCCCAACCCGTGAAGCTTTCACTGCCGCTCGTATGCTTGCCCGTCGCCGTGTTCCCGCTCCGCTAGCTGATCGTTTCCAAGGAGTACCAGCAGACCCTGTTCCAAGAGCTCCGCGCCGAAGATGAAGTTGTCGTGCTCGCCCGCGGCCTCGGGCTGATGCGCCTCGTCACCAACCTCCTCCACTCGTACGATGCGGCCGGGAATAACCTCATCGTTGTTGTCGGCGCCGAAGACCGAGAGAATGGTTGGATTGGCGAGGCATTGGCCGAGCATGCCGCCATCAGCATGTCACCCAAGGCGCGTGGGCTTACCGTCGTCAACACGGACTTCCAGAGCGTCGGCGCCAGGGAGAAGATGTACGCGGGAGGCGGTATATTCAGCGTCACTTCGCGCATCCTGGTCGTCGATCTCTTAACCAGCTTACTAGATCCCGACACAATCACCGGCCTTGTGCTCCTCCACGCTGATCGCGTGGTGGCTACTTCCCTCGAGGCCTTCATCCTGCGAGTCTATCGACAAAAGAACAAGGTCGGCTTTCTCAAGGCCTTCTCAGACAATCCAGACCCCTTCACTACGGGATTCTCGCCTCTGGCGACCATGATGAGGAACCTGTTCTTAAGAAAGGTCTCTCTCTGGCCCAGATTCCATGTCACAGTTGCGCAATCTCTCGAGGGAAAGAAAAAGGCCGAGGTCATTGAACTGGAGGTCCCCATGACAGACTCTATGAGGGTTATCCAGAATGCCATCATGGAATGCGTCGAAGTCAGCATACACGAGCTCAAGAAGGGAAACAGTGGCCTGGAAATGGACGACTGGAACCTCGACAGTGCCCTACTAAAGAACTTCGACATCATGGTCCGGCGACAGCTGGATCCGAACTGGCATCGTGTCAGCTGGAAGACGAAGCAAATTGTCAACGACCTGACAGTTTTGAGGACATTGCTCAATTCCATTCTGACGTACGATGCGGTCTCGTTTCTTCAGCATCTGGATACCATTCACGCCGCTCACTCCCCTCCCCCAGGGTCGAACCGCCAGACACAGTCCCCGTGGTTGTTTCTAGATGCAACGCAAACAATCTTTGACACTGCCCGTAGACGGGTATATTCGGCAAACGCCAAGGCAGCCGCCCAAGATGCAAATATTGATTCTTTACGACCCGTCCTCGAAGAACTCCCCAAGTGGGCTCTGATAGCTGAAGTCCTGGAAGAAATCGACCGAGATCTCTACTTTGAACCACCCGCCAAGGATGATTCCAATGGCACCATCTTAATAATGTGCTCCAACACCGATATATGCAGACAGCTGAGAGATTTCCTGCAGACAATGCACATGAAGCCCAAAACGGAGACCAAGAAGGGTGAAGACGATGACGATGCTGATAAGCCCTCTGCGGCATTCATGATGCGGAGGAAGCTGCGGAACTATCTTAAGTGGAAGAGGCAGTTTGCTCAAGTTAGTGCTACCCTCTTCGCCGAGAACCAGAAGGCCATCAACGGTGCCACAGACTCTCGGCCTGGCCAGGGTGGCAATAGGGGTGGCAGGGCACCAGCAAATAAGAGGAGACGAATGAGAGGCGGAGGCAACGTTGGCGTAGTTACAGGCCGTGCAGAAAATGGCAGTATCATGCAGTACATCGAGAAGCCAGGGGAGGTGGCAGACCTCATGGCTGAAGTTCAGATCACAGAAGAAGAGGCACAGCAGAAGGACGACATCATCGCGGACCCGCTAGACAACATGGAGGACTTCTTCAAGCTATACGACATGCAAGACCTCGTCGTCGTACATGCCTACGATGGCGATCAAGACGAGCATGTCTTGGAAGAGCTGAAGCCGCGGTACATTATCATGTACGAGCCCGACGCCGCCTTCATCCGCCGCGTTGAGGTGTACCGCTCCTCGCACAACGACAGAAACGTCAGGGTCTATTTCATGTACTATGGCGGCTCGGTTGAGGAACAAAAGTACCTATCGTCAGTCCGGCGAGAAAAGGACGCGTTTACAAAACTTATCAAAGAGAGGGCCAGCATGTCGCTGGTGATAACGACCGATTCCCATGGCGCCGAAGACGCCGAGGAGGCCTTCCTCCGGACCGTCAACACCCGCATCGCCGGCGGCGGTAGGTTGGCAGCAACCGCCCAGCCGCCACGCGTGGTAGTCGATGTGCGAGAGTTCCGGTCTTCATTACCGTCTCTGTTACATGGGCGGTCAATGGTCATCGTGCCATGCATGCTCACGGTTGGTGACTACATCCTATCTCCCAACATCTGCGTGGAGCGAAAGTCCATCAGCGATTTGATCTCGTCGTTTAAGGATGGGCGGCTCTTTACTCAAGCCGAGACCATGTTCCAGCACTACAAGAGCGTGATGCTCCTCATCGAGTTTGATCAGAACAAGTCGTTCACGCTGGAGCCGTTCGCCGACTTGTCGGGCAGCTTTAGCAGCGTGGCCCCGACCAACGTCTCCTCGGATCTTCAATCCAAATTAGTCCTCTTGACCCTCGCATTCCCAAAACTCCGCATCATCTGGTCGTCGTCCCCCTACCAAACTGCCGAGATATTCGAGTCTCTCAAAGCACAAGAAGAAGAGCCCGACCCGATCGCCGCTGTTAGGGCCGGTCTTGACAAGGACACCAAGGTAGGCGAGCAGGCGTTCAATCAAGAGCCCCAGGACATGTTAGCGATTGTTCCAGGTGTGACGCCACAGAATATTAAGACACTGGTGGTCGAAACGGAGAGCATCCGGGAGATTGCTAACATGGAGGTGAAGGAGTTGGAGCCGGTGGTGGGCAAAATGGCAGGGGGGCAAATCTATGGCTTTTTCAATCGCAATGTCATGGAGGAGGAAGATCAGGGTAACTGACTTGATAGATAGAGAGTGATAAGAAGTTTCTACGGGCAAGGAAGGGAGCCCTCGCGACGGGGTGTGTTGTAACCATGGACCCAGCGATGCTTATTGGCTACCTATTTTAGGAATATTGGAACGCGGTTAAAGTTCAAAGTTGCTTAGACTCGCCACTAAATTATCGAAATCTCATGTCAAGTTCAGGCGAATTTAAAGGATCGAATTATCAGGTTATATGAACATTAAGCATTCGTTGATTGTCATTCGAATCGCTATCTTGATATCAAGGGGTATTTCTTGCGGCCCGGTTTCAAGAAAGTTTGGGTATTCCAGCGCACAAAAGAAAACAAAAGCACCGGGTCGTCAAGCTCAAGACATTTCTCCAACCGCTCCGCGCGTATCTTCTCTCCGCTCTCCATTCCAAAAAGTGTTATCGTGTTTTGTTGCGAGACAACTCCTTTATACTCTGCTCCTCCGAGTGCCGTGGCTGCGGTGGGTGCCGCCGCCTCGTCGCTTGCCGCCGCAGTAGCCGCAGGTCAGGAAGCTGACGATGATGCCACAGAAGCTGACGATGCCGCTGATGATGGCCTGGAGAATGCCGCCGATGCCGCTGATGACAGCCATGATGGCTCTGCCGACCGCGCGGAAGGCGTCGACGATCTAGAGGGAGAGGGTTAGTTGCTGCGGTTGCTGGGGGAGCCGGAGGAGGAGGTGAGGCTTACGCAAGACATAACTCCGCCCATGATGAAGGTGGTGGTGTGTGTAGGGTTTTTTGTGTGAAGGTTGTTGTGTGTGGTAGGTGGATGTTCCTGGAGAACAGTTGAAGTGTGAAAGTTGTGAGTGTGTGTGTGTGAATGGGAACAAATAGCAGTCCAGTCAGGCCCGTTGACTTTATATAGGTAGGTAGGAGGGAAAGCAACATGCAAACGCCCCTGCAGCTTTTTGCGTAACACCCGACCACCTGTCCGCCCAAAAAAACGCCGTCATGGGCCTGCCCGCAAACGCCCTGACGTCAGGGTTTCACCAGGGCCACGGCCCAGCGCGTAGCAATTACCGTCGCATCTCGATCTCGTCGACAAAACCCTGCCCAGCCACAGCGCCTTGCACCCGCCGGCGCATTCGCTCCGAACGCCCCCCTACCTCATCATGTGGCTCAGGACTCCACACGAGCCGGGCCCGGGCGCTGTGCTTGGCTGCGGCAGATATCGATGACGTCTGCGGCTCGGAGTGTGGCTGGTAGGGCCCGCTTTGAAAACAAGGTCTGTCGGCCGTTTGTACCCACTACGTACTTGGGCTCTTCACCTTTCTGCATGTCAGTCGCGAAAATCAGTTTCTTCCAATTTACCGATCTTACCGCCTTCGTCTATCTATCACCTGGTGCGTGCCCGTTTGCGGGTTCCTCGTTGCCTCGTTGGGCGCAGGTTGTATGCACGGTGATGCCAATTTGCCGATTTTACACGGGGCCAAGAGGCTAAGGATGCGCGAGTCGTGACGTCATGCCGCCAGGTCAGCATGCAAAAGTCGTCGATGTCACCGCGACGATCCAGAAGCCCAGGACGGAAACCAGAGCCGATATTGCATTCCCAGTCGGGACTTGATGGCGGCGTGGCCCAGTTCACGCACCTGACATGCAAACACCATGACTGGTGCGTTCGCGAAGGATCGAAAATGTGTGTGCGTCGTGTATCATCGGGGGTTATTTCCCGCTCGACTACAACCTCATTGAGATGGGTATCTGTATCAGCGTTACTGTACATGGCGATTCCGGTCGCTGAATGGCCCAAAGGAACCCCCGTCTTCTATGTCACAAAAACCGCACGCTCCAGTATACGCCACAACCACGTTTTCCTACAGCCACCGTCTCTTCGGTGCCTTCTGCGTGTTGACTCGTCGTAGCATCTCGCGATTCCTCGAGTCTAGAAGTCCCAGTGCCGTTCTGTCATCCGTTCCGTATGCATTTCCACCACGCGGGAGGTGCGGCCTCTCGTCACTCATCATCTTGATGCGCTGCACCCGCCTCAACTTGGTGAGACCGTACCAGCATACGATGAGCGAGATGACCACCGAGGCACCTGTCACGCCCGAAAACCCCCACTTAGTCTCCTCGATGAAGTTCTCCAGGTTCATTCCGTAGAGGCCTGCGATGAAAGTGCCCATGGCAAGACCCAGTGTACCAACGCTGAACTTGAGGTCCAGAAGCATCAGCGAGTTGCGGTTCGCGTCGAGGATGGCACGGGCGCTACGTCTTGTTAGCAAAGCGGGCTAGGGCTGATGATGCGACTGGGGAGAGGTCCTTACATATCTTCCGTGTTTCGAATTCCTGAAACCAGGTTTCCAGCCTCTTGTACGATTTCGTCGGTAAGTTTGTGGTACGACTCGAGCAGCATCTCCACCTCGGTATGGTCGTCACCACCCCTGAAAAGATCATGCGCCTTCTCCGTCAAGTACATGGCCGCTAGATCATCATCTTCTTCGAGCAGTTCCTCAATGGCGTCTCGCACCAACTTAACCTTCTGCTCAAACGTGCTAACCCGCTTCGACAAGATAAGCAGCACACGTAACTTCTGCCGGTCGATGTCATCCTCGAGCTCGCTGAGGATGTGCATCACAGGCTCTCGCACCGATTCGAAGTCGGCCTCAAGCTCTGACGTCACAGAGGTCAAGACAGCCTCGAGCGCCCGGAATTCGTAAGGGAGGAAACCGGATGTTTGCGAGTTTGGCGAGTTCTTCTGTTGGAGCTTGCCTTGCAGGTCATACATGAAAGCGGACTGGGGGTAGGACGTCTTGGAGCCGTAGACATCGAAGAGCAGCACACGATCGTGTTTGATAAGAACCTTGAGATGGAGCAAGTTCAAGAGGATTGCTGAGGGTCGTACAAGAATGTGCGGAAGATTGGATGAGTCGATCTTTCGTAAGTCTCGGGGCAGTAGGCCGTACTATCCAACATTTGTAGTCAGCACCCAAGCTTAGAGGCATTGATTTGGAGATAAGACATAAGTCGAGTCACATACCTTGGCAATGAGCTCCGTCTTCTTGAACTCGCCATCCACTAGGATAACTTTCCCATGTTCGTCCACTTCCGTGCAACGCAGTCGCGGCTCAGACGCAGCCTTGGCCGCCAACGACCGACGACTGCTGAACATGGACGAACTACCGCCAAACTCGTCATGGCTTGGTAGGTCATCAGGCTTCAGAGGTTTCGCGCCTTTTCTCGCCGAGCTTCCCCAAAGGCGCTCCTGCCAGGTCGGCGTATCATAGTCGGTGTCGTCCCACTTGAACCACTTGCGCGAACTAGAAGTCGTGCCAAAGGAGCTCTTAGCCGCACCGACTTGGTCTCTGGGTCGCAGCCGCCGCAGCAGGGGCTCCATGTCGAGAAAAGAAGACTCGAGGGTGGCAGTCCGGCGGCCGCAAGTCGTACCGAGGGATCTCAACTGCTTCTTCGTCGGCGAGTTGCTGCTCCTAGCCCTACGGCAGAGAGCCGGGGCAGCTATCGCGCCGACGGCCGGGCCATTCTTGTCACTGCAGCTGGCGAAGGCCCTCTTGGACTGCGAGCGCAGGAATCGGAGGAGGCCGCGCGAGGGAACCGGGGGGCGCAGAGCGGGGTGCATCACTGAAGATACAGCACGTCACTGGGGGCACGGGAAGGCTGTCGACATGGGACGAGGCTGGTTCGAGGCTGAGAAGAGTGAGGCTCTGGTCTTGGAGTCGATATCGGTACCGGCAGGGCGTTGACGAAGTCGGAGGTTTGGATGTCGGTACGAATACTGAAGTGCATAGTCGAGGTTTGGTTGGTTGGTCGTGGGAGCTGCTAGTGCCCGTACTTGGCCGAATTTTACGCTGAGAACTCGGAATGTGCACGGGCCATTTCAAGTGTCTACACGGCAGCCTTAGCATGTGCTGTCGTTTAAAGTCACAGTTCGCAAGCTGATATCAACGATATCTGCATACATACTTGCCTCTGGCGCACAAAGAGCGCATTGGTTTCCTATCAAGAATCGGGCAGTGCGAGAGAGGCCCCAATTCTCTCTTGAAATAGTATCAAGTTCCTGCCGCTCGCCAGACGTCAAGAGTGGAGCAGCCGATAGCGCCATCCTGGTCATCTTTAAGTTGCCAGCTGCTCCGTACTCCGGAACTCTTCAACGGATGCAACTCCACCCGCCCGGCTTTCCTCTCTTTCCCCAACGCTTACATCTGCAACATTCGCAGCCAGGCAGGACCCGGAACCCCTTTGCGACGCTCAGCTTCTAACATCGAGACCTGACTTGGGTTGCTTTGTGTCACTTTCCACGCTGTTGCAATCTACTCTCCTGCTGTTGCTACGCTCTAATATCGCTCTCCTCCTCCAACTCTGCATACAGCCACGGGACCGGATATATTTGCAATCGCGCAGTCATTTCTCGCCTCAGCATCCCTTGTTGTTCTTTTTTCTCTGTTTCAAACTTCTTGTCTCTTCTCCCTTCTAATAGTTATGACCCTCACCCCCATCCGTATCCGAGGCAAACGCAAATCCAAAGCTACGTCCAACAGCAACCCGCCCTCAACTCTCCGCGAGAGCCACACCCCGCTTCCTGGGCGAACCAAGAAGATGAAGCGCTCCATCTCTACCGTCCTCGCCGATCGATCGTCTCGCTATCGACCATCACTCGATGCTCTCCCCGCGGAGATCCTCGAGAAGATTCTCCTGTATAGCGCCAACTTGTCGCTGCCACGGGCTGCACCTCACATTGGCGCCAAGCTCTCTGGACGTGTCACCCTCCTCCGGTTCTTTATCTGGGCATTTCACGACACCTGGAATCAATGGTTTGGTATCCCTGTCCGCGGTGATGTTATGTTTGGACCGGAGATCAAACATCCAGAGCTAAGGCTCTGCGACGGGGATCCCGTTCTCCAGGTTGGTCCACTCCTCGATTCCCTACCACTGTTCCCTATCAGGGGAACTATCGATCGTGGACTAACCTCCAATCAGTCAGCTATCTTACAGCTTCCATGGGTCAACATTGACTTCATCCTTCAAGCCCAACAAACCTGGGCAAACATATATGCCAAAGACCGATGGTACCAGCACAGCATCGACTGGGACATTGGCGATGATGGGCTTCCCACACATCATCACGACGATAACCATGACTTCGATGGCGGGTTTGGTCATTTTGATGCCCGCCTTTGCTTCGAGGCCGACTATCAGAGGGCCCTCTCCTGGCAGCCCTTCGAGGCTAGCATCCAGCCCTGGGGCTTCCGGGACGTCCACCCTCTCACTCGTATTCCCACCAGCCTCATCACAGGTCCCTGGGACGATGAGCAGCAGCGCCGTCTTCTATGGCTTACACGTGGTGGAGCCCTCAATCTCGGCGGAGAAGGTCACGCGCCATCACCACCATGGGAGGTTCGGATCGAGTTCCTTCGCAACGCCGTCGTCGACGCTTCTGAGCCCAACGTTCTGGTCTGTAATTGCCTGGTACGGTCCTGGATGTACTTCGGCTTGCCTCCAGATGTCGTTCGTCAGGAGCTACGGAAGATTCGTCGACGAGTTGAATGGGGTGGCGACACTCCAGCAGGAAGAATGATCCTTCGCGAGGTTGGGACAACGCTGAGCAGCTTCCTCACATTTTCGACATATGAAAAATATGAATGACTTGAGCTCAAGCAATAACTCTCTCGGCCTCGATGACTCTGCCCATTGGAGTGTTTGGGCGAGCACGGCTATCAGGGGAAGCAGACCTACTTCATCGAGCCACAAGAAGGATTGTTGTCAGCAGCAGGCAATATCAACAACCCGAAACGGACGACAGTGAGTAATAATCACGTGGTTGTGCGACATTCGCCCTGCACAGTTTCAAAACACGCCAATACTCCGCGTGGCACAAAGGGGGCTACATGGTGGGCATGTATCTTCGGAGTCTTCTGGCCACAGGACCCGGCACAGCCATGGAGCCCAATCCGACCGGACCAGGCCTCTCCCATCCGGCAAAATCGTGATGCCGAAGAAGTCGGAACCGGCTCGGAAGATGCTGTGTAACGCTAGAATGCAAGTGTGCGACTGCCACGACGGATATGCAATGGCGGGCATGTAATGATGCACCTGACACGTCAATCCAAGCGCCTAGAATCATCTATCGAGCCGTTGTCTCCGGCTGAACTCGAGCGACTCGTTTTTCTTCCACTTGCCGTTGCTAGCTGGCCGACACTGACGTGACTAACCCGGCCACCGGGATGCAATGGCCATTCCCCAGGCTGTCTTCCTGCCTCTCATTTTCCAGGCGAGCGACAGTACCTGGGCCCTCATTTCCGTCTTGCACTCCCCTACTTGCGGAGAACACTATAATGGTGGTGTACACTCCCGACTTCGACTCATATCGACTCATAGCTACTCACCCTGGCTCACAGACGGCCTCTGCGGTGGGGTTCTTGGGTAACCGGGCCGGGCATCACACTTGGAACGGGGAACGACGAGATCATAGTCATGAATCATCCATTTGTCCTGTACTTAAAGCATTTTTTTTTTTTTGGTTCAAGGCAGGCATCGGTAAGCGCTTGGGGTGTAAGTGGTTGGGGCATAGCAGCAAGGTTAGCACACGGGAATAGCATCATCAGACTACGCACAAGCCGACAACCATCGGTCGCAAGCTACGACGGATCAAACAGTCCGACGGCAACGGCTTATGTGTGTAGTTTCACGCACACAAGCCAGCTCTCACTTACGTCGCGATGTACTTTCCACATCATTCACACGCGTTCACACTCATTCACGCCCTCTCCCCACTCCGCCCACTATCACCTAGGCCTAGGCACTTACTTACCCGGCCAACCGACCTCATCGTGAGCCGCTCAAAGAATCGAACCTCGTCTCGCCCGATCCAGCGCCAGCTCAGCCAATGATGAGTCTGGAACCAAGCTTCCAAAAGCATGCAGTGCGCCGAAGACGGCTTCATCCAACACCCACGCAGACGGCTACTACTACGTAGTATTCCCTCCTTGCCACTGGTTCCCAATCTGGCAAGCTCCCGACCTCAAGCGGCGTGGCCCAAAAAATGAGCGTGAGGAAGCACGCCAAGAATGACTCACACACCGCGTGCGCAGCCAGAAAATAACCACCACTATGCATGCACCCACCCAGCGTTTCGGCCAGGGTCGGCCATCAAACGCCAGGCATCCCGAGTGGTCCAGGCTGAGCGAGCCGTCATGCATTCCACGTGGACGTGAGAGACACCCGTGGCAACCGCACCGGCGGGAGCCTCAAACTTCGGCAACTCGGGGTTGCCAGCTGGGATTTCACTGCAGTCCGGTCTATGGCCTTGCAGGCTCCCGGGACCGGATTGGCAGTATAGGCACACATTAGGTCCTTGCCCAGACTCCGACGAGTCACTAATCATCACATTGAGGTAGGCATAATATTGAAGCCTGGCGCGGTGCCACGAGAGTAATAGCATAAGTCAGTGTAAGTGAGTGTGTTCCAGCATAATGCTTTTGATATTCGTGCTGTTTTGCTTGCCTCGCGCGTTTCTCCATTTCCGAGGCTTCGTTTCCAAGGAAGATGAATCCACCACGAGTCCACTATCGCGAGGACTGTTTCAAGCTAGCTATTAGATTTCGCCATAGCGTTATCGCTCTCCTCAATTCAGATCATGCTCGGGTTCCCAAGTCCGCTTCCGAAACTTGGCTTGTACTGCCATAGATAGGATGTCCCAAAGTCTGCTGTTGACGAGGCCGAGTGGATTTAAGCCCTTGGCTGTCTTGTCGTAGACATCATGTTTTTTTGACAGTTGTCTTGGTTGTGGAAGAGGCAACTTGAACTCCTTGTTGATGCGAGAAACCGAAAATGCCACGCAGAACCATGTTTCGACGCCGATGGTGTTGTTACTCTTCGGTAGTCGTCGTCCACGTCTGCTCGGTTTCAATGGCGGATCAAACCAATTACTCCTCCCAGTCTCCATCCGTATCCTCCCCGGCCGGCTCGTTGCCAGATTACCACGTCCAGACTCACCTCGAATCCTAGAACAAGGCCTGCAGATCGACACCGTGTAAACGCAAAAAACACACAAAAAACAGAACGCAAAGGTGCTTAGTCGTACAAGGTCCACATTCATCACCTTCCCACCCTCTTTTCCGAAAATGACTTTCGCCGCCGTCTCCCCCGCCTTCCAAATGCCTAATCCTGGATAATGCTTGCAACACGAACACGCTTTTCGGCCTAGACCTTGGACGCCATCAGAATGTTCTATGAACAAAGATGGAAACCCACAAGGCGGTGGTATCAAGCCCCGTTGGTAAAAGACTCCGTTCTTTCCGGCCTCCCAGATATCGATGCTTCTTGACAAAGGAAATAGATTTGGTTTTCAACATTATTCTTAACATTGTTGTCAAAGGGTTGTAATTGTTGGCGATTGACGGGTATCTTGTTGGTTGACATTTATCAGAGCCAACGAATTGGTTGTGATGGAATTCAGTTGAGAATACCTTCCCACATTCCAGGTCCCCGAATGCCAATGGCAGGGTGGACGGACGAAACTTCGTAGCCTTGAGCTGCCTCGGCAGAGCAGCAAACGCGCTTTCGAGTACCAAGGAGACTGGGGCGGACGGGAACCTGGAGATTCGAGTCGGAGGCGATTCCTCGCGAGCGAACCAACGTATCAGGCCAAGTAGAGGGCTCCGAGTTGTAGTAACGGCCACTCAACATCTCACGGACGTTCTCTTGCAACGAGTTGTCCATGGAAGCGGTACGGCTTCGCTTAGTACCTGTCTTAGCAGGAACTACAGAGGATGCGCGGTAGTTCTGCAGCTCCTGAAGAGCTCGGGCAGCATCGGATGCAGGGTCGTGCGACATGTCGATTTCCCGCTCACACCTTGCCAATGGAGTTTCCAGAGACATGTCCCCAAGCTTAACATCCGGGCCGGTGTAAGACTCAGGTGAGGACGTAAAACAGGGCTCGTCGTAATCTTCAGGAACCGAGGGAATCGTCGGCTTCTGGCTCAGCCTCTCGTTACACAGCTTCGTACCTCGGAATCGCGACGGCATGCCCAGCTTAGAGCCGAGGGTCGCGCTAGCGAGGGATGAAGCAGATGAGATAGAGGAAGAGCGCGAGGAGCGCGATGAATCCGAAATCATCGATTCGGGAGAGGAGGCAGTCGAGACTGAGTTGGCGAGAGAGGATCGACGGACAGGGCAATAGCTCTGCGGGGACGATGTGATGGACATGGGCAGACGGTCCAGGTACTGTGAAGCATTGGTGTTGGTGGCTTGGGCCATGGCCAAACCCATGGCCGAGTTCTTGACCAGCAGCTGGGAAACGGCACTCACGGCAGGAGTGCAGAACCCACTGGTCTGAGGAGTGAGGCGAGGGGTAGGCAACATGTTCGAGGTAGGAGCCAGTCGAGTAGCCGTATAGACAGCTGAGGGAACGGCGTCCACGACGCTCGGGGTGTTATACATCTTGGCGACTGGAGTGGCGAGCTCAGCTGGATCGTATCCCATTCCAGTTCGGGACTCCTGAGGCAGGTTGAGAATGCTGCGGGGTGACAGCGCGCACAGGTCGCTTGAGCGGGAGTTGGCGAGGGTGGCGGGAATCAGATCCGAGAGGTTCGTAAGCTGAGTGTTGAGGCCCAAGATGATTTGCTTCCAGTCCGCAACTTGCTGGGCCACGGCCTGAGAGACGCCACCAGGGGAAGGAGGGCTCGGAGGAGGCGTGTACTTGAGAACGATATCAGTCCATCGCTGGAAGACCTCATCAGCGATGTGGAGCTTCCAGTTGACGGCAAGAAGAAAAGCGATCTCGTTCTGATTGATCTCCTGGGTGTTGAGTCCAGAGATCTTGCTCCAGGCTCGAGCAGAGTAGTTTCGGTCCTGGAGATACTTGGACGCCAGAATCAGGGCGGCAAGGAACATGCGGCGACCACACTGAAGCGCGCGATCGGCATGGCGATCATCGGGTTGCTCCGTAGTGAAGTTATGCTTGGGAACATGAGGCTTGATGAGAATCAAATAGTACAGAGCGACCTGGAGGGTCGAGTAGCTAGTACGTGAGCGACGCAGCGTTTCCTGGATGAAGGTACGCAGCGGCAGCACGGCCTTGCTTCCCAGCTCGCTTCGGCAAACAACCGAGGAGAGGGGCCAGATGGCCTCGACAATCTGGGTAGATGAATCTGTACGGTAAAGGTTGAGTAGGGGAGCATGGTGGAGAGTCGAGTTAAAACATACCAACAAGGCTGTCGACAAAGTTGACCTTGCGATCGGACTGTCGGACCAGTGTGGGGGGGCAAGCGATGCGGGCGTGGGGGCCAGTTGAAGTGCGTCGCGGATTCTGGCGCAGCTCGACAGGGACAGCCGGCTCGACAGTGGCCTTGTGGGCATGACGGCGCAGGTTAGGTGTGTTGTCGGTGGGACAGGCCTGCTTCGAGAGGCAGTAAGAGTCGCAGACATCGGAGTCTGAAGATTGGGTGGAAACAGAGGTGTCGTCGGAGGATTGAGATGCAGTGTCGGACCAGACCGAGGAGCTGGAGGTGGAGGCCGAAATAGCTAGGGAGGAGTTGTATGGCGCATAATAGGTGGGGAGGATGGATGCGGGCGAAAGTTGGGCGTCGCACTTCATCTTGAAGGTCGGTAATTATAGTGGGTAGTCTTGAACGAGTTTCAAGCCAGGGTGAGATCCAGTCGCCGTCAGAGGCTAAGTCAAACCAATCAAATCGTGGTTTGCGGGGGAGCAATTCGCGAGTTCCGTGTCGAGTAGCAAGCTTAGCAACAGCGTACAGGTAAGCCGTTGAGAAGCGATTCCGTTGATGTAAGAAGATGGCGTCTAGACAAGCGAGTCGAGATGCGACTTGATT
The DNA here is from genome assembly GCA_001305505.1 of Neonectria ditissima. NCBI lineage: Eukaryota > Fungi > Ascomycota > Sordariomycetes > Hypocreales > Nectriaceae > Neonectria > Neonectria ditissima. The sequence continues at coordinate 507,223 of LDPL01000006.1, forward strand.
ACACGAACGATAAGACCGGAGGACGAAGCGGAGACGGCGACTGGGAGAAGGTTGTAAAAAGCAACAGGCATTGCGGCAATGCTTCGAATCTCAGAAGAGTTTTGGAAGCAAGTGGTCGGCCTAGAAAGAGGCTACCATCGGAAGCGGGTCGAGGAAAAGTAGATGGGATCGGTGTTGGTTGGTGTTGGTGGGTGGTGGGTGGTTGAAGACGATCAAGCCGTTAATTGATATGCAGGTATGCAGGTACAACGCGGCAAGAGTCTTGATGTGGCTGAACGAGAAGGGGACCGAGGGTGGTGAGTATTTATTGAAGGGTCAAGGAGGGTGACTCTTTAGAACGTGGCCTAAGGGGCGAGGCTTGAGGCGTCGAGTGGTTGTGACAGCCTGGCGTGGTGGGTTGTGACTCTTTTGCACGGTGGCGAAACCGAGCAAAGACCGCGGGGGGCGTGAGTGGCAGGTGGCTGCTAACTGGCGATCTCGGAGAGAGCGTGCGCGGTGGTAGCCTAGGCCGGGCGGGAATGACCAAGACCCTCGTCACAGCGGGTGTGGCGAAGAGGGGCAGGAGCCTGGAGAGGGTAAAACGAGCTGGAAGGAAAGAGGGGGGGTAAGGGACCGAGGACAAAGAGCCAGAAACAGGCAAAGAAAAGAGGCGAAAATAGAGAGTGTGAAGGTGATGGACAAAAAGGGATGCTGATGCTGGGGAAATGGAGGGGAGAGAGCAGAGGGGAGACCGAAGAGGGAACCGGGAAGTGAGTAACACCAAGTAAGAAGCCGGAGGACAGCGAGCCCGGAGAGGACAGAGAGTCAGTGATTGCGACGGCGAGAGTCACAGCTGTTCGTCGGGCGCTGGTGGGTGCCGTCGAGAGCGCTGGAGGTGCTGTAGTGGGCGGCCTGGGCTTGTGCCTAGATGGGCGGCGGATGACTGATGCTGGCTGAGTTAGGCCAGGGAGGGAAAGGGTGACAAAGGAGGTAGGTAGCCTTGGGCTGAGAGGCTGGGCTGCGACTGGACCGGGCTGTGCTGCGGCCAGGAGAGGAGAGCGCAAGAAGCTGGTTGTTCACGCTCGCTCGCAAAAGTCGCAAGGTGCAAGTGAATGCCGCTGCGACTCCGGAGAATCAGGAGACGGGGAGATGGGGAGACGGGGGAAAACGGGGGGGAAGCCGAGGAGGGGAGAGGGTGACCGGGAGAAATAACAAGAGGCCGTGGAGTGGAGAGAATACACGATCCAGAGCAGACTTCGGAGAGTCGCTGGGGACGGGATTAGAATGCGGACTCGAACATCATGGCGACGGCGATGCATTCGATGGGGGAGAAAGGCGGGAGTCAGGCAGGGCGGGCCATGGCATAGTTTTGAAGGGCGGACGAGGAGGATCCGGCGACCACCACCACCAAGCCCGGACGAGCCATCATGGGCCATGACGGGCCAACGACGAGCCACACGCACGCCAGCACGCTGGGCCACTGAGGCCCGCTGAAGCGCCGCTGAGCCCACTGAAAAGCGCCCCCCCTCCCCAGCACTCCCGACAGCCCCCAGCAAGCCCCGGGCCCAGCACCCTTCGACGCCTGCGGCGTGTCTGTGTTTTGGCGGCCCTTGATTGGCCTTCCGAGACACCAACGCGCGCTGGCCCCTCCCTCCCTCCAAGTGTGCGCCAAGAGTGCCTCCACTCTTCCACCCCCTGGACTCCCGAGCCCATCGCTCACTGGACAGCCGGCGCAGAGCCGTGCCCCTTTGCCAGGCTTTCTCATCGCGCTCCCAGGCTTTCCTCACCTGGGCTTTCCCAGCCCGTGTCAGTGGCCAGCCAGCACCCGGCGTGGGTTCCGCATGGTTGGAAGGGTCCTTCCAGCCACTCAGGGCCCGTCGCGGGACCCTCCCCCCGTGTCCGTCGCCAGTCTTGAAGTCCAGGTGCGCGTGTGTGCGAGTGCAGCCCCTCTTTCACATCCCCAGGCGCGACGCAGAACCGGCAGTGAAGGTACCAGCCAGCGAAACACAATGCACCACGCGCAGGAGAGCAAGCAGCTCTGTAATTACATGCTTGGATAGCGAGCTTTGCTGATCGGGGTGACGTCGACGTTGAGTCTGTCTACCACGCAGGTGGGCTTGAATTTGAAGCTTTTGGGGGTCGTCTTTTCGAGTGCTTCAGCGCCTTCCTTCCTTCCACTGGCAGCGAGTCTCGAAATACGTACCGTGGGGGCCATCGTCGTTCATCCCGTCGGCAGGTAGTACCTTGGGCTGCACTGGCTTGCTTTGCTGCCTTCCTCATTACGCTCCTGCAGGAGAAAATGGAAGGGTCGGACACCTCACCATTCTCCCGCGCGTACGCATCTCCACCACCTCGCCCTACCTAATAGACTAGGCCTAGACTCTGAACAGAACTGCTTCAGACGACTCACTGTAAAGTACTCGCCCTTCACGTACTTCACACGCACGCACGCACGCCAGCCAGTTCGTGCGTCGCGCATCCCTGCCGTGCCGACCACCCCGGTCCCCCTCCCAACCCGCCGTTGTCTTGTCGCGCTCTCCAGCTCTCGCCCGGATTAACAGATTCAAAGACGTCCCCCAGGTGCCTGCCCGGCTTTCTCCCTCACCCTAGCGTTAAAGTGGCCATACTTCGAGGTACAACGACGCAAAGATCACGGCACTGGGATGGGGAAAACACCTCGTCCCTGCCGACAAGCCCAACCAGAGACACACAGCAGGCTTGGCTTTTTGGGGCATGGGCTGGCTCATGGCTGAGATGGCTGATGATGGGCGATGACTCTTCCTGATCCCGTCCCTCCACCTGGACCACGTCCACCTCCACCTCGCCTTCTCCACCTCCACCATCTCTGCCTCCGTCTCCGTCTCCGTCTCCGCCACCGCCTTTGGGAAGTGAACACACGTCTTAGCCATGCTATGCCGGTTTTGCCTTGACAGTGAACCCTCATCCCCCTCACTTGAGTCTAAAATGGTCCCTCGCCTTGTGGAGGGGCATCTGGGAGAACGGCGGCACCCGCTGACCGGATGCTTCATTCAGCCTTCCTAGGCCCCAGGCCAGGACACGAGACAGAAACTGATTCACTACCGTCCATGGGCCACCATAACATCGCCTGGCATGGCCGAGATGATACACACCAACACACGCACTTTTCTTTCATAGACACGAGCTGTCTGGGATTGCCCCAATCTTTTTTCCCGATGCTACCGGGGGTGGGCGGGATGGATGGATGGATGGGATGGCGATGGCGACGGCGTGTCTGGTCTTGTCTCAACCACTCAACCACCCGGGTGCGCTCTTCTCCACGACCAAAGTGCCTAGTACCCTCGATGCCGACGGGAAAGTATGGCATCGCATGTACCCGAAACCCATTCGCCCTAATCGAGGGGAAGAGGAAAAGTTTGATATGCCAGTCTTGCCACAGCTCGCCGCCTCCCGGAGCAAAGACGCAGAAAGCACACCACAATGGGGAGCACTCGATCGCCAAAGATTTAGCTACGACACTGGGTTGCTGTGTAAGGCCAGGGTGGACTCCCTGATTATCTAGCGGGTGGCCCATCTCGCCCTCGCAAAGTCCCGAAGAGTCTCGCCATCCTCCCCATCCGATTGTTAATCCAAGGCCACGGAGCAGCCGTAGGCCTGTCTTCCCAGCTATGACCTCACCCTCCACGGCACGACTGCTTTGTCGAGCAGTCCGTGCCATGCGACACGCAATGCTGCTTGACATTGGAGGCTATTGTTCATTTTTGGTTTCACTGCCCGGTGCCCCGACGCTCCGACATTGAGGCCGCGTCCTTCTGCCGATGAGACCCAGCAAAACTAGCTCTTCTACGTGCTGTGTACTACGTGGAAGGTTGAGGCTGTTCACTCGCAGGCAGTGTTCGTGGAGCCTCGCTCAGGTTGAAACATCCACGAACGGAGGGCACACACAGCACACACAGTACACGCAGCCATTTTCTCGGAGCTATTGTCTCCAAAAATGGAAGCTTAAGGCTTTCACTGCCTTGCAGTTCATGCATCCACAACCTGCCTGTCGTCATGGGAGGAGGCGCATCCTCCATCGATTCTTAGATGCAATTTCAGATTGCAGACGCCGAAGTCACGACTGGCTACCATCCATCCGAGCCTGGCTTTCATATTCTCTTTCTTCGGCCGCATCTCTCCCGGCCACGCGCCAGCACTACATGGCCGGTGACTATCTAATGATGATACCCTCTACTGTCCTCTGAGATATCAATTCCGTCCTCTCATTGAACGATGGCGCTCAGGTAAAATGAACGATATTCTTCACTTCCCTCACCCCTCTCTCCCACGCCTCGCATTGTATGCCAACTGGCCTGTGCGTCATATTGGTGGCTACACTACCAACCCCTTTAACGAGGCCCCAATCTCCTTCGCGTTACGGTGATAACATCTTCGCGAACTGCATGTACCGGTGTCTGTAGCCCGCCGGACAGCAGCACACTGAGACACTGGCTGATACCGAACAAACCGCATTTTTATCCACGGCGAGATACCTTTGTACAACCCGTTACCTCAGCACTCCTAGCCACCGCCTCATCCATCGATTTGCCTAGCAATGAGGGGTAGAGGGGGACTCCACCGGATACTCGGGGTACTACCATTTCCGAGAGAACAAGTTCGTGGTAGCCAAACGAAGGACGAGGTTTCGGTGCTCCGGTTAGTCCTCAGGCTGGCCGGGCTCCTCATGCTTTGTGCCTTGTGCCTTGTGCCTTGTGCCTTGTACCTGCTGCTGCTGTCTGCAGGTATGTGACATCGAACCTGTCGCCACTTGTGTAGTAGGTTGGCGATGTACGAATGTAGAGCACCAAAACCAACGAGAAGAAACCGGCGTCTGCGAACTAGAGAAAAAGGAACGGGACTGCGAACGTGGACGCAGTATTACCGTCTCTTCGCATGGCATCCTTCGATCCATGCACACCATCTCCACTTTCATGGCATGCTGAAGAGTGCTGATTGGGTCCGGGTCGGTGTAAGCACCCCATCTGTCTGGCCATGTTGCCTGCTCCCAGACCTGGAGGCAATACTCAGCTGTGACGAGCGGACGCCAGGGCCTGCTTGACCTGGCGGGGGACTTTGCAACGCCTTTCATAACTGAGCGGCGGTTCTTCGTTTAGGTCAGCAGTCATAAAACAACAGGTTAACGTTGAAGGGACAAAAACAAAGCAAAGCAAAGCGAAGCAGAGGCAGAGGAGGGATCGATTCTTCCCAAATCAAGGTGGAGATTGGAGGGGACAGGAGCCTACCTAGCTCAACTGTTCTGCCATCAATTGGCCAGCAGCGGCTTTCCGCTTCGGGCACCTCCCGGACGGACGACATGATCAGAATGAGTCAAACAACGTCAGCAACCCTACCCTAGACCATTCGTTGATTCCATTTTGTTCCATCAGCCCCAGGCACAGTCACGCTTGCGCTTCGTTTTGTCCCAGCGAAGCCGGCATTAGGCGTCGACCTCGCCTGGTGCTGCATAGCCGCGAGGCTTGGGCTGTAAGAAAGACCGGGCCGATGATGGTTGATGCGATGACGCACTGAGGTCGAGAGCTCCGCGAGATGGGGCAGATGGAGATTGTGTTTGTGCACATGACAGAGTTCGGGGTTACTGCTTCTGATTGAGGGCAATTTGATGACAAGCACGTACCAGATTTACGTACTAAACCATCGTGACAGGGACTTTCCAAGGACACATGACGGGTGTGATTCCTCCCTAGTTCCTACGAAGTACGCTCGACTCGGGACGAGCCAGGGCCGCTCCACTTACACCGACAGGAGTGAGGAAAGCTCAGGGCTGGGTTTCGCAACCGCGCGACTCGTCCTCGTGCTCACGGTAGGAGGCTGGCTGACTCGACTCACCGAACACTCTTTTGTCAGAAAGGCGTTCCCCTGCCGGTTTACAACGTGAGCTCGGGTCCCTCGGGGACAGTTCACGGGATTCGCACTCGGTCTTGTTCCCTGTGGCGATGGCTTAGAGCATGGAGGCTTCGGAAGAGAGGCTCGGATTCTGATGTCTAAGATGGGCGCTAACCCCCTAGTCAGCCCAGCCAGCCACAGTGGCAGCCGTGCACTTACTCCCAGAGTCTCGGCGGTCTTATCTCAGATGGATGAGACATGGATGACAGGACACAATGGTGGTGGGTTCCCCTCGTCGCATGTGTTGTGCATATTCCTGACGCCGGGCTTCACCGTAAGATTGACGAGCCGTGCCCGGAAGGAGTGGAAAAAACGTGGTTGCCTAACTGGACGTGGATCCAGGGTAGGTTTGACAGGGGGCTGGCTGGCTGCCCGAACTAGGATATGATGGAGGATGGAGGATGGACATGGAACTGAAGTACCCAAACCAACAGCAACCGCAAGACCAAGACAGAAGCCAGATTCATTTGCTAACCTAGTCAGCATTGGCCGGCCGTTGCCGGATTATCACGATCAAATCAGGCATTCTTCGAGAAGTCTCCCAGGATCAAATCCTGGCCTTGTGCTGTCTGTCTGCGCTTGCTCGCTTGGAGCCGAGAGCAGCCAAGAACACGGGGCATCTTAACTTAGCATGTACGTTCTATTGCTTCTCCCTCCAAGGTTGAGCAAGATCAAGTCGTTTGGACTGGGAATTACCCTGCGGTATCTGGAATATTCAGTGGCCCATCTCCGCCCGCCCTGCCCAATATGGGCCAGTTGCGCTCCCCCATCGAAGCCCACGCGGCAACACCGCCTCCTTGCCGATCGCCAGTGGCAGACTACCTACGCAATACATGGCATTTCACCTGCATGTACGCTGTATTCATACTCGCAGATCCCTCGTCTGGTACCCGAGGTGCGCTGTAATGTGATGTGCTGTACTGTGCTGTACATACTGGATGCTTCTTGGATGCATATGCATATGCGGCTTGTCTCTGTGTGGCCGGTTCAATCAGCTATTTGCCTACGAAAGCAGTAAAGTTTCGCGGGCTAGGCAGCTCCGCGTCCCAGGAAAAGCGATGCTGGCCACTTCAACCTCCCCCATCGAGGCAGCATCTCCGCCGATCTGGCATGTTTTCCTTGGTCCAAGCATGGGAGACGGGGGGCACAAAGAAGAAAGAAGAAGCAGCGAAGAAACCAAGGCTTGCGGAGTCTAAAGTCGGCCACGATAAGTCGAACACGAAGAGGGGCACATTCGACGTCGGGGAGTAGACGATGATCGGGTCACACACCGCCAGCGAGGTGGGTTCCATCCGTGGCCGAGTGTTGTAGGTTGCCGGGGAGGCGTGTGTAGCTCGGCAAGAGCAGCTTCGTGTGTATTGCCGGACCAAGACGGATGAAGCTCAACACCAAGAACCCAAACCGGTCGGCCATCCTCGTCTCACCCCCCGACTGACTCACCTTGTCTTGGACCGAATTCCCCGCGCCCTGGCTCGCCCAAGCCCTCGTCCACCCTAGATGGCAAACCTCGAAATATGTCATCGAGACACCTCACACCTTCTCTGTCCGCCATCGCTCCGAACCAGACCATTACCGAGCCAAGATGACACCGTGGGCGAAGGAGCCTAAGTCGGCAGCTAGCTGAAATGGATGATGACGAGAAGGCAAGAAAAATCTTCCTCATCACGCCGACGGCGTGACGGGTCTGGTGATGACTCGGGCAGTTGAGCCGAACCGAGCTGTTGGGATGAGACAAGCCGTGTTCGCTCGCTCGTCAAGTCATGGGACATCACTGCCTGCTTCGACTCTGTCATTAAGCAAGGAGAGAAGTACGAGCTGCCAGGTATGTTGTGTCAGACCGGCCAGCACTAAGCCATCAACAGGAGCTCAGGACACACACAACAGGCTCCAGCTAGCCACATACACACACGCACACCAAGTCACACATATCCGACGGATCCCACGAAATCATTTTCAGGTAACGAACTACTCAATACAAGCAATCAAAGCTGGAAAATCTCGCAACTTTTCCCTTTCGCCCTGTCGATATCTTGACATCATTCTTCCGCATCACCCAACTCTCGTGCCTTTGGTAGCAAAGAAGATCGACCCATATTGTAGCAAAACTACCCCAAAACACCAACCGATACTCTAAGATGCCATGTACGTGCTGGCATCAACGCCCTCCTTGGGGAACTCACTACACATGTATGTTAGTCATCGTTACAAGACATCAGGCTCGGAGCGGAACATACGGAAGGGCGACCTCGAATCGCTTCTCAATCTCCTTGAGGACCTCCTGGTCCTGATCGGTGCTGATGAACGAGATGGCAAGACCCTTGGTACCGAAACGACCGGCACGGCCGACTCGGTGAAGGTATGAACTGGCATCGTTGGACAGATCGTAGTTGATGGCCAAGTTGATACGCTCAATGTCGATACCACGGCCGAACACATCGGTAGCGACACAGATGCGCTTCTTGAACTCCTTGAACTCCTTGTAGCGACGGATACTGGCAAATGTTAGATTTCGAACGTGAGAAGAGGCATCTAATACACGTACCGCTCTTCCTGGCTGACTCCAGAGTGGACTGCGATCGAGGGGAAGTTGCACTCTCGGAGGAGCTTGTCAAGCTCCGTGGCACGGACTGTGCTTCGGACGAAGATGATGACCTGGTTGAACTGGAGGTCATCGAGAAGCTCGTTGAGCTTTCGGTTTTTCTCCTTCTCCTCCAGCTTGATGTAGTATTGCTGGAGACCGTGTAAAGTGAGCTTGGTGTCCTCGTCGACATAGTGCTCAGTCGGGTTCTGCATGAACTTGCGGCAGATGGGCTTGACTTCCTCGGACAGGGTGGCCGAGAACATCATCACCTGCTTTTGCTGAGGGGTGGCCCTGAACACATCCTGAACATCAGTGCGCATATCTGGTCTCTGGTCAGTACTTGTAGAGGTTGCTTTGGAAATTATCTTGAACTCACCAGGCTGGTCGAGCATCTTGTCGCACTCATCGAGAACGAAGATGCGGACGCTTCCGAGACGGAGAGCCTTATCGCGGACGAGAGCCTTAAGACGACCGGGGGTGCCGACAATGATGTGAGGGCAGGTCTCCTTGTTCTTGAGCGTTTCAATGTCGGTCTTGATGGGAGTGCCGCCGTAGAAGACGCCAGTCTTGATATCGGGCATGTACTTGCTGAAGCGATTGTACTCATCGCGGATCTGGTAAGCCAGCTCGCGAGTGTGGCACATGACCACGACCGAAACCTCTCCGTTGACAGGCTCGACCTGCTGAAGCGTGGCGAGAACGAAGACGGCAGTCTTTCCAAGACCGGATTTCGCCTGGCAGATGATATCACCACCGAGAAGAGCCTGCGGGATGCAGGTTTGTTGGACTGTCGATCGAACCGATGTTAGAGTTTGTTTCCAAGAAGCAACGAACGACGGGTGTAGTATCAAGAGTCCGTCCATCGTCGCAGCTTAGCCATGGGGGTGGTTCCGCATCCTCTCAACAGAGAAGTGATCCGCAGTACCGAGCGGGACAAGCCTGAAGACCGGTGTCTCGGCGTGAGGGATTGCATCCGCCAATCAAGGCCGTAATCTTGACGACATCTTGGGCAACGGCGGATGCCCTCGTGTTCTCGTCCGCTTCCACCAATGCTCTTCCGATCCGTCCGTGTCAACCGCTCATGTCATATCCGCTTCCGCGTGATACATCTTGATGTGCGAGTTGTAAAGTACGACAGACCACCTTTCACCAGTGGCCTGCTCTTGCCCGGATGGTGCGGATGCAGGGAACCATTTCTCAGATCCATGCTGAACCGCGTTCGGCGATGACGACGACGGCTTTGTGGGGGGAAAAGGCCATTTTTCTTTCTTGCTTGCGAGATGGACGGACGCTTGAAGCTTCAAGGGAGGGGATTTGATGACTTAGGGTATTAGAATTTCAGGACTGACCCTCCGATGGATGTTCGAAACCGCAGTCACCAATAGCGCGAAGCAGTTCGGGCTTCAGAAGGAAGTCGCGGAATCCAGTCGAGTGAATGCCGACATAGCTGCCCTTCTTGTCGACGTTGTTGCCGGCGGCGAGCTCGCCCTTCTTGCCGTTCGAGGTGGTGGCGGCAGTCTCGTTGCCGCCGATCTCCTCGTCGGAGTAGTCGATGAGGTCCTCCTCGTGGGACATGTTGGCGATGATTGGGGGCTGGTTAGAGATGGAAAGGTAAAGGCTGTCGCGACGGGTCGTCTGCAAAACGAGGCTTTGCGCTGACGAAAGGGATGCGACTCCGTTGGAAAGGGTGCGTTGCTGGGGGGATCACCTCGCGCAAGCGTGCTGCGGCGTGATGAAAAGAACGCGTGTGTAGAACTTAGAGAGGGAGAGAGGATGGAGAGCGAGAACCCAAGTTACTCGTTCAGGGTCGGACAAAGAGGTTTGTTGAGGCTGAGGAGGGAGATGCCAGCAGGCACGAGCAAGAGCTGCGCTGCGCCCTCCGGCCTAAGAGGCCCGTGCCCACACCCGTTCACGTGACGCGCATAAGACGCGCCAGTACACAGTGTCAGCAGCCAGAAGAACACACGGGGCCATGCAAACCTTGAACATGAGTCCTCGTGCGAATGGCGATGCATTTGTACGAGAGAAAACAAATCTTGACAAAAACACTAGAAACCCATGACCTATGACCAATGGCGAAGGTGAAAGGTCCGAAGACAAAAGGCCCGCAAGGAGTCCTGAACCGACATATATACAACAGAGCCTCGTATCTCTACCAAGCCGCCACATACCTAGCCAACCAGCCTCATGACCACTCTCTCGATGCCGCCGAAGCAGCTTCCGCCAGTGCTACGGCACCAAGCACCAACAAGCAGAATGCAATGCAGAATATGTCTCGCCAGATGCTATCTAGCATGCGGGCGGTAGCCCTGAAGGCGCAGATTCGACAAAGCTCGGCCCTGAAGCGGACTATCTGCAAGTTCTGCGACACGCTCCTGATCGAAGGCCAGACGTGCACTTCGACAGTGGAAAACGCAAGCAAAGGTGGGAGAAAGCCGTGGGCCGACCTTCTCACAATTCGATGCGGGACGTGTGGCAATGCCAAGAGGTATCCCGTTAATGCACCGAAGCAACAGAGACGATCGTTGAGGAACCAAGAGAAAGAGGGGTCGAAGATGGATTTGACGGGGGACTCACCTACAGATAGTCGGGCCCTAGAAACATTCTCAACAACGTGAGAGACACATATCCCTTGGCCATGCTTTTCGGAGTGCTCCCGGTTGTATCAAGGGAACCACTCCATCCACCGACCTCGAACCACTACGGGAAGTCCGGGCTTGTCGAGTGTTGACCGTCACATAAGCTCACGATACCCGGAAGATCCCTCCCTATTTGTCCTCGTACCCAACACCATAAACCGGAACCCCAGAACAGGATTTCTTGGCTCCGAGTTGGTACAGCCGAGGCTGCGTCAAAGGGATTTCTGGGATGACCAACATAGTTGACAGGTTTCCCTCTCAGCCTTGAAGTCCCACCAAGCCTCCTCAAAGGTGGCACCAACCAAGTCTCTGATTTTTCTACTGCCAAAACTCGGGGGCTTTTCTCGATTGAGGGAGGAATAGACTCCATTTTCGAGAACGCGCAATCCTGTTCAGCTACTTGCCTAGCCAAGACATGAAAGCAACTGCCATTGCAGGGTCACTTAGATATGCTGGTAGATACAGAATACTGGGGCCTGTTCCGAATCATGCCTAAACAACGCATTCTTTCGAGTCGAGCTTATCAGGGAGTGTGGGACGAGAGACTGGTAAAAGCAAAGCATCAATCAAGGAAAACTTATATCATGATTCCGCTGGCAATGACCGGCAATGATTATTCATAACTCATCAAATACACAAATCTGCGCCAAAAAAAACTCTACCATAAAACACTTGCCTCGTTGAAGCCGTCCTATCATCGCCAGATATACTTCCAAAGCCAAAAACCGCTTCCTCGCATTCGCAATGCTTCTACTTGCCCGACTGACCCGCCTCCTTGACACTCTCCTCTCCGAGCACTTTGCTCGCCGCCATGAACCTGTTGCATCGTTAGCATCAACATTCCCAAAGAATACCAACATCAAAACCAGATATGATATGTAGAATCGACGGTAAGGAAACTCACAATCCGCCATGCCAGCTTCCTAGCCCCCTCATCGCCTCAGCCTGCACGCTCGTCATGCGCAGCAGGTGCTCCGTGTCGGACAGGTTGGCCGATAGCTGAGCGAGCTGCGAGTTGAGTTGCGACTTCGCGCGTGTCAGCGCCTTTCTGTATCTTTGCTATTTCTTGAACTTGGTTGCAAGTTCCGACAAGACTTACTAGTTGCCTCGTCTTGAGAGCGTTACCACTCGTCGCCATGCTCTGCCGCACCTGCGAGCCGCCGATGTTGCGCGTCGACATATTCTCGCGCGTTGCCTTCAATGGACAACAACAGCTTATGAGTGAGTCTATTGGGTTGTATGTCGGCGTCGTAACGCACTACGTAGAAGAGCGTAAATGCCTTAATGTCCTTGTGGAAGGTCGTTTGGAGGAGTGATAACGAGGAACCGTTCGTCGTCGGAGGGCCCTAGGGGGTAATTACAGCCTAGCCACTTCCTCGGTTAGTAGTAGCGGCTGACAGCGGTATGGCTGTGTGTTACAGTCACCAAAACAAGGCCTGGGAGTCTGTTGGTCAAGTATGTTTGCCAGCCGCGTCTTCTGAATGGGCGATGGAAAGTGGGCAAGATAGAACTGGCCCGTGCGCACTTTACCTTCTGGCACTCAGCGTGGGTCATCATCATCAACAAACAGGAGTATCGTCATGATAGCCAACTGCTCTCAGCTCTATACTTCCCTGCTAGAGTTCAAGACCAAAAAAAAAACCCCGAACCTCGAACGTAGATAACCCTTTACTACTCAACAATCGTAGATGACGTATCGTGCGCTCCTAGGATGCAAGAGTATGCGAAAGGTGTTGGCGATGTTAACCCACGTGAACTTCACCACAGCAACAACATGCACACCAGGGTCATCATTGTAACAGCGTTTGACTATACACAACTATACACTATGCACTACTCGTTCCACCCTAGCTTAGCCGTCTTCGAACAAGACCGACTGTTCAAATACCCAATCTTCCCAGGGCGCCACGCAGCTTCGCTCCAATCATCCGCTATTAATGCCCTTCAAGACAGCCCATCAATCTTAACCGTGTCGTTTTCTCCCAGGAAATCTCTCGCTTTTTCATTTGTGGCATCTGCGATCTGGAAACAAACCGAATCTCATCTCCTCCTCTTTTGAAAGATACCTTCATGCTGTCTATGTGTGCCGCTTCCCATCACTATCTCCACCATCTCGGGGTTTCCAGTCGCCCATCAAAACAATCCGTAAGAAAAAAGAGAGAAGTAACCAGAGAAAGAAAAGAACCATCCGTAGTCTAATTTGTTGTGTGTGCCTCCGTGGAAAATAAACAATGTCGGTCATAGCCCCCCCGTTGCTATACACATCCAGGAACCCCCCACTGAATGCCAGTGGGAAGCTTGGGAGGGAACTCAAAACAACCAAAGAACAAAGACACGTCCCGGTTTTAGTCGCGCCTCGTAATCGTCCCAATGTACCACCCAAGCAGTTGCAGCGCTGAATTTCTGGTTACCCATCCCGAACTAACCGAGATGACGCTTCCGCATGTTTGAAGGCCCCAGGTCGTGGGCCAGAGCCAGTCGAGGTCCATGCAGTACGCCGAATGAAGGCAGGAGACGCCAGTCTGAAGCTCGTGCCGATCCGATTATATGCTAAATAGCGCAAGAACATGATATCCGGTCCCAATGCAATATTACCAGAATAGGTACTTCGGTTTAGTCGTTTCAATGTGTATGTACGGGGTTGTGCCCAGTCCGTAGGTATTATGAAGACAGCGTCTTCCAAGAATAGTCCAAAGTGACCCTGACCCAATGTCGTGTCGTTTCGTGTGCTGGTGGAGCTGTGGAGTATAAAAAAAAAAGGTGAGGCAAAAAGAAAGTGTTGTTCTCTTCAGATATATGTCGTATGACTGTGATGACCATGATGGGTGTGGGGCCAATGCATGGGCATGGAATCGGATCCAGCTGTAGTTGAACGCACAGTGTCTCGCCCTCTGCACACAAGGTATCCAGACTGCCAAGTCCTAGACTTCTTCTATGCGGTTGACGTGAACGTGCATGGTCTCTTCAACTTGTGATAAGAATGTCGTGGGCCACTTTAGCCTAGCTCACCGCACTCCTATGGGTGGTCGCTGTTGAAGGCTACCGTGGTTGCCATGTACTGGTAAGTCTGAGTCGATTTCACTGCCCGCGCTAGCGCTAGCACTTCCAGTCAGACTCCGAATGTTTTTAGGCTTTTGAGGAACGTTGCTCACCCCGATATGCTGCTCAACCTGTTGCGGTGCCACCTGGTTGCCCTGGCCCGGGGGGTATCGGGGAACCGGTTGGCGAACACCGTCGGGGGGCGATGGACGTCCGTTCATGGTGGGTCCGTATCCGTTAGGGGGCGAGGGTCGGCGACCTCCCCTCATTGATGGACTGTACGGTTGACCCGGAGATTGACTGGCTCGTCGATAGGCACCGTTCATCCCAGGGGGGCCACCGGGGGCAGGGCCGTATTGCATGTCATCCATTCTTGATGCTGTTAGTGAATTGGCACGAGAGCCAGCGTTCATGGTTCCTCGGTCCACAGTGCCGTATCGGTTCGAGGAGCAGCTCATAAGGGGATCATCGAGAATGTTGTCGGTGGTGGTTGGTGCGTGGCTCATCTGACTGGAGCGGTTGCGGGCGCCGAAGTTGGGTCGGAACCTGCTGCCGCGAGTTGGCGGTGGCAGATCGTCTGGGTTGCGACGGAGCTGTGCTTGAGATGGTCCAGGCATCTTTCGGTTCTTCCTCGATGTCACACTCATCATGTCGAAGTTATCTGGATCGATCATTGGAACGGGAGTGCTGGCGGCCGGGTCGAAGTAGTCATCATCGTCATCATCGTCGTCATCAAAGACTTGCTTGCTGTTTCGCATTGGGTGAGGCCCACGACGAGGAGGTCCACCAGGACCAGGTGGGCCAGACGGCGGTGGTCCACGGCGCATTCGCATCTCCTGTTCTCGAAGCGCCATTTCGCGTTGTCGAAGCTGCATCTCCCGCTCGCGGAGTGCCATGTCTGAAGGCTCACCAGGACCAGCGCCGGACGTTTCCGAGCCTTCCGGAATGTCGTCGTATAGCACAAGATGTGAGAACTCTTCCAAGCTGTTCTCTTCCAAGGATCCTCGCCTTGAAGGCTGTCTTGAACCTCCGCCGTTCATGTTCATAGCGGGTGGGCCTCGGCCGTAACCATTCGGGGGTGGTCCACCATTCATCGGAGGCGGACCACGGCGCATGCCTGCCTGGCTGAGGTTGGAGGAGTTCCTTGGCCTGGGTCCGCGAGAAGGCATTCCGTTGCCATTCGGCATGCCGTTCATCATCGGGCGGTGACTGTTCTGTGATGGCATCCGTGGGGGCAGGGGTGACGATGCTGTCGGGGAAGTGGGTGGGAGAACGGCGGGATGGTCGCCAGACTTAGGTCTGTTTCGGTTGACCGTGTTGAGATTATGGAGAATGGCGTAGAGTGTCTCAATTCGGGGAATGGGGATCTTGGAATCGCGAGCCAGCTTGATAGGGGAACCTAGGTACGTCTCAACTTCCATGGGTCTCCTGGCGACATAGTCTTGCCACATGATGCTCTCGGTGGTGATTTTGGTCATATCGGTGATGGTCTTCTGCTTGAATTCGGCATCAAATTTACAACCGTTAGAGTTAGCTAAGCCAAGCAGCTCGTCGATGACACCGGATACAAGATCCTTGACTCCGACCTTCTCAAGAAGAGCGGCGTGATTCGGCGTCTCAAATATAATGCTCGCCGGGTGAAACGCGATGGGGCTGTATCAATTCATTAGCCAAAAGTTGATGGAGTACGGTTTTCTAGTCACATACCCAATCACCCGCTCGTACTGGTGTTGTCGGATGTTCGGTGACACTTTGCAGTCCACCTGTCCGGAACTAAGAGTCACAGCCAGCGCTTGTGCCATGTCGTCCTGGATGGCTGCTGGGATATTTTCGTTCTTATTGGCAGGGCCAACCCAAATCTCGGTTGATCCCTTGTGTTCAAATTCGCTCTGGCCGAGCTGCATCACTTCAGCGCCGGAGACGAGAGAAAGAACGATGTTGGTTGGAAACCGCTCCTCTATGGCGGCCTCGACGCCGAGGGTGTGTGTAGTGTTGATGAGAATACACGTGTGGTGAGGAGTGACGACCGAGTCAATGACAGCAGCGAGATCGTAGACGTCGGGAAGAGCTTTGACACACAGGACGACGTAGTCGAAGGGGCCCTCTCGAGTGTTTGCGGCATCTTCTGGATTACGGACAACTGTAACAGTCAATTATGTCAGCGTGCTATCGCAAACGGTGGAAGGTTCACAACTTACCATGTCGTGGCTTGAATCGCTCGTTCCCGAAGATGGGGGATCTAGGAACATCCGGTCAGTATGTCATTGAGTGTATGGAAAGGCGGTCAACATACTTGAAAGAGATGCCGTACTGGGCGACATGTTCGTAGCCCGACTTCCAGACGAGTGTTACATCGCATGCGTTGGTGGCCTGGAGTCGCCAGGACAAAAAGGCCGAGACAGGGTTGCCTCCCACTGAACAGATTCTCATTAGCTCATTGTCGTCCATGTTGAGCAGCAGGAGTGGGATGTCGCATCAGCAACGATCCGAGGCGTCGTGATAGTTTGGAAAGCGAATGTGGTGATTAGAGAGTAGGGGGAGATTCTTTGCAAATGGACAGGAGGGGAAGTGTGATGGGGACGGATGGGGATGACGACGAAGAGACAGGATGGTTTGTAAGACGCGCCGAAGGTTGGATTGGGGGCGCCGGGAAATGGGGCTAAGGTATGAAGGGAGAATTGCAGGAAGAGGGACAACGGACCTGATAGAATCTTGAGCCTAGTCGATACAGGCGCCATGGTTTCTGACGGGGACCCAATGTGGAATAGTGAGCTAGCCCAAGTTCGAGGGTGTAGCGGAGCGGCCTCTGGCGATGGACCCGTAGCCTCGGGGCTTGGAGGGTGCCACACGCAACGAGGTCCGGAAGGGAAGGGGGCGCCTCCCTAGGGATGACTGGACAGGACAAGGACAAGCCTGGTGGAGGCGATATATCGATTATTGAGGGCCGCAGATCAGATGGCAACGGCGTGAGGGCGGCGAGGCGGCTGAGGTCGAATGGAGACCGTTCAGTGGTGCATGTATCGGACGGGGAGGGAGGGCCTATGGCGGGGAGGCCAGCGAGGGCTTGTCGAGGGTGTGTCGAGGGCGTGTTCGATGACGAGCAACGGGCAACGGAAAGCGGCTGAGATGACAAGCAACGGTGAGATCAACGAGGGACAGGCCAGAATCGTGGCGGCAAGATGGCGTGCCGGGGGGTGGTGGGCAGCGAACGGCGGACGCGCGATGTTCGACGGTGGTAGGTCGGGAGAGCTGGAAGGTGACGAGCAAGTAGCCCAAAACGAAACGAGCGTGGTCGAGAAAGTCGGCTGGCAGTGGTGACGGGTGGGACGAGAGCTGAGAAGGCAGTGGGCTGGGGGAGATTGTCTGGGGTTCGTAGACAGGACGGACGGTGGGTTTGGGCTGGGCTGGGAAACTGGGACGGCGGGTGCGGAACAAGTCGCACGGGCTTGGCCTGTGGGCGTGTGAACCTGAAGACTCGGCGGCTCGGCTCAGGTGAGGTACGGCGGTCTTTCCAGTGCTGCTTGCTGCAGAGGCAGGCCTCAGGGAAGTGGGCGGGCGACGAGGTGGACTTCGGACAGGCCCTGGACGAGCTGGAAGTGAGCTAGGCTGGTAGGTACCTGAGGCTAGGTGAATCAGCTCCGGTCGATGAAGAGGGTCCCGTTCCAACCAGGATAGGACGGATTGATTTCGACTGTGATTGATTGGGAAAGGTGCACAAGGTCAAAGCCAGGGTGTTGCGAACAATCGTCGTTCGGTCTCTCACGGAAAGCAGGTACAGAGAGAGTGGTACAAAGTACACAGCCAAGGGAAACAAGACGGCCGAACTGGGGGGACAAGAGGCGTGTGTAAGAAAAACGGGAAGACGCGAGTGGTTTGATGGATGGGCCGGAGACGCAAGGAAAGAAGGGGAAAAAAGAGAGCCAAAGAGAGTCAAGCGCCACCCAGGGGCTGCCGGACGGTTCGGGAGTGGCTCAGCTTGTCGGATAGATTGGGACGGGACATTTGAGAGCAAGGGAATGCCACCCAAAGACTTGTAATCCGGCGTCCCGTCAGGAGCAGAATGCCAGTGGGGGGATGGGATTCGCGGTTGGGGAAATGATCGAGGGGGAGGGGGGGGACGGGCGGGAGGGAACAAGGAAGGATGATGGGATCGACGATGAAAGGAAGGATTCGGGGGTTGAATCAACTTACCGTTGTTGATAGATAGTGTCGAGGGTTTGTTGTTTGCTATGTTGCTGTGGTGTTGGGTTGAAGAGCACAGCACGAGAGCAAGAAAAACTCTGTCCGGCCTGTTGCTTACTTCCTTTCTCTGACCACTCTTTTGTCACTTTCTCACTTCCTCAGTCTCTATTCTGCTTCGTTCAAAAGCAAAAGGATCCGAACCCCCCAAAAAGGTCCAAGTGGGGTATGGTGGCCAACAACAGATGCCGGCAGCAAAAAGAAAACCCGTTGGTGTGATGGAGTTGGTCCTGGAGCTAACGCGGACCGGGCGGATGTGTGAAAGCGAGCGGATGCCACGAGGGGAGCGCGCGATGCGATGCGATGTGATGCGGAGCGGAGCTCTCGCGCCCTTGTAGATAGACTGTAGTTGCAGTTGTAATTGCAGTGCAGCTCAATGCTGAGCAACCGTGTCTGTCAATCTGTGTGCCTGTGATTAAATCCCTGGCCCGGGTCGCAACTGCGAATGGAACCCCGAATCAAGCACCGTAACGAGTGACAAGCCCGCTGTGGCGGTTATTATTAAGGACGGTTCCTGGATGTCTCTGAAGGAAGGGGAAAAGAGGGCCCGCGTGAGGTGGCGACGAGAATCAGTGCAGCGCTCTTGCTCCGTGTGCGACGAGAGTCAGCGATGGTTACGCTTGCTTCTCCGTTCGACTCGGGGACAGGCGTCGGTCGACCTTGGAATTTGGTGACTGATTAATTGGTTTGTAAGGAAGGTACGGGAATTGTTAGGGCGCAGTCGGTCAAGCAGGTGCGACGGATTCAATATGGGCGAAGGAGTGTGAGTGCGTGGGGCGTTAAGTTTCCTCTTGCTTGTCCTCTTTCTTTCGTTTCGATTTCCTTTATTCTCGTTGCTTCTCGTCTCGTTTCAATAGTCGTCGCCTTCGTTCTTTGGCGTCTTCCCGAAGCTCTGTTCCTCGGGTCGAAGTTGGAGTCGGGCGCAGGTCGCGATACGTCTCGACTGAATGGGGGCAAGATCGGTAGCGAGCGTAGGGCTTGGAGAAGGACACGTCCGGTCGTTTGTTCGATTCACCCACGACAGAAACAGCAACAGCAACAGCAGCAAGTAGAGAGGAAAAGGAGGATGAAGAGAAACACGAGAGAGATACGACCGGAAAATCACGAGCAAGGCATGGAGCGAGGGCCCGAACATCTAGCCCATCGCCATCCCCATCCCCATCCCCATGCCTAATCCCATCCACATTCACCAGTCACCCCCCTCAACTGGCTATCCCTATCCGATCCGATCCTATCCTATCCGATGCCATCCATATCCCTATCCATATCCATATCCCTACAGTATCCCCTATATATCCCCATCCATCATTGCTATGCCACATGGCTGCGCTGATGCCCGGCGTGCTACGACGCTACGTAAGTCGTTGTGCTAGCAAAGCAATGGGCCCAGACAGACAGACTTGGCAGGATCCAGGCACCAAAACACCATTGAGATGGACCCAAGGACCCTCACCCCGTCCACCCTTTTATCCACGGCTTAGCTGGCGCACACGTATCACGATCATGACGGAAGCGATGCAGGGCTCCTGGCCTGTCAGTTGCAGTTGGCTAGGCCCGGCCGCTTGTCGTGAATTGGCTTAAATCCTCCATGATCAAGAGGAACCCTTGCCGGGCACAATCAGGTTCGCCGTCAATCGCACTCCGGCGCAACACTGTGACCCCAACCCTGACGATAAAAGGGTCGTATTCAGAGATCAGCCTAGTCATGCTCAAGCTTTCCAAGGAAATGTCCCACCACCAGAGGTAACCCTGCAGCTTAGTCCATGCTCTCAACCATGCATTCGGGGCTGCCAATTCCTCGTGTAAAGTATTTGTTACCAGCTTGGCGTGCTGCCTTGCTCTGTAAGTTAGCCTGCTGCATGCTGCACGCTGCACGCTGCACGCTGCACGCTGCACGCTGCTGGCCGTCGGGTTGCTCTGCCGTGCTCTAATACCGCGCTCTGCCGTGCCACGGACAGTCCAGCCCAATCCCCATTCCCTAACGCATGCCCCACGACGTGCAGGCCCTTGCATCCACGACGGTCAAATCCACTCTTTTCGTACGCAGTGAGGAGATAGCTCCTGACATTGAACAAGGGCGACGGCGCGAGTGGGTGGGCGAGATGGATATTCCAGCGCAGCGCGGGCCCTTCCCGGGAGGTTGCTGCCGAGTTGACTCCAGTCGGCGCCCTGTCGCGGGCCTGCGCCTCAATGGGACGCGTACGACAATTGGATAGTGAACGCAAGAGCAAGCCCAACACCTCGTAAAGCGACTTGAAAGGAGTACGCGACCGGGATCAGGTCAGGTACCGAACACAGTCCAGTCCGTCCAGGCCCGATTGAAGCCATCCTCAGCAATGTCCTTCAACACGAGCCGGCGTGTGCCATGGTGTTGAGATACGGGGGAGCGGGAAGCTCGGGGGCCGGGGCCGGGGGCCGGCGAGGTCGGGTCAAAGTCGTCTTGGCTCATCACCACCCTCTCCGTCTGGCATGTGAGGCTTTCGGCCGTGGACTAGACGCCGTTACGGCCCATGAGCAATGACTCCATGTGTAGTCAGCGGCGCTCTGGTGTCTTGTAACACATCGTACACAAGTACTTTGTAGCTCTTGACATACGGAGCTGAGTGTGACACATTTAGGGGCCCGACGGGGGTAGCACGCTGCGCTGTCTCAATTGGCATTCCTCACCCAGGCTGGCGGTTTTCCTTTGGCGCCTCCAAACGTGCCATGAGGCCGAGGATCGATTCCTCAGCCTCTTCCCACAATCTCCTATTCCCCTGAGGGAGCTATATTCGGGTCCTTCCCCCACCCCCATCTACTCGGTACATTCCTGACATCCACATCTCGGATGAGGCGGAGGGTCTGGGGATTGAGCAACAGCAGCGAGCAGCAAACCGCTGGTCCCTCTCCTCGCCGGGTGCCCTCCTCGGGTCGCACAAGGCACGCTGCATGGCATCTTTGCTCCGGGTGCTCCAAGCTTGCCTCGGGCCACTACCACGCGGCGTGTAGGTGTTCGTCCCGTGCAACGTACGGATATTATTCAGAGGCCGTGTCATCGTCTCCCGCTGTTCGCGTCTCCGGGTACGTGTATGAGTGCGCGTCGACTTGACACTCGCGGCTCAACTCCACCACTTCGTCACTGCTGTGCGAAAGCTCTCCACCGCTGCCTCGAGCACCGTTGGGAGGGCTCCATTTGTAAGCTGGAAAACGGATGGGAAGAAAAGCATTCAAGGATTCATCCAAGCTTCTGACCCCGAAGATGGAGCCATTGCAGAGTGTGCACCCCTTCTTCATCAACCCGGTCGGCGTTGGTGCCCACTCTCCACCGACAGCAACCTCCGAGTCCACTGATGCCCCCTTGGACGTTAGAGTTATGCACTTGGCTTCTTGCCACTAAAATTTGCCGGCCAAGCAGCCTGCTGGTGAGCTCCAGTTGACGAACGGTTGAGTGAGAGTCTCTGATTCTCTGTCTGGCTTTCGTCTGCAAGAAGCTTTGCTGCTGTGCATACCCTTGTTCTATTTTATACGCGGACCGAACCTTGGACGGCCAACCAACCTAAACAAGGCGCCCAACGCCCTCTTTCCTTCCCGCAGCCACCGCCCACCTTACCCAGAAAACAAAACGCTGTCGGCTGGGAAGGTACGGAGTGCACACATTCAAGTTCCTCGCCCGGATTTGCCTTCCTCAAGCGAAGAAGGCCTCTCTTGCATCTTGTGTTACCTGGCTAGCAGACGATGCGCCCGCACGATCAAATCCCGAACACGATTGCGACCCATTCATCTTCCACAACCAGCGCAGCGCGCCTCCGGCTTTCTCTCTCTGTCCATTTCATTTCCACTCACACCGTCACACTTTACAGAGTACTCTCTCGCACTGTCGCTCTCACTCTCACTCTTTTTCAATCTCGTCGCGGCGCGCGTGCCTCCTCCACTTCCCAGTGGTCTAAATCTGTCCGGCCCCTGACCCCTGACCCCAAAAAGCTCCCGGAATCGCCGGCTAGCAATCTCGATTGGCTCCGTCTGTCCATGACGTAATCCTTGTGCGATTGTCTCCCTGGTCTGACAGAAAAACGGACATGGGACGACAGCGAAGCTTGTGATCGCGCAGCAGCCAGGTCAAAGCTGCCAGGCCACACAGCAAAAAAAAGACGACGAAAATCTCGTCTTTCCCAGCGGCCAAGTGGGCAACTAACATGGATTATTAGCCCCGTCCAACGCTGCAGCCATAAGGGGCATTGCTCCATAATCCCCGGGGTTACCATTCTAAGCTTCCTTGGCTCTCGCCGCGATGCTTGATTCGTCAGCGCTCTCACCCGCGCCCCTCTGGCCTCTCAAACCTCTCCCAGAGCCTGGGCTGCAATCGACCAGCGAGGCCAGCTGAACCCTGAACGCTAGAATCTCGCCTAGAAGCTGCAGCAGGCTTGGGAGCCCGCGCGCGCACAACCTCCAGCTAGGCCCAAAGATCAGATGAAACTAGTAATGGCCGAGTCTTTCGGCACTTCGCTGCCTACATATTGCTACGTACTCGCGCTTCGGTGCTGACAGAGTCGCCTTTGTTTGTGTGCTGGCAGCCTAGTAGGGCTTGCTGCAGCTTCCAGGTTCTTCCTTGGCCACGCCTGCATCCCGCGTCCATCGAAATGAAAGGCCCCCGGTCTCCTTCGCACAGTCACATTTCGCACAGAGTTCACAGGCATCCTTGGCCCAGAACAGAATCGACTCGACTCAGTGACATTCTCCCACCCTCGGGGCCCGGTTGGACTCCGTCTCCGCGTTCCATGATCCTATCTGCCGCTGAAGTCTTTTTTGGTTCCTGATCTAAGAGCGGCCTACTGTACGCATTCCGCCTTGTCGATCCTAGACCCTCCCCAACTCCGTAGCGGACATGCTTTGATGCCATGGTGAGTGTGGCGGAGGCGGGAGAACCCATCTATCTCACCCTGGTTGTATCTCTTCTGGAGCCTTAAACCCGTTGTCAATCTATCCAAGCCGGCGCGTGCTAGCTATCCTCGTAGGCGGCGCCACCGACGTTTGCCGTTCTTACGGTGCTTCCTACATGATGCAATGGGCATCTGAGCGGCGTGGGGAATATGCACACCATATTTCACCGTCTGGTTCGTGGCTGACCTCTTCATCTCCCGCCATGCACTGCGGTACCCTCATTGGAGCCGGCGAGCGTCTGTCCGGGCGCTTCTGTTCGGAACCTTTTGTTGCAGATTTGCCCCAGCTTCTGATCCGCCACCTCTCCATCCCTATCTCCAGTACGTACATACTATGGTCCCCCCCTGAAATAACGTTAGTACGATCCACTGACCAGGACTCCCTGTAGAGGTATACAGACAGTATAAAGTACAGTATAGTTTACTACTTAAGATCGGAAAGGTAGGAGCTATTGCTTATAAGAAGCTACTAGAAACCTCCAGTTCGCACAGTTAGAGAACCTCTACAAGGGGTCCTGGCCTGTGGATCGTACTAACGTTATTTCAGGGGGGGACCATAGTAGTAGTATCTTCGTTCAAACTAAAGGCTATTTACAAGGCTGAATGGCCGACTTGGCGCCCCCGTCTCCCCCGACCGGTCGAAACCCCCCGGTCGACGTTGCACTCATTTGACCCGGTCGCAAATCAGCTCCCAGTAGCCTGTAGCCGAGACTAAATAGCCCAGGTGCTAAATTTGACATCAGAAGATGATCGGCACGAACTATTGGCGGGTCTGCCATGGTTTTTCTCTGATCTCGTCGCATTGGCAATCCCGGGATCCGCTTACTCGTCCAGCTCCATGCCGGCCGATGCGTCCACGTCCACGTCAACGTCGACGCAGAAAGTGCTCTGACAAGATGTGCGGAGATCGCCCACTAGTGCCGGCTTCCTCCAGTGCTACTTGTGGTGTCTTGATGTCATTGAACGAGGATTGCGAGAATCCCAATGTTACAAAGTACGGATCCGTGCAATTCGATGTTGCTCATCTGGGGAGTGCAGGGTAGCGAGTTTGTGGCAAAAGCCCCTAACCCAAAGTCGAGATTGAACTAGCGACGAAGACGAACCATCAACTTCAACATAATTTGGGACGGATCTGATTTCAACATAAGTCGATTGTCTAGGTCTAGCTAAATAAATAAAGCAAGACGAGGACTGCCAGTTTGTAGATAGTTGTGGCATTGACTCCTACGAGAGTACGAAGCTCGCACCGTTAAACTTGAGAATGGCGGGGGTTTCTCGTAAGACTTGGCATGTAATTGTAAATACCTCTGTTTGTGCCAGTCAGCATAGCAGCAAATCTCACACCATGCAACTTTCCCAAGATGCCGGTTGACTACACTTGTCTCTGCACCAAGAGCCCGAGGTCTTTTTTATTCTACGTCGTTGCCAACGTCGGCCGCGGAGGAACCAGTTGTCCACTCGCCGTCGCCTACCGTCAAGGCAACGATGCCCACAAGTCACCTTTCTCACGCGTGAACCATGTTGTGCAAGATACGTTGCGTCTGATCAGCATCCTCTCGGAACCCGCGAATCGCGCCGCTCTCGAAGCAGAGCGAGCGCTCGCGGCAGCTTGGTATCTGCACCGGGACACCGAACAACACCCCGATGAGCTGGGCCAACAGTGCCGGCCAAAGGTTCCAGACTCTCCGCAACCTCCCTTCGGTATTCCCAAGGGTCACTGGCCGGTCGAAGTACAGCCGGAGCTCTCGTGGGATAACTCGCTTAGAGAGATCCCCTTTACGTCTACCTGCCTTCTACTAGGCCTGTTAGACGACGATGTCTCCAGCAACACGCGTCCTGGCGACGTCCAGCTACAGCCACTCTCGACCGCATTCCGGGGCGACTGTCTGGAGTATGGTATGGTGGTACTTGACATTTCGGACCTCGAAAACGTCAAATATGGTATTGTAGCTTTTCCCGTCAGCTACATGGCCGAGGTCTTCCACCAGGGTGAAATGATGGGGTGGGATCCTATCGAGGATCCCGCGCCTTCAGAAGAGCCTGATGTTGTACTTCAACAACATCGACCTCGCGTGCCGCTGTCCATTCTTTGGTACCTGCGCAAGTATTTTCCCTATCCGTGTATAGAGAAGGATCCCAATGTCCTAAAGCTCGAGGATGAGCCGCTCGTTGATGCCAGCGCCTTGAACTGTACGTTTCTATTTTGTGCTCAGCTTCGTATAACTCGCTGACTTGGGCGGTAGATATCTGGCCACTGGAAGTTGAGGACCAGAGAAGAGCGCCATCACCAGGTGCCATGACAGGTATATGGAACTGTATGCTGCTTATCCCCCCCAACACTCCCGCGTTTGCTGATTTGACAACAAGACTTCTGGCCTTCAAAGTCCAACACCGGCGATGAAGAGATATCAACAACAACTGAGCACTCGACTATGTCGCGCGAACCGCAGAGTGCCTCCATGGACCGGGCTGTTGATAACCTCTTGATTCTGACGCACAACGATCTTCACCTCGACGCGAAGGCCATCAACAAATTCCAAAAGCTGGCCAAGTTTCAGGGGCAGCTGCGTCGGCGACTGGAACAGGTTCCGGACAGCCTAGGCCCATCAGAGGCATCTGGGCACATGCTTCGTATTGCGTATGCCGGCTGCTCTCATCTCAACTGGGTCGTTTTCGAGAATATGACCTACGAAGCGATCGCTGCCGCCGTTGCGTCCGACGAGCTGCGCTCAGCCTCTGCGCTTAGTCTCTGCATCGACGGGTTGAACGGGGACGTTGGTGTCCTCAAAGCCACCGTGGCTCGGTCTTCGTCGCTCAAACAGCTCTGCTTCCTGCAGAAACCAGACAGAGAAGACGACAATACTAGTGCTCGCCTCCATGCACAGCTATTGGAACCGGTGCAGGAATCGTGGCTTCGCAACAAGACGGTATATACGACGTGTGCCTTCTCAGCACCGTTGCGTCTAGAAACATGGCCAACGAGGGCTACCCCTCCTGTGCGCGATGTCCCCGTGATGCAGATGTTTGTGCGTCAGAAACGGGACGTCGTAGATGATCTTGCATCTCAGGACAGTTACTATTTCATGGGTGATGCCCTCCTCGATGTAGAGCGCTTCGCTGTTGGCTTTCTGTCATACCTGACATCTGCCCAAGATGACAAATCCCTCTTGCGATTTGCCTGCGGGCCCTCATCACTCAATACTTATATGTCCAAATCATTGCCGACCCGATTTTCTGTTAGTTCCATCCCCACCGAACTTTTCGTCAATCTTACAGCGGATGACGGACAAGCAGTAGACCAGCCAAGAGTGCAAGATCTGGAACCTGGCAGCTGGGTGGTTCTTATAAACGTAGAAAGACACAACAATGTCGAGTCTAACCAGCCCAAGCGTCTGAAACAACAGACGAGTCTGGCCGAGGCTGGCATTCTTCAATACTCATTCGTTAGGATTCGCCAAACTATCCCGAATGATGGCCCCACAGAAGCCGAGCAATTTGCGCCTGAGCTCATTGAAGTAGTAGGCGGCTTGAAAGACTTTCTGCGTGAAACCGCGCCAAGTATCGATGCTGCACTGGTCGAGAGATTACTCGAAGAGGCGGAGCAGGACCTCGGCAAACGAGGCCAGGCCTTACTTGCGCCCAGGACCAAATATATCGATGTTCCGAAGGAGGATAGTGCCCGGGAGATGTTTAAAGACTTATTGAAAATCGCGAGGATCCGAACGCGCTTGTCTCAAAGCAAGGTAACGAGAGAGGCTTGATGTCACGAATATGGACAGCACTATGGCAGCCGATGCGATGTCTCCACGTCAACGCAGGAAGGATTCTAACAATATATGTAGGGATTGCCACTGGGAAACCCCTTTGATGTGTTTATGTTTGTAGTGTTATTTCTCCACAGGGGTTTGCTCCTAAATGTCGATAGGTTCAAGAATGCGAAGTCCAATTCAATTCACACCAAATATCAAGGCGATACAGTAATGTACCGTGCTTGGTACGAGATGATAGATAACAGGCTGGAAGATGAGTGACGTGATTTAGATGTTGTGGGCCAGGAGGGAGATGGTGCAGCGGGACAATACCAGTATGCTGTAGGGCACCTTGAAGGATGAGCTACAGGCCGCGATGAAGATGAGCTTCATTTCAGGGAAGACCTCGACTAGAGAGAGCTTTCGGAGAGTTTCAACCAGTTTTCGGGTTACGCCTAAGAGGACTGGAACGGTATGAGGGGATCCCTCCCTGGATAGTAGCTTGGGAGTTTTTACACACAATATATATACCCAGTTTATGATATATAGAACTTAAATTCCTAACCCAACTCTAGCCCTAATTTAATTTACCCGTCTTAATCACTAAAACTAACCTAGCTCTTATTATTTTCTAAAGAAATCAAGCCTAAGTCTATATCATCACACATATCTAAGTCGCACAGTCAACAACACAGTAAGGTACCGTGACAACAGGTACGTGAAATTAGGTATTATTTACTCTTAGATTGACTCTCCATTAGAATCGTATTCAGCACCACGCCCCTCTCTGGCCCACTGATATTTCCCCTCATTTTCCGCCCACTGCCAATATGCAAAGTGGTCCTCATCATCAGACGATACGAGAAGCTCTGGACTTTGTGCAGCCCCCGACATAGCGGCAGCACAAATGATAGCCCATTGTATTTCGATCATGACCTGGAAGTATTTCACTGTTGCAGTATCGCGCATGACCTTGAAAATGGCGCCAGAGGCAACCCGATGATGATTGCGAGCGTTGTAAGCAGTGCGAAGCGCCGTCTCGTCGCACATTCCACAAGGCTGGGCGCAAGAGGATCTCTCCCCTTCACCATAGTAATGTGTGAGGTCAGCGAGAAGGCACTTTTCCGGATCTCTCTGGTCCTGAATGTTGATTTTGCGTGTGGCGTTGCTCTCTCTGCTCCGTGGCATCCATCGGAACTGAAGCTGAACCTCTGTCTGGCTTGGATCGCTTTCGCTGGGAGTCTTTCCCATGAACTTGAGGCCGAAAAAGCCAGACCTCCACCAAGTTTGAAGTGACGGGGCCAAGGTGAGCATGTTCCATGCTTTATCTGATGCCCCCAGCTCTGCAGACAGAGAAACGAAAGCAGAAATATCAACGGTATTGATCCACAGCCCCATCCCACTTGTAATCGATGTCATGATGTAGTCCGTCTTTGCGATATTTTCCAGGTTCCTATTCCAAGCAAAGGGAATAATGTGACAGACATGAGCATCTCCGGTCGCTGTAATGATGCATTGCTCACGATCCTGGGAGCAGCATTTGTCTCTCTCTTTTTCATCACACCCGATTTCTCCCTCCAGCTTCCTGAGATTTTCGACCGACAGCGGGGCGGGGCGTTGGCTTGCGGTCTGCCGTGAAAGACTTTCCGAAGGTCTCTTACCTGACGTTGCAGCGACAGACGTATCCTTTTGAAAGACTACGATTCGTTAACATCACGAATATTTACCCTAACTCCCAATAATAACCTCAGTCTGAATAGGACAGAGATACTTACAATGATTAAACAACATGCCAAATCTGTCGAGGTACTCCCTCAAGCAAGTATGATCTTTTGGGGTTTCAAGAGCCGCGAGCGGCATGCAAAGCAGAACAGTGAACTGAAGCACGGAAATCTGCCAGTCCTTGTCATGTCGGACGGCCTTCTGCATGTTGACAATCGTTTCGATGAGCATGAGCCGTGTTTCATACTCGTCCATCGGGACGAGATCGACAGGCGCTTGGAAATCAGGCCGGGAATCAATGAACTCAGCCGCCTGAGAAAGCACGCCCGGGCGGTTGTAGCCGGCTTCCTGAAAGCCAGGAATGCTCTGGGTGATAGGATCCATGGTGTCTTTGTAGTGTAGGCGCAGGAGCTAAGAACAGAAAAGGAGAGAATAATGCGGTGGAGGAAGACGAAGAGGGAAGAAATAGCAGGAATCAAAGGTGGACCGTATATATACGTAGACACATACCAAATAAACTGGTTCTCTGGGAGCCTTAGCTTCGTGCTGGCAGCTGCAACTGTCCGCAGTTGGGAAGAGCAAGATGTTACACCCGGGCAGTACCAGCTTTCACAGTAGCATAGTTCACATCAATGTCAAACCTTGAGCCTGTCTTTGCAACCCGTCGGGGTTCATCTGACCTGTCTGTCCCTTTTATGAAAAGCTTATCCTGAACCACAGTACACATCAATGGCCCAGCTCTAACTTCAATACCTATACCCTAATTACTGGTTGTACCTAGCTCTAATTACCTGAGGGAGAAGTGACTTAGGCATCAGCTATCCTATCAAAGTAAGGTCAGCTTTTATTTCCAGCCCTCAACATAACATACCATGATGCAAGCCAAACAGTGCGCAAAAATGCGGGAAGGATCATTGTAGCGAGCATTGGGTCAATGCTATATAAGACTTGAGAAGGTCGCCTGCCATATGATAAATACTCAATTCATCATCTTCACCAATTGTCTCTACCTGGTCAAACGACCCTCTTCTAACATCCTTTGAACTGCACGACCAATGACATCAGATCAGAGCATCTCGAGTTTCCATGATATTAGAGAAAGCTGGCACTAGACTGGGTCCAGAATCTGTTTCGGCCTGAGTGATTGACAGTTGTTGTGCATTCCTTGGTGCATTGCTCGGATTAGGGTCTGGGGATTTGGTCGATGACGCAAGAGACCCCGCGAGATAAGGTTTGGCCCGATCTTGTTTCGTCACCAGAGTTAGAACGACCTTGCAATTGTATGATTATATGTCCCAGTCGAGAAACCGCTGAACTGTTTCGAATTGACTCATGGCAAACGCTTAATCCCACTGTTACATCGCGTGACTTAAAAGCGCATTTTCGGTTTAATTGTTCGGCAAGTTTCGTCTCCGGGTTGTGGGAGACTTGGAACCCGAATGGGGGCGTTTGGTTGGTGCCACTTGGTGGGCGTCGGTCGACTCCAGGATGAGACCGCGTCTCAGCTAACAGCTCCACTTTTGGACGTCGTTTTGTAGGGTATGATCGTCGCCTGTTCTTTGCATACGTAACTTGCGAACCTGTTTCCTTTGTCTTAAAGACCGTCTCAAGAATTCCCAGGCTGTCCCACTTGCCCCGGTGGTGTTTGCTTGAGACCCGTGCCTTAGAAAACATTCTCGCCATGGCGGATCCCGTCTATACCCTCCACTACTTCCCCTTCTCGCTCTACTCGCTTATGGTGCGCTTCGGGTTTGTGCTTGGAGAGACGCTCAATCCTGAAACGGCACCGAGGCTGAAGGTCAGGCTGGTCAACCTGCACCGGGAAGACCACCTCTCCGAGCCATATCTGACGCTGGTCAATACCAAGGGCCAGGTCAATCACCTCCCCGATAGGCCATGTATGTGGAACCTGGGCTAACCCATCGTGCTGTAATAGGTCCCCGTACTGACGTCTCCTGCATTGCCGGCTTCTCTGGACAACAGTCGGACCATTGCGCAATGGCTTTGCAAGCGGCAGCCGGAACTGATGCCAGAGGAACACAAGAAAGTCATATCATCCCTCATGGAAAAGATATATTCCTTCCAGGCTCTCCCGCTGGTGATATCAGCGGAGGACCGACAGTACGGCCTTCCCAACGAAGCTGCGGCGTTGCTCGAAAAGAACGGTCTGTCCCCAAAGTACCGGCGGGCGCTCGAAATCAGCAGTATCTTGTAAGTAACCATACAGAGGTTTCGTGGTACCGCTAACAGGTCATGAGCCATGAAACCGTGAATAGCAGCTCTCTTGACCCGGACAACGTCACCCAGGCGGAGGAGGGCGCGCTGGAGTTCATGCACGAGCTGGTGGAAGTGCTTAAGGATCACAACCGGGGAATGACTTGGATATTCGGGAACCAGCCCACGATTCTGGACGCACACGTAACGGCGTTGGCGGCGCGGCTGATGGAAGCGGACCGTGAGGACTTGTTGCCGGCGGAGGTGCAAGCGTATGCGCGCTCTGTCATTGCTACGCCTGAATGGAAGAGGGCCACCGGCGGGAGACCGACGACCTGGGACGACTCATTGGGGAAAGTTTCAGATTTTGATATATTATAACGGCGCCTGGTTGCAACTTGCATTGTGAGATTTCGACCCGGGCCTATGTATTACGGGGAGTTGTGAAGAGAAAGAGAACCTGGATGGCCTCCCAACTGCTGACTCTTGGGCATCAAAAGGACCATCCGACGCTTTGAATTTAGCTTGAGCAGCATGAGCCAGAGGAAACCCGTGAAACAGACATGACAGAATATCATGATGTTGATCCGTGTGTTTGCCGATCAGTGAAGGGCATCCTGGAGGCTTGAGAGCTGTGTGCTGGTATCATCGATCTTCACGTGAAGAAGACCATAAGAGAAACCCTGGCGAATGTGGTTGTTATACGAGAAGCTGCCATTAACTGGAACCGGGATATTGATGCATCTTGACGATCAATCCCGGAACAAAGGTACATTTGGTCGTTTAAGATTGTTGGTCGTTTACTTGGCGAAGTCTTAGAACACGACTCGCCAGCGTGTCCCTGCGGAGGCAAGCGTACCGACTGGACGCATGTGATGGGTACGATGGGATCAAAAAGTTCCTGCACCGAAGATGAGGCACCAGGATGTTGTCGGTCGGGCTTACGTACATAACGACTGACACTTGGCTGGCGAAGCGTCTGTCTGGGCAACAAAAGTTCCCAGCCGTCGGAGACACACAGACGGCCCGTCGGCCGATTGCCACTGGGCGGTCGGCAAAAAACGGTGCACCACGGACGATCCAGGGAATCCCCAGGTGGGTTTCGGCCGAGAGAGCAGCAGCAGACATTGCTGTGTGTTTTTTTCTTTTTCGCGAGGGATCGGAGTATCGGAGAGACCGGGCAGCGAAGGCGGGCGGCGGAAAACAAAAGTTCGCCCTGTGACGGATGGGGACAGGGCCTTTTGCTCGAGTCGCGCAGGGACCATACCTCAGGTTGTGCTGTACCTCATGGTGTTTTGGGGACTTGAAGAGGGTTCTAGGCAGCATCATCATCAGTGCATTTTGAATAATGGAATGGACGGGGCAGGGTCTATCAGGGTGAGGAGAGGATGGCAGGACGGGGAAACATATGAAGAAGCTTCGCAAGGGTCGTATCTTGTCGGGCAGAACAAGAGTACACACATGAGCCAACTTGGTACCGTAAACTACCACGTTTTCCGGATACAACTGCCGAGGCGCTGAGCTAGGGAATGAAAGCGATAGTTGAATATCTATTGTGTGCTGTATTCGTAACTGCTGCACGAGGAGCGATAGCGATAAGTCGATATATCCCCTGCCGACTTGTGGAATTGATTGCGGCCAAAACCTGGGGATGGCATCATGCGTAGGGAGTACTTTCGCAATAGGAACAAGTGAGGCTTGTCCCTCCTGATGGAGATTCCCCCCATGAACGATTAGCACATGCTGTGAGTGAAATCACCACCAGGCTGAGACGCCAAATTCGTGGTCCGAGGCTAATCCCAGGTGGGATGGAAGATAAGGCGGCCCTTGAAGTGCAAAGTGCGAAGTCCGTCTGGAGCGTCGGTGATTGGTTCTGAGACGGGGGATGGGAATGGCGTGCGGCGGCCATGCCACGGCCAAGACGGCTGATGATTGATGATTGACGGTTGATTGCTTGATTGATTATCTGACGATGCCGAGACAGAGCAATTAGTTCCTTGGCTTGGTGTGTGTGCCGGTATCTTGGGGAAGAGTATCCTTCTTTCTTTGATATTGTACATGCACAGCATATGTGATCGAGGCGCTATGGAATCTTATGGAGGAGTCGCAAACAAAAGGTCCGAATCAGAGCAGCGCCCAGCAAACCTATGCAGCTAGGTACTACGCACAGTGGCCTCCAGTGAACAAGCGGCTTGTGGCTCCTCTGTCGACCCTTGTCTCAGGACCTGGGCTGTCGCCTACCCCGGTGGTGACTATGCCTAACAAGGAAGGTGTCCGTGAACCGAATGGTGTCGTTTCGCGATAGTCCCAGCGCCCAGCCAGGCCGCACCCTCAACAGTGCTCTCCTTCTCCCCTCCTTGCCTCCCCCAGCCTATCCCACAGGAAAAGTCACTGTCGGCAATCCACTCCACCAGCGCCCTGGCACACATCTTCCAGAACACAACCCTCGTCGCCCCCCCTCAAGCAAGCCAGTCTCCTTCGGGCCTGTCACAGCCGGACCCGGGTCCGTACCCAGAAGCCGGAAACCTCGCGGGCGTCCTGAGCGTGTCCCACCATGTCTGGGATCGTCTAGTGCCCGGTGCCGTCAACCGCCGTCAACCCACCCGCAAGGGCTCCCAAGCCTCCAGCAGCCTAGTCCGCGGGTGCCAATCTCTATCGCCTTCGCGCCTTCGCGGGGGTGAACCCTTTCAGGCTCTTTGCTCTTTGCTCTCTCTTCTCCTCGCCCGTGCTCACTCGCCCTACATACGCTGGGTCAGCCCGGTCAAGTCTGAAGGTAGTCTCTGTATAACCACGCCCGCTCGGCTGCTACACGTCGCTTGGCCCTCTCTTTTGCTTCGCTCCGTTTTCCTCCCTCCTTGCCATCGCATCGCAACATCTCCCACGACTATCCTCCCCCCAGGCCAACGGGCGCCCTAAACACCATGGTGCCGTCCATCTTCCGCAAGCGCCACGAGGCCGAGGACATCACCCCGTTGCCGGGCCCCCTCGAAGCCGCTGCCGCCGCCGCCTCGGGCATCGACACTTTCGAGCACCTCAAGCAATTCGAAAAGGCCCACAAGCTTGATCCCAACCTGCCTATCGACGACCTCACCGATGTAGACGCTGCCATCGCTACTGGAAATGCCGAGAAGGGCATCGAGATTGAGCATGCGCTCATGGAGGACAACAGCCCGTATCCAGAGGTATGCGCGCACCTGCTTGTCCGCCCAAGAGGATGCCAATGCTTCGCGATCCCAGCGTCAGATGCGACATCGCTGATGGCACTGGTCGGAGCAAATCTGCTGGGTTGCGATGGATCGATTGATTGATTAATCCCCGTTCTCAATAGGTACGAGCCGTTGTCCGCAACTTCGATGTCGACCTGCCCGCCAACACCATCCGCGCCTGGGTCATTGGCATGATCCTTTGCACCGTCGGCTCCGGCGTCAACATGCTATTCTCTCTACGCCAACCCAGCGTATCCATCACCACCTACGTCGTTCAGCTTGTCGCTTACCCTATCGGCCTCGGCTGGGATCTTGTTATGCCCGACCGCGAGTGGAACCTGTTCGGCCTCAAGTTCAACCTCAAGCCGGGCAAGTTCAACTACAAGGAGCATGTCGTGATTGTTGCCATGTCCAACGTGAGTAGCTCCCGTCCCCCCCTGTTTCCCTCCATATCTCCATCGCACCTCGGCGCCTTCGACAAGTCGCTAACTCAATCCCAAGGCCGCGTATGGTGGTGGTGTTCTCTATGCCACCGATGTTCTCCTTGCCCAGCAGCTCTTCTATGGCCAGCACTTTGGATGGGGTTTCCAGCTTCTATTTGGTGTCACCACCCTCTGCACCGGCTACGGCCTCGCAGGCATGGCCCGTCGCTTCCTCGTGTGGCCTGCTGCCATGATCTGGCCTTCCGACCTTGTCAACTGCGCCTTGTTCTACACCCTTCACGACCACACAGGCTCTGACCCCACCAAGACCAATGGCTGGAAGATTGCCCGATACAGGTGGTTTGTTATCGTTGGATGCGCCGGCTTCGTGTGGTACTGGTTTCCTGGCTGGATCTTCAAGGGCCTTTCCTACTTCACCTGGATTTGCTGGATTGCCCCCAAGAGTGTCACCATCAACAAGATTTTTGGTGGATTATCCGGATACGGCCTGATGCCTACCTCATTCGACTGGACCGTGTACAGCGGCTACCTGGCATCGCCCCTAATCCCTCCCTTTTACGCAATCGCCAACGTCCTGCTGGGAATTGTCGTCTTCTTCATCTTCATCTCCATGGGAATTCACTTCTCCGGTACCTGGTACGCCGATTACTTCCCCGTTCAGTCGTCCGAGTCGTACGACAACACCGGTGCTATCTACAACGTTTCTCGAATTCTGGATCACAACTTCTATTTCAACGAGACGGCCTACAAGGAATACTCGCCTCTGTTTCTCCCGACCCAGTTTGCTATGGCCTATGGCCTCTCCTTTGCTGCCGTGACCGCTGTCGTCGTTCACGTTGCTCTGTACCACGGCCAGGAAATTTGGAAGCAATTCAGGCTCGCCCGCCACCAGGAGGATGACGTTCACATGCGCCTGATGAAGAAATACCGTGACGTGGAAGATTGGTGGTACGCCGGTATGTTGACAGGATCTTCTTGATGGGTGGCTAAGCTCCGCGCTAACATGATAATAGCTCTTTTCATCGTAATGGTCTCCATTTCATTCGGTGTCGTTGCAGGTTATCCTACGGGCTTCCCTGCGTGGGCTTTCGTTGTTTGCATGCTGATCCCTATTGTCTGGCTCATTCCGATTGGTCTCGTCCAAGCCATCACCAATATTCAACTCGGCCTCAACGTCTTGACGGAATTCATCATCGGATACATGGTCCCAGGACGTCCTGTGGCAATGATGATGTTCAAGAACTACGGCTACATCTGCATGACACAGGCTCTGTACTTTGCCCAGGATCTCAAGCTTGGCCACTACATGAAGGTTCCGCCTCGAGTCATGTTCTTCTCGCAGCTGGTCGCGTCCCTGTGGTCTGCCGTTGTTCAGATCTGCGTTATGAACTGGGCCCTAGGTCACATC
Source organism: Neonectria ditissima (assembly GCA_001305505.1). Classification (NCBI taxonomy): domain Eukaryota; kingdom Fungi; phylum Ascomycota; class Sordariomycetes; order Hypocreales; family Nectriaceae; genus Neonectria; species Neonectria ditissima. The sequence goes on from LDPL01000006.1 coordinate 543,280, forward strand.
CCCGACGTGTGCTCGCTTGAACAGGAGAACAACTACACTTGCCCCGGTGGTCGGGTCTTTTACACGGCTTCAGTCATCTGGGGAGCCATCGGCCCGGCCCGGATCTTCAGCGGCAATGCCATCTACTCTTCTCTCCAGTGGTTCTGGCTCGTTGGTGCTGTCACTCCTGTCATCACCTGGCTTCTTGCTCGCAAGTGGCCTCGATCAATCTGGCGCTACGTGTGCACCCCGCTCATCTACGGTGGCTCCAACATGCTGCCCCCGGCGAGCGTTTACATCTATCTCTGCTGGGGTATGGCTGGCACATTCTTCAACTATTACATCAAACGACGTTACACTGGATGGTGGCTACAGTACAACTACATCACATCGGCAGCGTTGGACTGTGGTCTGATTATGTCGACCATGGTCATCTTCTTCACGCTGTACCTGACGAGTGCCAGCCACCCGAACTGGTGGGGCAATGAGGGTGCCCTGAACACGCTTGACTTGAACATCGAGGCAGTCAAGCTCAGAGTCCCGACTGGAACGACTATTGGACCTACAGAATGGCCTTGAGCCAGAAGGATTTGGCGTGGTGTTGTTTTTGGGTATATCATCTCGGGCGAAGCTACGGATGAAGAAGTTGCGAATTATGTTTTGGAAAGCGGGTGTTTCTGTACATATTTATATGAGTAGGTCGGGCGTCATGGGACATGGTGTAATTTTGGGTGATTTGGTCATTCGAGATACCAATGATGATTTATGTTCATGGAGTTCATTGACGTTGCATGTGCGAAATTGAGAGCGGGTTGGCTGACTACACGTGCTTGTGTATGATGGACGACGGGTTTGGTCAAGTATTGGTAACATTGAGCCACGACAAGGTAGATCGCCTTCAATGGTTGAGGGCTGTAATATGCTTCTCACAAGTCACGTATCTCATCAAGAAAGCAATTTTACGCTACAACGTATTGCTCTTCACATCAGTCGAGCTTCGTGCCTTCCCTCACGACTTTGCGTCGCGCTAGGTCACGAAGCTTAGGCGCCTGGGGTTAGATGTGCCCCGAGTCACGTGTGAGCCACATTCGAGGTATCACATGACCTAAGCGGAACATCCACATACCGAGCCCGGTTCCCGCAGGATTAGGGCTAGAGAGGTGCAACAATTCGACACTCCACCAAAAAAGCCTCCCAAATTAAGAATTTCACCACCGCCATCCAACTAACTGTCCAAACACCACAGCCAAGATGAGTACGTTACCGCCCCCGAATTCGAGTTCCCCGAGGGGAACAACCATGCAGCTGCTAATATTCTGCCAACAGCGAAGGGTACAGGAAGTTTCGGTAAGCGTCACAATAAGACGCACACCCTGTGCCGACGATGCGGTTAGTTCTCCCCCCCTCCTCTCTCTCAGTCTATTCGGCCCTCGATTCGCCCGCGGAGGAATTCGACGCAGGACAAGCGCAACACGAAGATGCGATCGACGCGGACTTATCTCCGAGGGACCAATTCTCTGGGAACCGGACAAGATGAAACGGAAGGCTGATGGGATATCTTAGGTCGTCGCTCGCTTCACGTGCAGAAGCATGAGTGCTCGTCTTGCGGCTACCCTGCTGCCAAGATCCGCAAGTGTACGTGACTCCCTCGCTCCCACAAGCAACCCTCGGCCAGAGGTCACGATCCAATGGCCTTGGAAGCCTCGGCAGAAATACTGACCCGTGTTTCCTTATACAGACAACTGGTCCGAGAAGGCGAAGCGAAGAAAGACCGTCGGTACCGGCCGCACCCGTTACCTCAAGGGCGTCTCCCGGAAATTCAAGAACGGCTTCCAGACCGGCCAGCCCAAGAGCTCGCGACCCGTCAAGACGGAGTCGTAAACGGGGACCGCAACCCTCTAACCCCCTCGCTTCCTCATCGCCCTTCCCTCTCCTGCCCGCCCTCCACCCTGTGAACGGAACAACCGCGCGCCCGTGGGAAACAGCGACAATGCCGAAGTGAAGAAACGAAAAGAATGGGGGAGGGATTCGACAATGGGATCATCGGGCTGGTGGTGACTGGGAAACGGGCGGGTCGCGTGGACGACGGACCAAATGGGGCGGCTGGAGCATGGGCATGGTGTTTTACATGTTTGAGCAAGGATAAAAAAGGACCCTTTGCTTTTCTGAGATTCCATAGGGATTCGGTTACGAGGTTCTGAAATGGCATCTTGATTCTGCATGAACGTGCCCTTGCTGCTTGATGTTTAGAGGGCTGAGGGGCAGCTGCTAGGAGAGTGTCCTGGCAACTGGTTTCCGTCGCAGGGGGGTTTGCAGTGAACTTTGATCGGTATCTCTGGTATTAGTTGCACTGAGCTTTTTGATCTATATCCCATGATCGCAGCCGGGGTTTCCAATACCCAATTCTATCAGCCAAGCGGCGATGGTCCTCAACTTTTCCGTCCCAACATTGCAACCATCTCCATCCCACACAGCACTCAAGTGACATGCCAGCTACTCATTCATACACGACGCAGCAAATTCCACTGCCCGGATTCAAGCCCCCCTCTCAAAAACCCTCACGCCGCCGTCCGCAGCAACGTGGTACAGAAACTCGCCGGGCTCAGCGACGCCGGGCCCCGTGAGCCGCACCACGCCGCTGACATCGCGCGCCGAGCCCGTGTCCAGCATCCGCAGCGCCGCCACCGCATCCGCCGCGTGCGCCGTCGAGAGCACCAGGCTGGCGTGCTCGCGCTCCAGCGTCGTCGTCGTCTGGACGCCCGCCAGCGGCGCGTCCGCGGCCATGCTCACTACCGCGCTGTGGACGAGCTGATTTCGGGTCGAATGGTGTTAGCAGGTGGTTCAAGCACGATAGAAAAGAAATATTAAAAAAAATACGCCGGGTACAAGGAGAGAGCAGGGGGACGACGTACGCTGCGGAGGGAGAGGAGGAGGTTTTGCAGCGCCAGGCTGGTCGTCGCCTCGTCGGTGATGGCCAGCAGCGCGTCGAGCTGATCGACGACGAGGACCTTGCGAGATGTTCCGAGGTCTGCCACGGCGGCCTCGAGCTCCCTCCTGACGCCGAGCAATTCGCTGCCCCGAAGAAGCCTCTCCTTGCCCGAGCTCGGCGGCGAATCCCCGGCGACCAAGCCCGTCAAGCCATCCACGAAGACGAACCGTCCCGCTCTGGCGAGGGCATCTAAGTCGAGACCCTGCAGCGATTCACCAGGGGAATTAGCTTCCGAACCCGCCGCGACACACACAAGAAAGCACTCACCATCTTGGCCGCGCCATCTCGCCAAAACGCCCCGTCTCGCAGGAAGCTCACCAGCACGACGCCCGTGTCCCTGTCCTCGCCCGCTGGCGCCCCGCGCAGGTACGAGTACACGTGCCTGAGGACGAGCCAGTTGGCGCTGGCGCCCAGAACGCTTGTGAGCAAGGTGAGAGACGCCTCTGGCGGGACGGCGAGGTACGGCTCTAGCAGCGGCGGGATCCGCGGTGAGGATGACATGATACCTGGTGAGTGTTGTTTGATATTGGGTATTTTTACTCGCCGTTGTACAGTACTGTGCGAGTGGAGGGGTCTGACGTGGGTGAGAGGCGCTTTGGTGGGGGTGGGGACTGTGAGGAATGAACGTTCTCCCGCACTGTACATATGTATGAGGCACTCTATCCAAGAGGCATATCTCATATATAGACTATAGCACTCTCATGATGGATCCTGGTACGATTTTGACACGGAATAGTTGAGTAATAAGATTCGCCGTAGGTAGAGATCCTATCTGTTTAGAGGGAACCGGTCGCAATGCTTGACCCCCAACGCCCACAGCATATCCCTCCCTTATGCCGAATGATTGCCATATCTCTTGTGAGAACCATCATGCTACGAATGCGTCTACAGCACGCCGACATAGGATCATAATCTATCCACACCAAAGGGTGCAAACGCTCCACCAAAAACGCCAATGTCAGAGTCTTAGAGCTTCTCCATCAAGTTCATGCGTACCGTCCACATGCGGGCCCTCTTTCCGTAGATGTACATGGGAACCGTGGATAGCATCAAGATCAGCTGGATGATACCGATCCAGATGTATACCTTCTTCGGGCCATCCGACTGCAGCCAATGAGTCACAAAGAGACTGAACACTAAACCGTGCAAGATGTTCTTGGAGAAGTTCAGTGTCACCAGCGCTTCTCCAGCATACTGGCGGTAGCTGTCCACACAAAAAGTGATGGCGGTCGTCGAGCCCAGCGAGCACCCAAAAGAAATGATGCCAAAGAAGATGGTAGGAACCATCCAGTGGTCCCGTTCATCAGCCGACCATCCAAATCCCATGAGCCCTATACATGTGGTGATGATAATGGGGATAGCCATGACAAGGCGAAACTCGGGCTCATACAAGCCGCCGTTGCGCCGGGCCATGGCCTTCACAATAACATCGCTGATTTTCCCAGCCACGCCTGTACCGAGGATCCCACCAACGAAGGGAGAAATGTAGACCAGGCCAGTTTGAAGGGCGTCGAAGTTGTATAATTCTGGCTCGCGATAGATCATGGCCATTGACTCGGAGACGACAATCAACCACCCCACCGAGCAGGCATACACGCCAGAGGACCACAAGACCGCAGGGTACGCGAACAGGACAAATGGTCTCAGCATTACCTTGAACCAATTGTCATTGTTGAGACGGCCGTGCCAAGGTCTAAGTTGCTGCGTGAACGACTTGGGCGGTTGCTGTCGGAGGTTGTGTGTGTAGGCCTTGACCGCAGGGGGGCCCCTGAGCTTTGATGCCGGAATTCGCTCATTGTCCAAGTTGTGTCCTGAGTGGTAATAGTTGACGTTGGATTCGCTTCCCGTCGCGCTGCTAAAGTAAGGGGAGGCGGAGCTGTCAACTTTTGGAGTATCAACGCCATGAGCTGGAGGCACCGCAGCAAGGCCAAGAGCGGCCGGGGAAGAGGGGTGGTTTTCCCTAGCTTCAGCTGTGCCCTTGGATGGTTGCGTTTCAGGAGCAAACCCCACATGAACGTCTCTGTGTTTGCGTGCTGTGCCTGGAGAGGCAGGATTTGCCACATCGGTGTCTGCTCCATGCTCATGAGGAGTCATCTGGCCCGAGGCATGCCGGGACGAATGCCGGTGGAGAAAACTTGGTCTTCTAGATCCATGTTTGGACCTGGTTTTTGGGTGCGGTGTTCTGTCCCAGAACGTCTCAGGAACGAACAAAAAGAGAAGAACAAAGCCCAAAGCCACGACCATCGCCAAAATCCTACTCGTGTTAGATATGGGTCACGTCGTTGCGATACTTGAAGTGCGCTTACCAGAAAACCCATCGCCACCCCAAAGGACCGATGATGGCCGCACTAACTAGGGGGATCAAGTTCTTGCCACCGAGTAGCAACAAAGTGTAGATGCCAATTCGGAATGCTCGCTCATGTAGGAAGAAGATTTCGGCAATAGTGGCAGACGGGAGGCACTCAACAGGGCTGACGGAGATGCCCTGGAAGACTCTGGCTATTAGGAGGGAGTGAAACGACGGGGACGCGGCTGCCCAGATCGACATGCCGATGAAGACGATGGAACTGGCTAGGTAGACCGGGCGCTTTCCATACAGAATCGCGGTGGGTGAGACTACGACGGAACCTACACCGAGGCCCATCATGTAGAGTCCGGTGGTCAGGGCAACCGTCTCAACCTCGACATCGTACGTTTCCGCGACATCAGTGAAGCCAGCGGCGAGGATGGGAGTGACTCCACCGCCGATCATGCAGTAGAAGCCGAGAGACAGCAGGGCAAGATCTCGTCGCCAGCCGGGCCAGTTGAGGGGATCGTTGCCGGATTCTTCTGGTTGCGGTTCCAAGATTATTGTACCGTCGCCGGTCTTCTTCTTTCCGTCATCTTCCTCCTCGACCACGGGCGGTGGATTGGCAGGGGCCGACGAAGTCGAGGTCCTGGGTATACCCACTGGGAAGCCAGTTGGAATAGATGAGTGCGAGGTTCGAGCATTCACATTCCGTAGACCTAGAGGCTCGTTGCGATGTTGAGCGAGGAGTAGTACGGATCCTATTTTCGTGTTGGTTTGTAAGTGGTTTGGTAGTTCTGCCTGGACAGAGACGTACCTGGAACCTCAATCGTCTCCTTGTCGTTCAAGACTCCCATGCTCCATTTCGACGGCCCTGACACGTTGTCGGCAGAGCCATTGTCGATCGAGGCATTGCTAAAGAAGCGCCGCCAGCGGGGTTGAGAATGAGAATTGGCCTTTTCAGCGGCCATGTTCAACTTTGGGACAATGAAAAGCTAGTTCTCCACCAGCTCAGGAGGAGATACCGCCGGAGTCGAGGCGTGAGCGGCTTACCAGAGAGGTAGCGAGCGGCTCGACTCGGTAGATATCGAGCAGGTGAGAAGGCAGCAAGTGAGTGGATCCACTGGAATAGAACTGGACCGAAGTACTCAAGGAGGGTAAAATCCACCCAAAGAGTCCGAGAGACGAGAACCTTGTGAGAACCTTGAGAGTCAAAAGTAATAAAGGTGCCGAGTGACGCTTGGTGGAGCCAGTTTGAGGCGGAGAAGGGTTGAGATTGTACTGGGTATCAAGGTAAGGATGGGGTGGGTCTTTTTTTTTCTTCACTCGGGAGGATTAGAAGAGTAGGGGTATTAAAAGATATTAAAAGATTGACGGAGTTTATTGAGGCCAGCGTAGGAATAGGTAAGACAGTAAGACGGTGAGATGGGAGGGTGATAGATGGAACGGTAGGTCCGAGATGATTGGAGAATGCCAGGTGACTGTCTCTCCCCGGCAGTTGAAGCCGAGAGTGTGTGTGTGAGATTGCGTAGGTGTCTCTCGTTTCTGTGCGTAGGTGTGCTGGTTTAGGTCTGATGCTAAGGTGTCGTGTTGTGGTGGATGGAGAGTTCTGGGGAAATGTAGGCGGTTGGGTTGCACACGGGACGAGAGCGAGCACCGGACACGCGCCGGGGGAAGTGGCGGTGGGGGTTACGGAGCAGCCGTTTTGCGGGTTTGGGGAGGTGCCTGCCTTGCTGACTCGATTATCTGGGGAACAAGGTAAAAGAGATGGAAGTTGGAGTGAGATAGGGCCAGGCAGGACGAGGGCATATGTAGGAGGAGCTCGAGGTTATCAATGCAAGATAGATCCCTACCTACTACCTAGACTATCCATAACTACGCGAGAGGTTGCTGGGTACCTAGGTATGGGTGATCCAAACCCCGGTGGTCTGTCACTGCTGCAACCGCAACCGCCGCCGCCCAAAGGCCGTTCCTCTCCTGGGCTTCACCGTCTTAATCCCGAGTCTGGGGCTAGCAGCGACCGTGCCAAGACGTGCCACAGGCAAACGTCGAGGGGGGCAGCCCGCCGATGATCTCTGACTCGGAGGGCCGGGCGTCGGAGGCGCGGTACCGCAAGGCGCGAAGAACAGGGTCCTCCCGTGCGCCACATGATCGCATCATGGCTGTCCACTCCATGTTTACAGCGGTCCCGTGCGCCGGCCTCAGCGCCCGTTGAGGGGGTCCCCCAGTACCCCACCAGTGACCGTGTCCCCTACAACCGCTGCAACCGCTACGCGCTACAGAGGCACAATGACGTGCCGCGGATCTCCTCGTGGCCCTAGGTAGGGTCCAGCTGGAATTACATCAGCCCCAGGGTTCAGATCGAAGAGGCGGATCCTACCCTGGCAGTCTATTTTTTCCCCCTCTCCCTCTTCGAGTCTAATCTCGACCCCGGGACTCACCAGAAAATAAGACAACCCCCCAAAGAAGCAATGCGGCTACCTCCTCTCTGCCGGTCCGGGCTGCGGCCAGTGCTCGGCAAGCCAATTCGCAGCCTGTTCCAGCCTCGCGGCCCCGCGACTCGAGCCTCTCTCTCGACGACTGAACCGCGACGGGCAAAGAACCAGATATACGCGCCGTAAGTCCCCACCTCCTCCATCACATGCACATGCACGTTTGGCCTTGATTCCAAGGATCCATCGTCGACTCTCTATTCGTACCTCTCTATTTGCATCACCTCGTCCTCGACGATCTATCCGCGTGTCCTCAGTACACATCCTTGTCTCCCCCACTCACCCGCGCCCCGCGACTCTTACTTGTGCTAATCAAACCTCCAGCATCCGCAACCCCGACTCCTTCATCAACTACGTCTCGCTCTCCTCCTCCGCACGCACCCCGCTGCTCACCCTCTGGACCACCTCGTGGTGCTCCACCTGCCGCGTTGTCTCCCCGCTGCTCCGCTCCCTCGTCGAGTCCGGCGTCGGCGAGGACGAGGGCGGCGTCGCCTTCACCACGGTCGAGTTCGACTCCCCCGACGTCATGTCCGGCAGCCCCAATATCGCCCTCGACTATATGATCACCAGCATCCCTACCCTGCTGAGCTTCGATGCCGGCGAAGCCCAGACCACTACCAAGGTTGCTGACGCCAGAAAGCTGGCCGATCGCGAGTTTCTCATTGAGTGGATCCGCAACGAGGCGAGGAGGCATGGCGGACGTGGGGGAGGCGGGGGTTCCTCTGTGTTTAGGGGCTTGTTCGGCAGGTGAAGTTTGACGATATCGAGCGAGGTCTCTGTACTCGATGCTGTCGACCCAGTTCATCTATTCAAACACCCATGTATATATAACTCGTGCCATGCTCAGAGGCAACGGCAAAATCGAAAAAGGAACGTTTGGGGTTGAATGTACAGCCCGGCATTTGTAAGTGTGTAGATCGTAGAGGTCACGCAACTGACGTCGTGTAGTGGCATGATAACAAACACGCCCTATCACATCACAGGACCTGTCCAATTCAGGTTTCTAACGGACGTCCTACCAACGAGATTTCAACTCTTCTCTGTTACATGTCACCATCTAACATTTCACCGACCGACAGAACACGTCGGGTGTAATATGATTCCACTTCCCCACGCAAACGTATCACCGAGCTCTTGAAGAACGTCTCATTGCTAAAGCCTGCTTTGTATCGAGACTACAATCAAGACCAAGGCCTCGCCACCCGCGCAGGTCAAACCACATCCCAGGTAATACCTGACCAACCCCCCTTATCCCTAAAACGAGTTCTCCCTCGGCACATGCAAAAAGGAAGCATACCCAGCCCAAGTACACCAGATCCAACGCCTTGCATACTCTCATCCCATACATTTTTATGCCCATCTCAAACACAGGTTGCCTTCCGAGTCTTTGCATTCGTGGTTTTCATGGCCCCTCATCATCGTCTCTCACTACCGCTCATCTCATCTGTCGTCCTTGTCACCGACGAGGTACGCGGCTGCCAGCTCAGAGACTGTGAGTAGATTCACATGACAGTGCAGTCTCCTTCTTGCTGCTTGCTTCGTGAAATGCGCTCCCGCTGCCGCTGGCCACCATTCTTGCCAGCTCGCTTCAAATCCTCGAGTCGCTCACGGGCCTTGGGGAAGTCCTGGGCTTTTGAAAAATGTTAGCGTCTTCATATAGTCTGCACGTTGCGCAAGAAGCCCATTCAACTTACCGGCAGCGCGCCAGTACCAGCGCTTCGCGTCCTCCAGGTTGGCCGGCACACCAATGCCGACCTCGGTGAAATAGCCCATCGCATACTCGGCCTTTGCGAGACCAGCAATGGCTGCTTTACGAGCCCACAGGTACGCCTCCGTGTCGCTCTGGCCCAGGACGCCCTCGCTACCCGTCAGATACCACCCACTCAACGCTAGCTCAGCCTGGTGCTCCTCCTGTGTTGCCGCTCGCGAGTACCACATAATGGACTGCCGGGTATCAATCTGCCGACCAAGCAAGCCATACTCGAAACAGCATCCCAGGCGGTACTGCGAGAACTTGTAGCCCAGGTCCGCGGCCTGCAGGAACAGGTTGTAGGCATACTGCTCGTCTCGGATGATCACGTCGTTGGGTTGCGCAGATTCGTACAGCAAACCCAGCTCGTGCAGCGCATGGGGGTTCTCCGCGTCGGCTCGTTCCGCCGCCCGCTTTAGCCATCCCACGGCCTCCCGAGGGTTCTTGGGTTGACCTAGCAATCCCTTGAGCAGGATCATACCCACCTTGTACATGGCAGGAGGATCCCCCAGTGTTGCCGCCCGCTTGTACCACTGAATCGCCTTCAACGGGTCTCTTCGAGTACCACCTCCTTCCTCGTGACCAATCTCACAGCACACGGCCGTTCTGTATGCTGCTGCGGGGTGTCCCAGCTTGGCCGCCGATTGATACATGGTGAATGCTTCCTTGAAGTCAGGCTCATGTGAGAATAGGCCTCTGCCGACGCTGTCTGCCATTAGGAACATAGCGTCCTGATTCTGTGCGTTTGAAAGTTTCTTGAGAATTTTCTGACAGTCAATCAGGTATCGCTCCCGCGCTCTCCCTCGCTGCTTCGGCTCAAGCTTGGGAACGAGGACATCACTGGCTTCAATGAGTCTCCTAGCCAGCCTCAAAGCAGAGGCTTGATCAGCGGGGTTGGATTTGATGACCATTCTTAGATGCTCCAGCTCCTGCGCAGACACGGGGACTGACTCATGAGCGGAGTCTCGGGAGACACTCGCTTGACGAGGCTGTTGAGGAGGCTGTTGAGGAGGCTGTTGAGGAGGCTGTTGAGGAGGCTGCTGGGGCGGCGGCTGTTGGCGTTGGAGGTGTTGATGTTGCTGTTGCTGCTGATGTTGTGGCGGTTGCGGTTGCGGGATCGGTGTTGCGCCGCCACTACCGTAGTTTCGGACTGGAGGCGGCTTTTCGTTTAGGTTGACCATGGAATTGGCCATCAGACCTGGCCTTACGGGCGTAGGGTGCGAAGGCAAGCCATCCGGATTTCGACTCTGCTGCGAGGCCTGTCTCATGGGTGCCGGGTTTGCCGGAATCCCAGGTCGGCCACCGGGAGGTGCACTTGGGCCCCTGGGAGGCATTTGGTCATGGCTTCCATACGCTGGATAGCCCTGGTCATAACCTTGTTGGTAGCCATTCATGGGAGGTAGGGGAGGAACGGACGGCGCATCGCCAACCATCTCAAAGACAGCCGTTTGAGGTTGGAGATCGGGGTGCGATTTTGCGTGGTACAGCTGTGCGGTCTGTTGGGCTCCGAGCTGTTGCTGTTCATGGCTAGGTCGCATTGTCTGCTCGAAGGATCTCCGTGCGCCCGTCTGTGGCATCGCATCGAAGTCGGGCCCGCTGGTTCGGGTTTGATGGCGATTCTGGCCATAATCCTGGCTGTTGTTGCGCTGATTATCGAAATAGGGGTCATACACGTTATCATAAGTGGCCGTCGCTGGCGGCTTTCGGTATCCTCCATGTTCCTCGTCGTACTCGCCCACATATTGGCCCTTCGGGGCTCCCTGAGGTTCGGAAGGATACATGCGCTGCGGGGCAGCGCGATGGCCACCAGCTGTCGAAGGACGCTGAGGCATGCCCCGACCAGCAGGGCCATTCATTGGCATCGTGCCTGTTCGCTGTGGCGGTGGTGGCATGTGGTTTCTTGAACCAGGGTCTTCCACGGGCATCGTCTGGCTTCGTGCGGGCGGTCCGAACCCGTTTCTGGGGGGTCCTCCTTGTCCTCCGGGGGCATATCCATCATCGTACTCTCCATAACCACCAGGAGCCCCGTAGCCTGGTTCTTGTCCGGGAGGAGGGCCACGTCTCGGATCAGCATACCCTTGTGGAGGATAGCCTCCGGGAGGAGGACCTCGCCCCCCATTCATCGGGGGTCGCTGTTTATCTGAGCTTCCTCTCCCTTCCGGCGCTCTCGATCTCTGGTTCTGGTTCAGGTCCATACCCGACATTTGATCCACCATTTGCTGTTCCCGATCCATGTCTGCCCGTCTACCTTGTCCAGGGAAAGGTGGATATCCCCCACCAAAGCCACCGCCTCGGGGGCTGATAGGAGTATTGTTCATCTGGGCTTGGCGGCCGGCTAGAGTTGCTGTGAATAACGAGAACCAACGAGGGCGTGATTCCAAGACTTACCTGCTGGATCTGAATTTGATCCGTAGGGACCGGGACGCGTCCCGCCTCGTCCAGTCGCCCCGTTGGGCACACCTCGCCCGGGCGGCCCTGGGGTATGACCTCTAGGCGGAGGAGGGCGGCCCCGGTGTGGATCGGCGGTCTGTGGACGGTGAACCGGTCCTCCGCGACCCCCGGGCATCGGTCGTCCGCCGCGCCCTGGGTTAGGCCCATATGCTTCTTGGGGTGGCGGGCCTCGCGCATAGTTGGGATCCTGGTATTGTCCTCCATAGTCCTGCCCGTAGTCCTGCCCGTAACCACCACTGTTGTAATCTTCATAGCCATTCCCATTTTGGTAGCCGTCGTATTGTTGTGGTGGCGGTCCGTTGCCATACTGTCGCTGGGGGTTTCGTTGAGGGGATGGGCCGCCATACTGGTGCTGTTGGCCACCGTACCCTCCATCGTAAGTCGCCATGACGGCGGATTGGGATATAGTAGAGCGCAGTCGAAGTTCGATTCCGGATCCAAATACTCTTTGTCAAGTGATATGAAGGTTTGTAACTAGAGGCAAGGTGAACGGGTGGTCCTAGACACAGGTCCCGTGAGAGAGGGAGGGTGGTTTGTTGGCGCAATTCCAGGCAAGGTTAGCTGGGCTACAGTCGCATTGCCGCAGCTCTGCTGCAGTCCGGGCCACAACGTCTCGGAAGTGGGATGATCGGCGGATCCGGACGAGGTGTTACTGTTAGAGCTTCGAGCAAGTGGCGGTCGACGATTTCGAAGCGACAGGAGAGGAGCCAAGTACGGGAAAAAGGAAGAGCGAGAGCTGGGGGCGCGCCCCCTTGCGAATTGCGAGCTGGCTGCTCAGCGTGGTCGGGGTTTGGGAGAGCGTTTGCGGCGACGAGATGACCGACATGCGACAGGTGACTGGCGGGTGCGACACGCAGGCAACGCGGTGGCTGGTGGTTGGAGGAGGAGAGACACACAGCCGCACTAAGAATAGGTATGTGTACTTGCAGTAGAGGGCGACGGAGGTGGCAACAGAAGAGAAGGAAAGAAGATTAATTGGAACAAATTACAGCACGCGCAAGCAGCAGGGAGACGAGGAGGGAGGAGAGGGAGAGGATGTGTTAGGGATCGGGGTTGGTGGAGGGTCAAACGCTGCGGCGCACGCTGGACAGCTTGGGCAGGGCTAGGGCCGTCCGACAGCCAGGTTCAACGGGAAATGCGGAGAGCAATTCCCTGAATATGCGCAGGATGCTGGGCGCGTCCGAGTCGAGTCGGTGGTCTCCGAGGCGAAAGAGAGGGCGGCGGAATGGAGTTGGGAGGATCGAGGAGCCAAGCAACCAAGGTGCAGTGCCCCTCTGGTGCCCTCCCCCGCCTGCCTTCAGTGAGTGTGGAGTCCTGTAGTGTCACTGCCACTGTGTTGGGGACCTGGCGCCTGGCGCACGCAGGTACCCCGTCGAGGCGACTCGCCCGTTCCCCTCCCATTTGGCGGGGCCCAGTTACCTGCCCCGGCCAGCAATGTGCGAATCTTCCCAGTGCCAGTTCAGGCCGTCTCTCCACTGTACTGCGTAGAAGATGCGGCGCTTGACGGCGCCCTCGCCTTGCTAACGCAACCACTAAAGGTGTCCGTCGAGGTCGTCGATCCAGCCCCGGGCCAGAATGCGACAGCCCAGGCTTGAGACGCATGGAAGTACTCTAGCGAGCGATGGAGCTCTGGAGCCGGGCTGCAGGTCCTGGGGTGGCCCGACCTCCAGGGGGCCGCTGTCCCTCCATTCCCTCCATCCCTCCACTCCGGGGCCTGAGGCGTGTGATCACTGATGGAGAGACCTCCTGGTGGGCGAGGTGGGCGAGGTGAGCAGTGAGTTATCCATCCTCCCTCTCGCCGTTGCAACGGTGAGAGAGTGAATCACTCGGGACACGAGGCAACTCTAATCACAAACGTGCCAAATAACCAAATTCCACTCGCATGTCACTAATTAGACGGCTCAAGCCGGAGGAGGTGTGGCGGCATGACCATGCGTCGCACTCACAGCCTTAACAAGCCACCAAAATGGCAAACCCGCAGCTGATGCTTGTCGGTCCTTGGACCCATTCCAATGGCCCAGATGACAGGGCGTTACGCCGTTGCCGGCTTGGCCCCCTTCCAATGCAAGCAAAAGATCGTGGCTTGACCGGCCGGGGGGTCGTTCGCCGTTGACAAACCCCCCGGTCACCAAGAAAAGCGAAAGCGACTCCATGTGACGAGGACCGCTGCAGGGGTAACAACACAGCACAATGCTCCGCTGGCACTGCCAGCTTACTGCGAATACTGCTGCGAGGGATGCTCTTACTGTAGGTACCCGAGTAGCAACACCGTAGCAGTGCATGCTATACCGCCAGGATGCATCGGCATGGCCTTTTGCCGGACAGCTGTTTGGTTTTGTTTTGCTGTCCCAACCTCAATGCGAGCGCGTGCCCTTGCGCTAGCCCTGCGCTGGCCCGGCACTGGGGCATGTCGGAGCCGGTTGTACCAGACAAAGCACCCGTGTATCAGAATCGCCCTGAACCAAGATTGGCCCGAATGATTGGCCGCCGGCCTCGTCGTCGCCTCGTCTTCTCCTCCCGTCAACGCCCAGCGACGAAAATGCGAAACGTGCAACTCCCCAAGTCCGTTGTTGAAGGGGGAACGCGTTGCCCAATGTCGAAACGAAACAGCGGCCGGCTGCGTACCTAATTAGTCCATGACGGCACGATACTCATGCTCTCCGTTCCTGAATCAACCCTCACCTCGCTTGCTTCAAGGCATAAAGTCGCCAACATCATCTGTGGAGCACGCCCAAGAACCCATCCATGATCGACGGCTCTCGGACTCGGCTGCGGGCCCGGGTACGCACTGAGGCGCAAAGCCAAAACTTCCTTCACGGCGCTTCGCCGGAATTGCGCAACACGGTGGAGGTAGTGCGGTGAAGTTGCCTCCGTAGTCGTCCGTCTCGATTGGCTTGCCACCTCCAGGCTGAGGCTGGAGGGGCTGAGGTACGGTAGAGGAGGCCTCACCGAGCGAACCAGCTCTAGGGTATCACAAGGCCCAAAGAACAAGAAACGGAACAGGGAAATGGACTGCCATCGACGGGGCGCTGACTTGATGACATCAATCACCGCCTGTGCTGGCTCAACAATTCGTCCTTGCGCCAAGCTGGCTTGGGATAATTCATTCCGCTGGACATGGATGGTGAGACGCCATACGTCGAACGGGTCCTGTCGCTCACCTCGACCGTCAACCAGTCAGAGGCTGTGCAGCGTCTTGTTTGGGAAGATGGGCTTTTGCCACCACAAGCGCAAGCGCGAGAAGGCCCGGCCCATCTTCCATCAATGCCATCGTATCCAGTCAGCACTCCATCAGCGCCCATTGAAACATACCATCCTGCGCTGCCATTCTTCTGCTCATGGCACGTTACAGCCGCTATTTTTGAGAGGTTAGTCCAAGGCCGATATGGTACCGCTGACTGTATCCGTCGCCGCAAGCCGTGATCCGTACCTGCAGTTGAAATGTGACGTCCAGTATTGTGGGACCGTCTCAATGGACCCAAGAGGCATCCTGGCGGATGCATCTGGTTAATCGTTGTGTGCCTTTCAGCCTTATTAAACTCGCACAATTATCCAAGCTTGCAAAGTGCAAAAAGCTTATCAACTAGAAACCACTCTAAACATTTGTTTGATCGGTGAACTGCACCTGTTCTCCGTCGGCGTATCGCATACGAATAGTGCAAGCCGAATCTCATCGCACAATGAGATTAGTTGCAAGTTCCAACCCATCTTCATTCCTGCACCATTGACATCAAAACACTAACAACAAATGCACGGTGATCATACTTGAACACAATAACAAGAAAAAGTGTAAACATGCCTTTCTATGGAAAAGTAGAATACGACCAGTCGAGTCTTGAAACGTACCGCCCATTGCTTCGAGACAGTTTCCTTTAAACTGGCCAAACAGACTTCAACCTTCGTTTGGTTCGACGACATCACCTGCAAGGTCAACACTAGCAAGCACGATGTACTTGGCTCTTACCTATTCCCACAAACAGCGAGTTCTGTCCTTGTGGCCTGTTCATGGTGAGACAGTAAGGATCCAGTCTCGCTCTAGATCTTTGAGAAAATACATGTTACAATGTCATAATTTTGGTGTTTTCCACTAGATATTTGAGTGCTATGGGTGACATGAGGATGACAATGGAGTTCTCTAAGTGCTTTTGTTGTTACCTCTAGGTTGGCTAAGAACACGATTGATGATATTGTGAGGGCCGGGTTTTTGTGAGATTTGTTGACTAAAATAAGAAAAGAAACAACCGTTATTTGAGTGGTCTTGACTGTGTTGAGATGCGTTTTGTCTTCTCTTTTTCACGGGCCCAAATACCCACCACTACAATTTGTAACTGTCTCACGTTGCCTCTCAGTTTATTTCCTGTCTTTTTTTCTTATTTTCGGTTGCTATGCTTATGTATTTTTATTTATTTTAAGTCATATCTCATTTCGTTTGGATCATTTTATTAATTATCTAGACACCCTGAAATATTAATTCGTTGGGGCTGAATTGCGCGTAGCAGCGAGACAAAGTTCAGACACACCACCAAAATTCATTTCGATCCACGCGGAGGAATTATAACGCTATTAACCAAATCATGTAGCATGTATATCAAAAGGCCTGAAAACTTGCGGCATTCAGCTTCGGCTTCCATTGTCAATTGTACAATATGCAGTGACAAACACCGTCGCAACAGATCTTGATTGATGGAGCCGGGCAGAGGCATGGTTTAAATGGACCAAATTTGGGAGCCCGCTATCCAAGCCATCAGTACGAGCACTCCCTTCCTATCGATGCATTTTGTTGCGCATTAGCATGTCAATATGCCTATCAACTGATTAGTTGAGGGTTTCTAGGGATCAACGAAAGGAAGACGGAGCTGTTCCGGGCGAGCCGGGCCTCGGAATAAGGTCCCTGCCGTCAGCTCACCGCCTTCCCAATTCTACCTAGCCACCACTCAAATTCTGCCCAATCCATGACGGATGGTCAATCGCGAAAATCGTCATTGGAAGAGATCGTGGAGAGACCAGCCCGCGCAACCGAATCCCATCTTCGAGGATCTCAACAAACAGGAAATTGCAAAGATTTCCCAATTACGACCATGGCTGCAAAGAAGCCCACGAATTGGTGGTTGTGGACCAAGGTCGCACTTGGGTGAGCCAACCTTCTACTCACTTGAATGTGCTAAATAGCTGACTGCAATGCAGTGGTACCGCTATGGCCGTCGGAGGACCGGCTTTCACCATGTGGTTGACCCCAACCGAGGAGGAATTGCGATCGAAGTACAACCCAGAGCTCCGCAAGAAGAGCTTGGAAAACGTGGAGGAGCGACAGCAGGAGTTCGACGACTTTGTGACGAGACTAAAGGAGTACTCCAAGTCAGACAAGCCGAGTGCGCTCGCCCGACCCCTACACGTGATTCAATTGCTAACATATCTTAAGTCTGGATCGTGGTGAAGGAGGAAGAGGAGCGGAGAAAGAAAGCAATCTCGACAGCTGCCAAGGAGTCAAAGAAGGAAACAGATGCCCGAAGAGAGGAGATGCGACGGGAGGCTGGACTTGAGGCCAAATGAGAAACCCCTTTGTTTATGCGCATACGAAATGCTTGTAAGAGTATCCGGGCTCAGCTGTTGAGAGCCCAGCATGTACATGTATAAATACCAGAGAGGTATCAGGGAGGATCATATCCGGAGAGGGCATAGGTTTGGAGTTATTTGGGGGTATCTAATGAACGTCTCTCGACTCGATATGAGATGGGCCAAGAGTGACGGTTCTGTGCACGGAGGGAGGTTGGCATTGGTGGTTAACTGTGACGTTGAAGATGGGCTTCCTTACCATGGCGTAGCCACAGTGAGGATACATGCAGACTCGTAGGTAGGGAGTGGCTTAGGGCTTGGCTGGCCTGTTGTAGAGCACTTGGACAATTCTTGAGACGACTTGCGACGGCGGTGATTAAATTGATCCCAAAGCAAGAAAAGTAAAATAAGATGCACTCGCCTTGAATAATTGCTGTGAAGGCCAAAGAACACCTATGATCCTCCAACAGCGATATAATAATTGGCGACACTGGCTGTGAGGATCTGCCGCTTGCTGGCTCTTTAGGCCTACGGCACTTTACCCCACGAGACTGGGATGGCACAAGGGTGAAGTGGGCGAAGGGTGGCGCCCCCTCGGCGAAATGGTAGTTCCACAGGCGAAAACTCTTGGCACGCACAAAATCTTACTCCAAACTATCACCATTGCTCGAAGCCGACGGCGTCAACAGCTCACTACCCACGCCTATATCATCGGTACGTTGCCCGACCTGCGTCCACTCGCCTCCTCCAGCCCGTCTGCCTCGATAATTCGATTTTCCCCGTTCGAATCCGCGCCCGCTAACGAGTCCTGCCGCAGTTTTGTTCGAGTTTCGGATTCCCCGCACCCCGAACCCTCAACCTCATAGCACATCATGTCGGACGTTCAGGAGCGCCTCAAGAAGCTTGGCCTCGTCGGCCAGGGTGCCCGAATTGGTACGTGAATTCCCCCGTGGACTGTGCAAGCTTGCGCCTGGTCGTCTTTTACTGACTGCGATATTATAGGGTATGTCCATCTTTTATTGAACGGCCCAAGTGCCACCGGACGCCGATGACCGCAGCTAACCAAATTGCCAACTTAGTGGAAAGGGCACCCCCCGAAGAAAGATGAAGCGCGCACCCGCTCGCGGCGGCGCTGACGACAAGAAGCTTCAGCAGGCCCTTAAGAAGCTGAACACCCAGCCCATCCAGGCCATTGAGGAGGTCAACATGTTCAAGTCGGACGGCAACGTTATCCACTTCGCCGCTCCCAAGGGTTAGTCATCCGCCCGTCTTGTGGCCGTGATGAGGGGTCGTTGGTGTTTTCCCATGCTAACCTGTTCCCCCCCACCACAGTTCACGCCGCTGTCCCTGCCAACACCTTCGCCATCTACGGTAACGGCGAAGACAAGGAGCTGACGGAGCTTGTCCCCGGCATCCTCAACCAGCTTGGCCCCGACTCCCTGGCCTCCCTCCGCAAGCTCGCCGAGAGCTACCAGAACATGCAGAAGGCTGAGAAGGGCGACGATGACGACGAGGATATCCCCGAACTTGTTGAGGGTGAGGACTTTGAGAGCAAGGTCGAGTAAATTACTCTTTGCAATCTAGGATGGAAGGGCGGCGAAAGCGTAGGCCTTGTTCGGCCCCTGAGGCTGTCTAGTTCCTATAGGCGGAGTTATTCCCCGGAATCTGAGAGCAAGGTCGTTCTCATGGTTTCCAAGGTTCTGCAATGGTGAACTGGGATTGGTACGCAAAATGTCACGGCCGGCGAGAACGTCGTGGTGAAACAGCGACTGAGTTCAGGCTGGCTGCGGTTGATTGAACTACATGAAAGAAAAAAATACGACTCACATCGAGAGAAATACCAATCTCTAATGATGTCAATGATTGCCACGCCCTTCTATCCCAAAGTCTGAGCCCCCAACATTCTCTATCCACCCAGTCAGCGCCATCTGCCGGGTATCTTCCTTGACCTGTTTCCTCTGCGCCAGCAACGGGCCGTGTTTAATATCCCGATAAGTCTCAGACTGAAGATACTCAGATGTGCCCAAGTCTCGCTGGTCGAGACTGGAGGCCACATCTCTTGCCATTTCCCACATGCCCCTTCTCGACATCCGGCTAGCTCCCTTCAAGTTGAATGCCTTTCTACCTTGGATGACACCTCCTAAAATGGTCTCCTCGACGCCTGAACGTGACCATGCCGTTGCAAGATTACTTGGAGAAATCTTGTCGGAACGAGCTTTCACGGTTCTTTTTGAGAATTCGAATTCCAAACCCGTTGTTTCGGTCACGAATTCCTTGAACGAGTAGTCCCCTGGCCATCCCCGCCCAACCATGGATCGCATTCGTCCATCCCCCGAGAAGGCTCGGCGACAAGCCGTTGTAGAATATTGCGACTCTGGAAGAACGAGACTGTGGATATACGCGTTTGTAGGGTCAATGAAGAGAGATGTCAGAGACGATAGCAGTGACGTGCACTGCTTGAGGGCGATCTTGTCGGAGCACGACTTGGACAACGTAGGCGGTGCATCTCCCCTTGCCGGCTTGCGACGCACAATACCAAGTTTGGAGAAATAGGCCCGTCCTGGGAGGTGAGCTTCAGACTGGGATTCGGGATCTGATGTGCCGCGGACTGAGGCTTGCCATGGGGAAGCGTCTCCCTGAGCAGCCATTGTAAGCTCCATGCTGGCATCACCACCTATTGCTCATCAGCCATGTCAATTTACATTCCTAGGCCTCCTTCATGGACATACACGGTGCTTCAGAGCAATACATATGAAGCTTGACGTCGTCGTTGATTTCGAACGGTTTCTTTCCATCAGGTAAGCCTGCGTCTGGCCTCCTTCGCAGTACATCGGACGTAGCTCCGTCACTAACGATATTGCGACACTCATCCAGCAGAAAACGATTGAAAGTCCTGATAGCCAAGATCTCGGCATGCCAATCATGGACCCCTACACCATTGGATTCTTGTATCTTGGAGGCTGGCAGGCATTTCATTCCGGTTCTGTATGTTTTTAGAATGAGGACCTACTACATAAATAATCACAGACTCAGCTTACGCAAAAGCCAAGCAAGTCAAATTCCCATCTCTTTCTGCAACAATTCCGCTCAGGGGCACCCATTCGTGGAGGCCATTGTCACGAACCAAGGGTTTTCTTTTCGATGGTAGAGCCTGGAATTGTTGCAAGACTGCTCGGGCAATTTGGTCTGGACGGGAAGTCATTTGTTCATGCTTATCATTAATTTAGAAGGCCACTGAAGGGGCAAATTCGCCAATGATAAACAAAGACGGACACTCGGGTCATCTAGACGAGAATATCTCCCAATCCAAATCACTTGCAGAAGACAACTGCAAGTGGAGGAGCGGGTCAAACCAACCAGCGAAAGAAACCGAGAATTATCCGCAAAGTCCATCGGGATGATCCATGTGAGATTCCACGTGACTTGACCCGGTAATTTTTAGCGTTTCGCCTGCCCTAGGCGCTTAGTCACTGGCACACAGCTGCAATTCGAGAAATTGACCGTATCACGACCCTCAACTTTTGACAACGCCAATTTACGGTCCACCACACAACAGCTTGTCGCCTTAACAGCAGCCCCCCAGCGACAAGATGCGAACCTACGAAGACTCCTTCTCCGGCGCGAGAATTTACCCTGGCAAGGTGCGCTCCATGTTCTCCCCCAGTGTCGTGCGATCCGGTCGACGAAACGAAGTCGTGGCGTGGCCACCGCTGTCGCAGAAGGATACAACGCATTGGCATGGGGTTTGATTAGACATGATCACGACGGAGGCTAACGGGTGATGGATTTGTAGGGTAAGCTCTACGTCCGTGGCGACAGCAAGATCTTCCGATTCCAGAACGGCAAGTCGGAGTCGCTCTTCCTGCAACGAAAGAACCCCCGTCGCATCTCCTGGACCGTCCTCTACCGCCGACAGCACCGCAAGGGTATCTCTGAGGTATGAATCAGCCACACCGTGCCGCGCTCTGGACCCCACGCGGGGTCATGAGCCGGTTTCTTGATTGTCGCAAAGGGGCAGGACTAACAACCAGAACAGGAGGTTGCCAAGAAGCGCACTCGCAAGACCGTCAAGGCCCAGCGAGGCATCGTCGGTGCTTCCCTCGATGTGATCAAGGAGAAGCGCAACATCCGCCCCGAGGCCCGCTCCGCCGCCCGCGCCGCCGCCATCAAGGAGAGCAAGGACAAGAAGCAGGCCGACGCTGCTGCCAAGAAGGCTGAGAAGGCCAAGCTCGCTGCTTCGTCTGCCAAGGGTCAGGGCCGACAAATCAGCAAGCAGAGTGCCAAGGGTGCTCAATCGAAGCCTAAGCCCACCACCCGTTAAGATGGGCGAAGGTGGAAAATGGGAGAGTGGAGTCCGTGGTTCTTGTGTCTTTCTCCGGCCGGTTCTTCTACAATCTCGGGAGCATGGAATGCCATAGGGTGCATTGATAGTTGAGCAAATGCCATATCGGTGCAATGGTCAAGACAATCTTTCCTTACGTGCAGTGACGAAAGACCCAAATGGTGCATGAGTGCTGTTCTGTGGTGGATTAGGAATCTGCTCCTTCTGAGCGCACAAGAGGTGACGCCAGAGTATGCTTGTCGCTTTCCATAATGTAAGCCGGCGAACTTTATGGTACAAACACGAGGCACGAAAAGGAGGGGCGAAAACAGTTGAATCAAAGCTCCTTCATGGAAGCTGTCGTTTAGGTTGTATCATCTATCATCCCTAAGTCTATTTTATCTCGACTCCCATCGCATTTACAGCTGCTTCAGGACACCCAGAGCACCGGAGGTCTCGATGCTGACAGGGTCGTCGTCCTTGGAGGCATAGGTGACCTTGCCGTGATCAATGATGATGGCGAAGCGACCAGTTCGCTCGGCGAAGTTCCAGGTGATGCTGCGGGAGAACTTGGCATCCTTGTCGGACATGAAAAGCTGTTTTCGCTGTCAGTCCAATTCCAATAGCTTCAGATAAGCTCGAGAAAGGGTACTCACGATGGAGTCGTCGGTGACGCCGTTGGCCTTGGCCCAGCCGGACATGACGAAGGGGTCGTTGAAGGCAACAACGATGACCTGGTCAACGCCCTTGGCCTTGATCTTGTCGATGTGCTCGGTGTAGGAGGGAATGTGGGAGCCAGAGCAGGTGGGGGTGAAAGCACCGGGGATGGAGACTAGGACGACCTTCTTGTCCTTGAACTCTGTTGAGCGAAAGCAGGAGACGTTAGCGATTGCTCGTTTTGGTTGCAGGTCTGGTCCGAGGCGGTCTGGTATGCAGACGACGCGGTGTGGAAGGGTATTCACGTACCTTGGCTGGCGTTGTAGGGCTGGGGGATACCGCACTGAGAGAACTTGGAGATCTCAGGGGTGGGAGGGATGTAGCTGAAGAAGACACCCTCGGGGAAAGCATCGCCGGCCTTGAGCTCAGACATTGTGAATGGTTGTGTGTGGTGTTTTGGGATGATGTTGTGGTTAAGGTTGAGGTCGGTGACGGAGAGCTGGAGGAGACTGTGATATGATGTAGGGAGGCGGGAGCGAGGGGCAGATCAATGCGTTCTTTCTGCAACGGAATTCTTTATAATGTTGACCGCCCGCCACAACCGCCCCTCCCAGCCCCGTCATGCCCCGTCATGCCCCGTCGGAGAGCAATCGGAGAGGGCGGAGGGCGGAGAGAAGTCCATGGAACAATTGAGGCCATTGGCGCAAGAAGGGGAGCCGATGAGATCAGTCAAGCACGGTGGGGGTCGCTGGCCGGAGCGTGAAACGACTCGGCCCAAGTGGATCCGGGACGGATGTTTTTGCTGATGCTGGAAGAGACGGGGCACCTTGATAGGCGCCGCCGCGATGACGGGGGGTGTGTATTGCGGCTGCGAGGTTCGGAGGGAGGGGGCAAAGATGCGAAGAGCAGGAGGAAGAACCAGGGGAGCCGTTGAGTAATGCGGCAGGTGGCGCCGGAAGTACGAGCCGCTCTACGAAGGAAATAGTAGGGGGGGGCCGCGCCGGCCGTTTAACTTTTTTTGCACGTTGACGAGATGGGACATTCACGGTGGTACACGGCGGTACACGGCGGGACGCGGGCGATGTGCTCACGGAGGAGGCTCGGCTGCAGACTCGGCGCCGAGAGGATGGTGGCGGTCCATGCCTGATTCGGGCTCTATTTGTCATCTTGCGCAGGATCAGATTAGATTATCGGCACGCAGCGTTTCCTTGCTGGTGTTCTTCGTGCTGTACATACGTAGTTAGACGCGCCGAAGCTTACATCAGGTGTTCACGGAAGCCCAATATCCGTATGCTGTTGGGGTTGGGGTGTCAGGGCTTGGAGGGTGGTGGAGGGGATGAGCTGCGATGAAGAATGGAGGGAGTCGGATCCGACGTAGCGAGATGGACTTGCACTGTCTTCTGTGGGACAAATACTGATACAATTGTTGTCTTTGGGCCGTGTACTTTTGCTGCAAACAATCAACGAAACCAATGTTCGCCGACTACAAAAAAAAATCAACCAAATGTCCGAATATTCTCGAAGTGAGGTGAAGGCGCGGGGTCCTCTCTTGGTGGGGCACCGCTGGCTTCACGACACGAAGACACGTGTGTGACGGGGCTCCAACACTGCAATCAATCCTATCATGAATTCCAAATTCGGGAGTAGGAAAGGCCCCACACTAGCACAAGCCAGTCCTGCCTCACAAGCTTTCGGAGGCACACGTACCATACGTATCAATGCCGACACAAGTCGTGAGAGACGAAGTGGGGAATTTGGAGGAGGGGTTCTCAAGGGGTTGAGGGGTTGAACTGATAAGAGCTCTACGCAATACATGTCGGCAGGTGCTAAAATCTCCGAGAGACCCCGAAATCGACGTCTTTGCGAGCCTGAGCCTACTCTTGGCGTTGGTTGGTTTGCGCGGCCGGCTCCGCTCTGGTGAGCTTTGACTACGTGCTCGACTGCACTGCCATGTCATCGAGAGTTATCAACGGTACTTGGCGGTACCCAGCTCGGAGACGGTGATTTCCATGAAAGCATTTGAAGTGGCTGGCCAATCGTGGTACTTACTCACCTCTGAACGGGACACAAGAGGAGCTTCACGACTCGGTGGTCTCGATCCTCCGTGTGCCGCAGGGTGTTTGTGAAGGTCAGAAATCGGTCATCACTGTACGTGGACAGATACAGGGTAGGGATGGGTTTTCGTACGTCGCTTAGCCGTCCGTACCCTGGAGTCGCACTCGTACTCTTCGGCGGCAAATGACTGATCGCAGTCATTCATCCGCTCTTCTGACATGGCTCCGTACCACTTTATGAAGTAAAAGCAATTGGGTATTTCGGTCTTGGTTAGACTTGTAGGAAAGACAATGAGGCATGCAAGATGACCTCGCAAGACTTACATACGGAGAATGTACGGAAGGCCATAGGGGTCAGTGTCTCAAAACCCGATTTTCGTTTCCCCCCCCCCTAGGCTTACCCCACCGTCTTATTGAAATACTATATAGTTACATATGCTACTATCCCAAGCGACTAGCAGCCACAGCGCCCCAAGCCTCTAGCAGCTATAGTAGCCACAGTGCCCTAAGCCTCTAGTAACCACAGCGCCCTAAGCCGCCTATAGCTATAGTAGCTATAGCACTGCTAGTAGCCTCTAGTAGCTATAGTACCTTAAGCTGCTGTAGCTGCTAGAGGCTTGGGGCGCTGTGGCTGCTGGCGGCTTAGGGCGCTGTGGCTGCTGTGGCTGCTAGAGGCTTAGGGCGCTGTAGCTACTATAGCTGCTAGAGGCTTAGAGTGCTATTGCTATAGTGTATATAAGTAAGTAATAGGGCTATAGGTGATCTATAGGATGGTGTAACTGTATTGAAGAAAAGCAAAAATCGGGTTTTGAGACACTGATCCCTATGGCCTTCTGTAGAATGCTCCTTTGCAGCATGTTTCAGTCAATTAGACAGAGGAGTTGTAATCCTTGGTGCATAGAAGAGACGTATCCTCTGATTTAGGGATGTTTCCCAGATATTGCCGTACAGCTGAGGTTTGATGCTGAAGGGTACACCAACTGTCCATCTTCGGCCCTCTAGCAAATCGAGCCACCTCCGTAGTCGACGATGCCGTGATCGGAGGCTTCCACCTAAGGCTTGAAAGTCTTGGGCAGTGGTATGCTTTCGTATAGATGTGCCGAATTAGCTGGATTCATGATATTGGTTGATCAATTTTCCATAGACGATCGAAACCAATTTTCTTTTACCCCGAATGCACTGATTAATGGATATGGTGACAAGACATGTATGGTCCCGGAAGACATCGGAGATGGATGATGACTCGATGGGAGGGATTTGTTACCAGATCACGTGACACCACCTGGGTCACCTTTGGAGAAACTCCATTCCACGTCTCCAGAGTTAGAACCGTCCTTTGAGCCACAAATTATCCTGAGTCACGACTTGCCCCGAGTCACAATCGTCCTCCGAGTCACGGATTTCCCCGAGTTAAAAATTGCTTCAAGTGCGGTGGTTTGTCTTCCACCAGCCAGATACTCAAGCCTCAACAGACCTAGGTCGACACGATTCTAAAGACACCATGCCCTCCAGATCAGACATCACCTGTTTCGGTGCGGGTCCAGCAGCTCTTCCTACCGAGATAATTGAGGATGCTGCTCAGGCTCTCATTGACTATCGCCACACCGGTCTAGGCATTGCCGAGCACTCGCACCGATCGGAGATTGCTGCTACTATCATCAAAGAGGCCAAAGCTGACCTAGCTTCCTACCTTGATATTCCAGAGGACTATGAGGTCCTCTTCATGCAGGGCGGCGGCTCTGGGGAGTTCTCCGCTACGGCTTACAACTTTGTCGGCGCTTGGGTTGCCCGCAAACACAAGGAGATCGGATCAGATGATGGCTCGATCCCAAAGCTCAAGTCGGCCGTTGAGAATCTCAAGGTTGACTACATCGTCACTGGTGGGTGGTCGCAAAAGGCAGCGGCTGAAGCTGAGCGACTTTTTGGCTCGGAGCACGTCAACATTGTGGCGGATAGCCGCAAGACGAATGGCGGAAAGTTTGGAACTATCCCAGATGAGAGCACTTGGAACTTATCCAAGGACAGTGCTATGGTCTATTACTGCGACAATGAGACGGTTGAAGGTGTGTCACAAATCAACGGATTCCGACTTCCATGGCCAGTCGATGTACTAACCATAGCCCAGGGGTTGAATTCCCTGAATTTCCCAAGTCTCTCGAGCCAGGGCCTGATGGACCAATCGTCGTTGCTGACATGAGCTCCAACATTCTTTCAAGGAAGATCCCGATAAAGAACTTTGCTGCTATCTTCTTCGGCGCCCAGAAGAACCTTGGAGTCACTGGTATCACTGTTGTCATCATCAAGAAGAGCTTTCTACCGCAGCCGTCTGCAGCCTTGATGAGACAACTTGCTTTGCCGATTCCGCCTCGCATCTTCGAGTATGCGACTATCGCTAAGAGCAATAGTCTCTATAATACACTCAGCATCTTTGAGTAAGTGCACTTCTTCGAGATAGGCTCGAAGCTAATCAAGTTACGCAGCGTGTACATCGCGGGCCGGGTTCTGAAGAGGCTGCTGCTGCAGCATCCTAACAAAGTCGAAGGACAGCAAGCGGAATCCGAAGAGAAGGCCCAACTTATTTATGGAGCCCTCGAGGCTTATCCTGATACGTACAAGATTATTCCCGACAAGACGGTGCGATCACGTATGAACATCTGCTTCAGGATTGACGGTGGCGATGCCGCCGAGGAAGCTTTCCTGGAGAAGAGTGCTGCCCTGGGGCTCACTGGGCTCAGAGGTCACCGCGATATGCGAGGAATTCGAGCAAGCAATTACAACTCAATTTCTCTCGAGGGTGCGAAGAAACTCGTCAACTTCATCAACGATTTCGCGTCGAAATGAGGGACGTGCTAGGTTGCCAAGTTAAAATAGGTGTGGTCTTTCAACAAAGCCGGAGCGAGAGCACCATCTCCAGTCAGCCAGTCAGTCAATTTGAGAAAGAAAAAGAAAAAGAAAACACATTCCGGTGACTAGTCGTCAGACAGTGTGGGAACTACATCTACAGGGGCTGGGCGGCGCGAAGTTTGTCGCTGGCGTCCAGTTAGGATCCCAATAAGAGACGAAAGGAAATGATGGCTTTTCGGCGTGCACTTTGCGCGCCCTCGTCCGAACCCTCTCTCATCGCGGATGCCCACCGAGGGGCCGCAATGGCAGCGCTTGCCGTTTCGCTTCCATGTCTCTGCCGCCTCCCTGGCGCCTCTTTGCCGTATGTGGATTTTGACTCTGGACTGCGAGGCGCCATGTGTGCAAGTCTAAGTAAGGGTCAATGTCTCTGAATCCCATGCTGTCAACCGCCGAGTCTGGTCAGACAAGGGCGGCCGTGTCTGAGAGAAGTGGATGAGGAATTCCGCTAGCACGACGTCCGCACGTACCTACACGTACACAGGTATCTTGACTGGCACCGACTTGTTGGTGTGAGTGTGGTCGCTGTGGTGTGCCTTGTGCAACTAATGGGCGTCCAGTATTCATGTGATGGCTCGCCAACTTTACAAGCCCGCCAAGCGACCAAATAACTCTCGTTCCCGGTGCGCCTCAGTCTTGAACCCAGCGCCGGGATGCACATTCGCCGGAATGTGAAATGCGGCGCTGGTGGCTGATTCCAAACAAGACTGGCACCTGTGTGTCGTTGGACAGCAGGAAGAATACGAGGTTTCTGTAATGACGTGTTGCACATGTACGCACATCTCGACGCATGCATTACGTAGATGTGAGTTGCTTGCCACGGCACCGGGCCTATGATGGTTGGTTGGGCTCGTCATGGCTGCTAAACGTGTAACGCCGCCGGACCGAGCATTCCGCAGCCTTGTCTCAGCGTGGTGTCTCCGCCAGTGACAGCTGGATAAGAAGCCAGTCCGTTCGCGAAGCCGATGGGGGAGGATAACCATATGTGTGCCCTTGCACAGACGATATCCCTGCGGTAGATCCTGCTGTGTAGTGGGCGGCCCTGGGCGAAACCCCCTTAAGCGCCTCATGACACGTACGTGATACGTCCTTGACGTCCTGACAGGACAGCCAACTGCTACGTTGACCCCGTGAAACAGAGACGGGCAGGAACGCCAATCTCAACTCAAAGGGCGCCGGCTTGCCAATAACTCCGATTAGCTTCGCGACCATGGCCCAATCAGCTGGACCAGGGTTGGTACGCATCGGCGCCCATTTCAGGCCGGCCACCAGATGTTTGTCCTCCCCCACACACCACAGCAGGTTCGCAAGTTTGTGACGGTGTTGCCGCTAATTTCAGAAAAAAGGTCTCGGAACATAATCTGCTTTTTTAGGTGAACGGTGCTTGTCCCGTAGTGCGCAGTAGCAAGGTAGCAGCCGGGACTTAGGGCGAAGGGAGATCGACCATCGGGCAGCTGGACCCCTGATGATGGAGAGATGGGGATTGGGGGGGGGGGACCGTGACAAATATGACAGGAGGGGGGGGCGTTCCTGGCTTAACTATGGCGGACGGGAGGAAGAAGTTTAGCCTAGTCCATCCCACCAACAGATCTACCTACTACGCACACGGACAGGACGAGGAAGAATCCCCGTCGCGATTTTGTCGATCCGGGTCGAGGCCGGGACTGGGGTGGACCCGCAGCGCCCGATCGACCGGATTCGTCCGCCCCAGTGCAATTCAGGATGCCAATCCGACATGGAGGGTGCGCTTACCCATCGAGGCGGAAGGGCATTTCACTCAAGTCAACTCGTTGGTTGCTTGTCTGACAAACTTGCAAGCCCAGCCAAGTCCTTGGTGTCTGACGCAGGGCTGGTTCCATTGGTAGGCTAGGTAGCCACCCAGCAAACATGTCTCGAAGCGAGAGTGCCTCGAGACGGCATGGCAGCCAAAGCACGGGGACCAGACTGGCAAACAATCACCGCCCACTCCTCTAGGCTCCTTTGTGGATGGTAGCGCATACCTCGGCGACGGTGACGGGCCTCGAACCCTCGACTCTTACTCCCGCGTTCCTCAGGGAACTCTGGCGGTCTTCGCCGCTGCCATTGTCGCCGGCTAACACGCCGTGTCACCGCTAAGCTTCGCTGCTAACACAGTCGTCGACGACGGGCTTGCCAGATCCACACTCCCCGAGGGTTTTCCCCCTGCGTCCGGGGCCGACTCGTCCTAGTGGAAGCTACCTACCTACTTACCTACCACTCTTGGGGGGTTTCCTGCATTGTACCTGCGTGATGGAGGGAGCCACACGTTCCCACACAGCACACGCCCCGGTAGCTCCTCAGCCCTCTCTTGTGCCTTCTGTCCAGCCAGTTATTTAAGTCCATCCACATTCCCGTCTCCCTGGACAGAAAGCCTGAAGTTGTTTTGCCCTACAAAGTACTATATTCTACTCAAGTCACATCCTCGGCAAAGAAGCTTTGATATTGATACCTTCTCGTCAAACTCACTTCTACTACCTTGACATGTACAACATGAGGTTTCTTCCTCTCACTTACACCCGTCCCAAGCACGTGGACCAGCGACCCCGGCCAAGCAGCAGCCAGAGCAGAGAGACATCCTTCTCTGATAGCGAGAAGAGCGATGGCTCCGTCAAGTCTGGCCAGTCTGGTTGCTCTAACGGTATTCCTGAATCTCTGGCCTTTGAAAACATCATTAACGGCGGCACCTGTCCGGTACAGTCCAAAATCTATCCAACCAGCCAACCTTCTCTTACTAACTGGCTCATCACAGCCCTTGACTGTTCGAGACTTCATGACCTACCTCATCTACGTGGAGCACGCCGCCGAGAACCTGCAGTTTTACCTCTGGTACAAAAACTACGAGAAGAGATTCCTCATAGCCGATACCGCCGACGTCAGGTTGGCCCCCGAATGGTCCCAGGCCATGCAAAATGATGCCATTTCCAGGATCCGAAAGGAGACGGTCGACAAGGTCCGGAAGGAGCCGATTACAGCCGACATCTTCAAGGGCTCGGATTTTGAGAAACAAGGCAACGAGAAGGTCGTCGACGGTGCCAATCCGTTTTCAACCCCTCCTCAGAGCAGCCGAGGCGGTTCTCCGTCCATGTACACGGCGTCCAACGCTGCGCCTTCAACCAACGCCTCAAGCTACCAAACTCAAGCTTCGGAGGCTTTCCAGGCTGCCGGCGTTCGTCAACCTTGTAAGCATTTAGACGTTCAAGATGCTACGGCTCAGAAGATCAGCCACTAACCAACTCTACAGTCACTGTCCAGCCTTATCGTGAAGAGATCAACCGGGTCATCGTCAACTACATTATGGATGACGCTCCTCGACAGCTGAACCTGTCGGCGCCCGAGCAGAGGGCAGTCCTGATGGCCTTGTCTCACACTACCCACCCCACTGCATTTCGGGGAATCTTCAAGACAATCGACTCAACCTTGCGGCGCCAGGCCCACCCCAACTTCGTGCGGTGGTCCATCTGCAACGGCAACCCAGCCCGCGTCTGCTTCGCTCGCTCCTTGGGAGTAGGCCTCATCATTTCCGGCTTGACCATCGGCATCGTCCTCGCACTGAGCGGCGCCAGACGAGGTTACCGTGCGCTTTCGGGCATCGCCCTCGTCCTGGGCATCAGCACGCTTGTCGCGGCTTACAAGGGCATGTGCGTTGTGCTGCACGGCATGCACCACCGCCACGTGCGGCCGTGGGAGCTGTTTGTCGACAGCGAGAGGCCCGACTCGATGGAGAAACGCAGCTTCGAGTCGTTCGAGTCGTCCAACAGCTACGAGGACGAGCCTTGGGTTGTCAAGTATAAGAAGCGCAACCTGGTCCGCAAGGTCTTTGACCGAGAGGTTTGGATCCAGGAACCCGCGCTGCGCCAGATTCAGGATACCATCTTCGTTCAGGCCATGCTGGCGTCCCTGATTCTGGGCGGCATTCTCACGGCCATTTTGGTTGCTGTTCCCTCGGGTAATTATTTTTAAAGCAGATATGCGGATGATGATCTTCTAAACCTGAAAAGAAAATTACCAAAAAGTGAAAAGCAGGAGAGGAAAATCCCGGGGGAGCAACTTTGTTCTGGTAGAGCACACTCTTTGATCGCGTTCCCTTTCCTTGTTTGTTGGTGCGTCGAAATTTCTAATACCCGATTTTGGTTGTCGTCTTGGTAGTGAGAAGAAAGGAGTTTTGGGCTGGAGAAGACGTCAGGGGTCTGTCTTGCCTAGGCGGTGTCTTGAGAAGGATGGTACCAACCGCAGCAGAGACCGAGAGAGTCTTGGACCATGTGCGATTTCTTTTACGATGGTTAATGTATCTGCTTATTGCACTATTTAATTATCATATTTTAAACGCTGAAAAAGGCTTGATGGTATTTTGGCGCTGATTATGGTCGAGAATACACAACCCAACCCCACCGTTTCATCCGGGTCGTCGGTACTCAATCAGCGGTCAAAGTATTCGGTTTGGAGTTCATCGTACTCGGAACCGGAGTGTGTCCCGTGACGTCTCTGGATTGGCAATGTCTCTGGCGATCTACATTTCGGGGAAGCCGGGGGAACGGAGGCTGTCGTCACTGGCCTGGGTACGACTGTTCCCCCAACTATTCTGCCTCTGGGACAAGATGCCCCCTTATTAAAGCCTCGGCCCACCGGCTCCCCCAACGAGCCCACACGCCCAAGGACAAACAGCCCAGGTACCTACCGGATGGCGGACGGCAGTGAAAGCAGAAAGTGCAACAAGGCTTCCTGGCTTCTTATCGATAAATACCAGCAGGGCACTAGGCTAGGCAGTATCCTGGGTACTGAAGTGGAAAGTACCGACCTGCCTACCTCCGCAGCTCCCCAGAATATCCGCCGACCTCCTACTCCGGATAGCTGGGGAGGATATCCGCCGAGGTGATTGATGAGAGCCCCTCCACAAGCCGATCCCCATCAACCTTCTCTCTCGGCATCTCGAACGTCTCCTCCTCTTCCCCCCCCNCCCCCCCCCCCTTTTGTCTATTCTCCGCATTATTCAACTCTCGGTCACTGCTCCCCGCGGCTCTTTTTCCTATTTTGCCTTGGTCCTCGGCTTGTTGCCGCAGCGCCAACTCCTGCTTGCCTCCGAGCTCTCCATCCTGCCTTTATCGACTGCCCTCAACTCCTCCATTCTCAACCTTTCCCCCCTCCGCCAAAAAATAGAAATAAAAAAGCCATGACGCCCGCCTCCCACCACGAGGACGCCATCCTACCGGCCACGGCCGTTGCGCAGGACCCACTGCCCCAGGCGCACTCGCACTCGCAGCAATCGCCAGCGCAGGTGTCGCCGCTGAAGCGACGTCTCCGCGCCATGACGTCGACCGAGGAGATTGACAGCGCCATCAACCGCCCCGGCAGCGTCAAGATCAATGTCCAGGGCGCCTTCATCGTCGACCCGGACGCCGCCACGCCAGCATCGGGCGTCGGCGCAGCGCACGCCAATGGCCGCGTCAGTCCGTCGCACCCAGAGACGAGCGACATCCGGCTACCGAACCACACGGCCGTGGTGAGCCATATTGCCATTGATGTACGTATTGCGACGGCGGCGTGTGGCGTGAGGCCCTTGGGTTTGCGGTGAAAGGCGGGGGGAGAATGGGAAACAGAACCCAAACCCCGCGAACATGGGGAACCGGTCGTGGACAAGGTTGGCTAACGGGCGCAATTGCGCAAACAGATTGGCGGCTCGCTGGCGAAGCTCGTCTACTTCTCACGCGAGGTCGACTCGACCGACCCCGGCGGCCGGCTCAACTTCCAGAACTTCGAGACCGACCGGATCGACGACTGCCTCGAGTTCATGCGCCACCTGCGCGACAATCAGTTTGCGCTCAACGGCTCGCAACCCGGCGAATTGTGCGTCATGGCCACCGGCGGTGGGGCTTACAAATTCTACGACAAGATCCGCGAGACGCTGGGAGTCGATGTGCTGAGGGAGGATGAAATGGAGTGTCTGATTATCGGTAACTGCCTCGCCTTGTGGTTGCTTGCTGTGGTCTTGCGCGTGGAAGCTAACAAAGAGCGACACTTCCAGGCCTCGATTTCTTCATCACCGAGATACCCCGCGAAGTCTTTACATACTCCGAGACGGACCCAATGCAGTTTGTCGTACCGCGGGCAGACATTTACCCCTACCTCCTCGTCAACATCGGCTCCGGCGTGTCGTTCCTCAAGGTCACTGGCCCGCGCTCATACCAGCGAGTTGGTGGCACCTCGCTTGGCGGTGGCACTCTTTGGGGTCTGCTGTCCATGCTGACCGGGGCGCGCACCTTTGATGAGATGCTGGATCTGGCAGGCCACGGTGACAACGCCAAAGTCGACATGCTGGTTGGGGACATATACGGCACCGACTACGGTAAGATCGGCCTCAAGAGCACCACCATCGCCTCGTCCTTTGGCAAGGTCTTCCGCATGAAGCGCGAGGCCGAATCAGCAGCCGAGGATTCCCCCGTCCCCCACGACTCCGAAACGTCCTTTTCCAGCGCCGATGTCTCTCGGTCGCTGCTGTACGCCATCTCCAATAATATCGGCCAGATTGCCTACCTACAATCGCAGATCCACAACCTGTCCAACATCTACTTTGGCGGCTCGTTCATCCGAGGCCACCGACAGACCATCAACACCCTGAGCTACGCCATCAAGTTTTGGAGCAAGGGCGAGAAGCAGGCCTACTTCTTGCGCCACGAGGGATACCTCGGCTCCGTGGGGGCTTTTCTGAGGAGGCAACCCCGAAACTGGGGACGAAGAGGGAGCCTAGAGGGCATGGAGGACGTGGCTGAGTGGAGGAGAAACCAACGTGAGGCCGACGCCGGTGCGAGTACGACATGAGGGGGTGGATATGAAAATACTTCAAGTGGGACGGAAGAGGGGTGGTGATGCTACTCCAGGGCGGAGCGGCGGAGACCCATTGGAGGACGACGAAAAAAACCTCACATCAAAAGCGCCATGGGCCAAGCCGACATCTCGGAAGGAGAGGATGAGGAAGAACGGGAACACAACATACCCTTGTGGGCTTGGCCGCGGCGCAAGTTATTGGCGTTTAACCGGTTTGGATGGGCGAGCATGTTCTTTGGTTATCACACAGCATCGCATATCACAGTACGACATGACGCAGCGCATGACGAAGAGCAAGAAGAGATAATAGATTCGAAGAGGTCGCTTAGGCCGGAATGCCTTGGTCCTATTCGCTGCCTACACCCGAATTTTGCCTTGCCTCGTTCGTAATATGGCGACTTGCCTGGCAGGCGTCTTGTACGACATAAACATGCTGGGGTTGGTGAGCGGCCTTTAATCCGGTCTACATCCCGTATTTCTGGAAGGGGGATTTCGAGAGGAGGAAGCTCGTCTCAATCCTGTGCTTCTCCAAAGAAGCAAAAATTCTGCAGTCATGGCCGACAGCATCGCCCACTTGGACAACTGTAACACCTATCCCAGTGACGGATCGGCACTACGAGGGCGATGCGACGGAGCTGCTCAACCTCCCATCGTGTATTACCCATCGGCTAATTCTTCATGTTCCCCATTGTCCAACAGTTGTGGTAGCTGGCGGTCTACATGCGAACGTGAGCACAGGGGTTGCGAATGGTGTTGTCTCGCAGACTCCTGGAACGACAGCGAAGCGGCTGGCGAGTGTTGCGGGTGCGGATACTGCGTGATGGGTCCTCATGACATGGCGCAAGTATGCAATGACCGCCTCACTCCACGATGAGTTGCTGACCAGCCTTGAACAGTTCTCTCGCGATTTCGGCCGTGGTATCGACCGCTCTTGTGAGCGGTGCAGGGTAGACCTTACGGAGCGGTATACCAGCCAACGACAAGTGCTGGTGTATGACAACCACGGTACATGCAACAAGCGGAACGGAACATGTCAGCAGACATTAGGGTATGCAGGATCAGGTCCTTATGTTCAATGCCGCCCCAATGTTCAATGCTTCCATGAGGATGGGTGGCGCCGCATCGAGCATCGGCTCAGTGACGACAGCAGAGGACGGCGGCACCAACAGCACGAAAGCGAGTCCTGGAGCAGGAGCGAGACGAGATGCAGTAGAGATGTGCTGGTCCGCGGACGAAGGTGTGAGAGGCAGCTTAGTGTCTGTGGTGATGTGTGCTGTGAAATGGATAGAAGGGGAGGGATGTGCCAGGAGATTTGTAGGGGGGAGCCCAGGCGGTGTGAGGTCAACGAGGAACAGCGGCTGGGAGGTCGGAGGGTCAGATTTGGGATGTGAGTTGACATGATGGAGAGATGCGTTTCAGCAGGGTGAACTCTTGCTTGATGAGTGAGTCTTTGCAATGCGAATGGAACATCATTACCCACCAAAGCTCGTCAAAGCCAACCACCATCATCTACACCTATGTCTGGCAAACCACAATAGGCAGGCCAGCCAGCCCAAACACGACTCGACAGCTAGTATACAAAAAGTACAGAACCAAAAAGAAGAGTTTCTTCCCCTTGTATCTGCCTGTCCTGACAACGACAGACAGCAAACGTCCAAAAAGAAAGGGTCTGGCCGGGGATTGAACCCGGGACCTCTCGCAAGCTAAGCTGTAGGGTTTACCCTAAGCGAGAATCATACCGCTAGACCACCAGACCGAACAATCAGATCCGAAGATCCGCTGTGGTTGTTGTTGGGGAAAGCGAGAGATGTTACGGTTTATAAACCCGGCGTGTTGAGTCATTTTCCCTGACTTGTTCCTTTTTTTTTCCTTCTAAGTTTTTCGGGTTGGTGGCTGTGTTGGTGGAGAATTTTATTTGGGGCTTGGTTGTGTGTTTGCTGGTTCCTGATGTGGGGTGCCGTTGGACCGTGCAGTAAGGTGGACCGTGCGCGCGGGCTTGGCATGCATTGCCGTATACGGTAATTGATTTATGGGGCCTGGATGGTAGGGTCTACAGTACACCTACCAAGGTACCTACCATGGGAGAGCTTTGAGGCGAGTCAAAGCTGGAGGAGTCTCTCCATTGACTGTTCACAAAGGAATGAATCCTGGTTAAAGGTACAATAGGGTTAGATGCTGCAGCAATTTTGCTGTAGGGCTCCTACTCAGCCCTCAAGCATGGATTGTGAGGCGAGGTGATAATAGATACGACAAAGATGCTGCACGCTCGTCTTGACCATCGGATATAAACCGACTTGATCATCGTCCTGATAACAGTATTGGATACTTCATATTCTACATCTTAATTCCCTCGACCTCCCTGTCCAACATCATCGCCCTTCTTAAGGGTTTGGCTCTGACCGCCGCTCGCGCTCAAGCCGGGAATGGCCTTGCCCTGCTCATCCTTGCCCTCCGGTAGATCCGCCGTCTTGTCAGCTCGGGCTACTCGATCGCTCTGTTTCACCACCAGTCAACCTCTATACTCGACATTTTCTCTGCGCGAAGACACCTCGGACATACCTCGACTTCTCCCGCGCCATGGATGATGTCCTGCTTGGCCTCCTCGATAGGGCCGTTGTCGGAAGAACCGTCTCCGTTGCGAGGCATGATGATGTAGTTGTAGTATGTGTGGACGGTTATAAGTAGGTAGGGAAGATGGATATGGGAGAAACTTGTTGGATATAGCCAATTGTGTTTGAAGAGAAGTGAGTTGTGAGGCTGTTGAATTGGATACGCTCGCCATCTTATAATCCATCAGCAAAGAGCGTGTCGCGCCGTCTTTGAGTCGTCGACGTCATGTGGTAAACATAATCTCGATGATTGCCTTTTCTGGGCTGAACCCCATCGTGACTTGTGGGGAAGGCCTCACCTGTATTATGTCATAACGACCTTGATCGACACGAGGCCCAGCAAAAAGCCAACTGAAGGCTTTCATCGTACATGAAGACGGAGCAAATTCCCCGCGGCGACAAGGTGAAGTGTCTAGAACCAATAACGAAAAGATGACATTGTTATGGCTCAGACTTGGGTACAATTTAAACCTAGCGTGAGTAAATCAAACTTTCGCGTCTTTTGGAACGCGATTACTACTGTACAACAAGCAAATGGGTGACTGATAGCCAAGCGATGTCATCTCTCCCATTTATTCCAGCAAGGTCAAGTACATCGTCTCCGGTATCAATATCCTACCCCAAACACCCTCAAGGATATCTCAGCAATTGCTCACAAAATCAACAACTGTATCATACACCCCACGACTGTCCTTCGCCGTACAACCAGGGGTGAGCGAGAAAAAGCAACAATTGAAGGGCCAATGGATCAAAAGGTGCCCGCAAAATTCACACCAACGCCTCAATGAGACGGGGTTGGCTTAAGCTTTGCGGGGACGTCCACGGCGAGCCTTGGGCTTCGGTGCGGGCTTCTCCTCCGCCTCGGAAGCTGGCTCGTCTTCCTGTTCAGGGGATGCCGCCTTCATTGTAGAGGACCTGCGTCCTCTCTTAGCCAGAGCTGGTGCCTCTTCCTCACTCTTCTCCTCGACCTTCTTGGCAGCGACCTTGCGGCCTCTCTTAGGAAGAGCTGGCGCTTCGTCCTCAGTCTCGTCCTTAGCTTTGATAGCGGCCTTGCGAGCCCCCTTCTTGGCGGGTGTTGGCTCCTCATCCTCGGTCTCTTCCTTGACCTTGCTGGCGGCCTTGCGCCCTTTCTTGGCGGGAGCTGGCGCTTCATCCTCGCCCTCGTCCTTGACCTTGGCAGCTGTCTTACGTCCTCTCTTGACAGGCGCTGGCTCCTCATCCTCGGTCTCATCAGCAGCCTTGGCAGCGACCTTGGCAGCAGGCTTGCGTCCCTTCTTGACGGGAGCTGCTTTCTCATCCTCGCTCTCTTCCTTGGCCTTAGTAGAGGATCTGCGAGCACGAATAGGTCTGGATGAAGCAGGCTTCTCATCCTCCACGTTAGGCTCTGCCTTGGTGTGCTGGGCCTTCTTTGCCTTCTTAGGCTGAGGCTCGTCGTCGTCGTCGTCGTCAGCAGCCTTCTTCCGACCACGTTTGGCCTTCTTGGGAGGAGAGGCATCACCATCGTCTCCCGCGGCCTAAAGAGTTAGCATGCATACTGGACGAAAGATCAGTGTCTGGACTTACGGCGGCTTCAGCAGCATCCTTCTTCTTTCGCTGGGCGGCGGTGAGATGAATGCCCTTCTCTCCAAGCTTGTTCTTCTCAGGGTCCTGGATTCATGAGCGACTGCACTGATTTGTGGGTTTAGAGATGATGGGCTTACACCGTTGAAATCTTCAGGAGCAATTTGGCCGTCGGTCACAGCGCGACGAACCTTCTCCTCCACCTTGTCATCCCTTGATAGTGTCAGCCTGTTATTGGGTTGGTGGGCGTGACTTGAGCAACCTACTTGAGCTCATCGAAGCCATCAATGGCATCCATGTCATAGCTGCCGTCGTCCTGTTCGCACAGCTCCCTCATATGGGAGATTTGTGCCCCGGAAACGCAGCCCCTTCGAGAGACAGAGGCGGTTAGTCGTCTGACGCTGGGCGCGCGAGGATGGCGTAGGTTTCTTACCAGTGCTTCCAAGACCAGCTTCCATGGTCATTGATCTCAACCCAACTGCCGAAGCGGATGGTTCCTTTGGTGATCTTCTCCTGGTTCTTCTTGCACTGCGTGTCTTTGCAGACGGCGCGGTTGTTGGGCGAGATTTCTGAGCCGGCCAACATCAGCGAGGGTTCGCATACAATGGCGGCTCTGCGTCTGTGCTGCAAAAGAGAGACAACGATACCGGAAAAGAAGAAATAAAATGATTGCGACTTACCGACACGGTACTGGACCATCTTGACGACGAATGCTGCTCTACGGCCAGGTTTTCAAAGTTGGGATGAGGGAAATGAGAACTGAAATCTCGGCTGCGAGCGCGCGCGACGGTGTTTGGCAGCTGCTGGGACGAGCGAGTTTTACCCTGGTTTCTCCAGCTAGGCCCTGGTCAGGCAGGTGCAGCTGTTTGCTTTGCCCAAGAAGTACTAGCAATGAAGATGTCACCGAGGATTGTATCGATTTCGTTGTGTTAAAAAGAGAGACTGGATGTGATGTGATGTGATGTGATGCCTGAGGTGAGATGGGACGGGTGGGTGCGAGGTGGGTGGAAGAAGTGGGAAACAGCAATCATCCCTCTTTCTGCGGAAGGAGCTGGTCCGCGCGTAGACGCGTCGCTGGGAGCGCCCGCCAGCCAACACGCCCTGCTGCCAAGTGTCAACCAACTGCCGCACTCACAGTCAAACCGTGGCGTGCGGACGGGGAAACGTGATAATGCATGTATCCGTTTCAAGTCTCCTCAGCAAGGGCGACGGTAATAAAATATCATATGCATGCCTGTATATACAACACGGGTCGCTTGTTTTATTATTACTCTGCTTGACAAACTGGTAGCTAAATCTTCCCCCACCTTGCCCCTTCAACTCCTCTGGAAATCTGGAAACTGAAAAGCCAGCGAAGTGCCCCGATTCTTCCCCCCAAGATGCCGATCCCCTTTGTCGACTTTCCTTTGTCCTACTTCCTACTTCCTACATGTAGACAAATTGCAAAGGCCGCCCTCACAGAAAAGGACACCATCCAATGTACATTGCCGTCAAGTTCCTCGGGTCCACCGCTTGCTTGATCAGCTCATCCACCTGCCCCTCAACCCCCAGCGGGATGCTCTCATTTGGAAGCAAACCCTTCACTTTCCGTCTGATGCTATCCACTACGCTCTGCGGCTGCAGCTTTACGCCTACGTCGCCTCTGCGATGCGCCCGCTTCTCTTTTTGCAAGTCCAAGGTCGGGTCGTAGATGAAGGCCTCTAAGATGGTCATCAACGTCTCGTCCTGCTGACGCAAAATGCTCAATGTGAGCTCGCACGACTTGCGGAATGGCCCCTCGTAGCCATATATGCCCATCGCCGCAACCATATTGTGCGTGAGTCTAAATGGCACGCGCTCGGGCTTGGCAAATGTAAGTCCCTTGTCGAACAGACAGTTGAAATCGACGTGGAAAATTCCGCCATTACCCTCCTCAAGGTTTACGTTTTCGCCATGTCTGTCACCTAGTCCCAGGATCGTACCAACCATAGACATGACAGCGCAGGAGCGTGTGTATCTTAGGCGTGCAGCAAACCACGCTGATGGGTTGGGGAACTGTTGCGTGAACCAAAGATGCAACATCGGAGGGAATCTTCCCAAAACCTCGTCCGTAAAGATCCGGTTCTTGCCCTCAGACATGCATGCTTCGTCCATCAGTTGCTTGAGTGCGTTATAGTCCGGATAGATTTTGCGCGACGAATAGAGGCTAATGAGAATATCTCTCATCGTCTTAATCCCTGGAACCCACTCGATGATTCCGCATTCCTCGTTGAGGGGCGTCACAGCGTACGTTCGGATGTATAGCTGCCTCCGACTGGATTCCGCATCTCGCTTCAATGATCGGTTGATGAGGCTGTTGAACTCCATTAGACGTTGATCGGTCCGAAGATCATCTTTTGGCTTGATCATGAGCATATAGTTCTTGCCATCGGTGCCCCGCGCTGTGAGGCGCCTTGGCTTTGCCAGTGAGCTCAACACCAACACATCATCCAGGAAGCAGTCAATAGTGACTACATCTCTCGAGAATGCCTTGTGTTTCTTGACATACTCTGACACTGCTGGCAGTGTCGCCGTCAATGATCCTTCTACGGGTACAACCAGCGGGCATGGCGTGCACTTGTGGTTGAACCGAAGATCTCTGGAAAGGCTAGCGTGCACCGTCTTGTTTCCAGGGAAGTCGCCGTTGGTGCATGCGAGAAGCAGTTGTTCAGCTAGCTTCTCCCCCATCCGTAGGAGATACTTAAGGTCGTAGGATGATCCTTCCACCTTTCGCGACACGTTTCTTATTGCCTGAAGGATTTGAGTGCCCCGCGCCTTTCGCTCCGAAACCTGCTTGGTAGTCATGATACCGATGAGACTCCATAGCGCCTGCCGAGGATGAGCCTCGACAACCTTGACAATGATGTGCGTGAGCCGGTCGAACACATTCGGGTTCTGATGGGCAATGCGTGCAACAATTTGCGGCAAGGCTGTGTAGAAGACGTAGGCAGGTAGACGGTGAATATACTTGTCCAAAAAGGAATGCAGAAGGTTTAACTGCTCGACGCGGCGTCGGTGAAGTTCGCGTGACAGGGACACTTTACCCTCGGGAGCCTTGTCTACTTGCGCACCGAGGTCCAGCCATAGTGTCAAAATCCTTGGCAGCGTCTGGTACAGGTATTTGGTCCCAGAGTTCAGTGACCGCACGTAGTTCTCAATGACCAGCCTGGCAATCTCGCCAGTAACGTAGTTGTCACTTTGGTCGTCCACCCTGAGTGGCTTCTCCGACTCCAAGATTTTCTTGTAGTGGCGGCCCAGGTAATAGTGGCCCTTTTCCCAAGTTGAGTACGTCTTTGGTGGCTGTTGGTACTTCTCTCGCAATGCGCTGGCGTGTGTCTGGCCTGCGTTATCCAGCCACTTGGCGAGGAGAAGTTGCGCTCTGGCTGTCAAGAGTTTTTGATGTGCGTTCAGCTTTGTGGAGCTCGTACTGGTTGATGTCCCGGTCTGCGTCATGAACTTGTTTCCCTGAATAGCACCCTGAAGCATCTGAATGGCCTTGCGGTGCTGGTCCTCCCTCCATAGTAACTTTGCATTCTCAATGGTAGCTGCATCGTCGCCAAGCTGGGAGGCGTGTAGTACAGCATTGAACGATTGGTGAAGGGAGTTCGTTTTTCTTGCGAGTCGTGCACTTGTCAGCCACAGTCCTGATATGTCGACATCTGAGAACGTCGGTCTGTCTTGGTTAGCATGGCGCTTGAGCCTATGATCAGTCGGAGTCTACTTGACTTACCGGGCAAGTTCCATCGCGGCTCTACGAATCCCTAGAAGGTACTGCTTGTCGTTCACGTAAGCGCCGACGATTTCAAGCCGCCTATCCAGGAGCGTCATGGTCTTTCGATGCGCTGCTTCGTTTCCGGGCTTGGCCCCGAGAATGATTTGCAGATCGGTAAGAACATGACACTTGAGCAAGTGGTCATGGCAAGCTTGGAAGGAGGCAGTTGCTGAAGTGTTCATAGACGACGAGATCTTCTCTCTCATGTTTTTGATCGTTCCAAGAAACTCGGGGGAACCACGGTTCTTGTGCAAATGGTTAAAAATGGTTGCCAATGACACATTGAAGTCTTGGAGGGCGTCCCCATGAAATCGCTTTGTAAACTTGGCAAGACTTGGCCATCTGCCTGTGACCCACGCAGCTTCCACAGCAAAGGGAATAATCTTATTGTCTGTAGAAGCATTTGTGTGCATTCCCTCAACATGATTCAGTAGTACGTCTGTTGAGTGTGAGCGTCGAACATGGCATTCTAACAAATGTCACTTACCATGCTGGCCAGCCTGTTTTAGACAGTGTAGCAGATCAACTTGAACATCGACGTTGTCGGGATTCTCAGTCAATTTCATCTCATACCAGCTCTGCACCGCTGTCCAGCGGCCCGCTTTCCGGTGACCGAGTATCTGCTGGTTGATGTCCAAAACATGAAGATGAGAAGATATTCCGTCTAATCCATCAGGTTCGTCAATGTTTGCGTATATGTCTTGGAGCCTCTCGAGGAGCTGAGTACGATCACTGGGCGCCCGCTTTCGTTCTTCCATTTTCTGCGCGTGTTGCTCAAGATGGAACAGGGCTCGAGCATACTCGTTGCAATGGATAGCTCTTTGCGATATCAACTCAGCCGGAATAGCGTCCATGGCCCCCTGAACACAAGCCAACTTTTCCTTGTCGGATTCGCTCAGACGGCCAGCTGATCTCTTGGCCTGTATCCACCTCATCGAGTAGTCAACCACCCGGAAGACAGCCTAACGACCGTTAGAATATGAAAAACATTCAAGCCCGCTAAACTTACATGGCAAAACAATTTCATCTCTTCTCGCTCCAGATACGATGTGTCTTCGCCCGGTTGATGTTGGAGAATGCCAAGCATTTCGCCAATAATTTCTTTCCTTTCTTTCTCACTACTCCTGTTGCCCAGAAGAATATGCACCATGAGGTAGGGGAGAAGAAATTCTGCCGCCGAGAGATCCTTAACACGGATCACACGAGTAAGGGGCTCAAAGAGCATATCACTATGGGGGTTCTGCCCCTTTCGCAAAAGATCCACGACGAGGGTTCTCAGCCAGTTCCCATAACCCTTCCCTGGTTGGAAAATTGGATACTCTACCTTTACTGGAAGCATGGGGGCTACCATGTACCTCGATGAAAGAAACGGGGTTATTACTTCGCGCGTTGCCTCCGGGATGGCGATCCATTTTCGATAGACATCGTTTCCACCGAGCATGCCAGTGCTCTGCATGGCGCAAGCGGCCCTGATGTCGGATCGATCTAGAAGCTCTTGCATCGCGAATGACAGGAAACCCTGAAGTTTAAGATCGGTAGCGGATAGGAACGATGGCACTAGAACCTCTTGTAGAAGAAATATAGTGAAATCCGTTGTCTCGTTACCCTCCTCGAAGTTGTTTAGCACAACAATAGATCGTTGTTCTCTAACAGCCTCGATCTTGTTGGAATCTAGGCATCCGATTAAGCCCATGCATTCCGTGCATAGTCGAGCAATATCCGCTTGGACACCGTTGTATTTGCACGCGCAATCGAGCAGAGACCTCATGAGAGTAGCAATGGCAGTGTCTGGTTGTTGGGTGACCGCCGAACTGTGCAATGTGTTTTGGCTCGCCTCGAGGTAAGTCGCGAGTTCAGTCAAGGCCTGAAGAACTACACCAGAGTTTTCGTGACCAATTCTTTCCGAGAAGACCTCCAGGGCCTCTTCCACAAGCAATGTCGGCCGCAAAGACCTTAGCTTGGAGTCAATTTCGCCTAAGCCTGGGATATGACTGAGCGAAGGTAGCTTGCTGATATGCTTTGAGACAACGCCTTCGTAGCGATCAAGCACAAGGTGTAACATGCGCTCTACAGTCGTCAACGTGTCTGAGTTCAACGAAGACCAGTAGCGCTCTACAATGAAGAAAGTCGTCTCAAGAAGCGATTCAACGTCCTCTTCTTCGAGGTAGGTTAGCATAGCTGCCCAACATGAGAAGCCAACTTCTCGTAGAGTCTCGTGTGATAGGGCAGATAGGAGACATGCAGATATCTAGAAATTAGTTAGTGCCTAGCACGAGGAGATTGCGACAGCGCGGCATACCTGCGGCCGCGCGATTCTTGCGTATTCTTTGCAAATCCTAATCATTTCCTCCATAGCCCGGATACACCTTCGCTGCTCCTGTGCA
The DNA here is from genome assembly GCA_001305505.1 of Neonectria ditissima. Taxonomy (NCBI): domain Eukaryota; kingdom Fungi; phylum Ascomycota; class Sordariomycetes; order Hypocreales; family Nectriaceae; genus Neonectria; species Neonectria ditissima. The sequence continues at coordinate 587,894 of LDPL01000006.1, forward strand.
GGAGGGTGCGTGGGGAGTGAGTCATTGATGACGTCTGTAAGGCGAGCCATGAGCCCAAGTAAGTGTGAATGAAGAAAGCGGCCTGTTGGGTTTCCCTTCTTCACCCGTGTCTCCTTGTTTGCAGTCAAAATCATCATTGCCATGGTAGTTAGAGCCTTGCGGATCTGCGATTGTGTCAGAAATGTCTAGGTGGATAAAAGTTTCACTAACTGTTGGTTTTCGAGAGTTATCTGCCTCACCAGCCGCTTTCAGCAACTCCATAGCAATCAGCACCGGTTCAGACTGAAGAAGACCGAGAAGTCCGATAGACTGAAAATGTGGCGAGATTTCATCGAGGCGTGACTCTGCAAAGCCTTCGATGTCTTCCGTATCTTGGACTAGTAGCAATGCAAGGATGGCAGCTAGATTCGAGCTGTCCATGAGAGGCTGCCAAATCTCACTTTCCTTTCGAGCCTCCGCGATCTTATGGATCACATCCTTTTGCTTGTCGAGTACGAGCCATGGCAGAGCATGTGTCTGGACCAATAGAAGGAGCTCGTTGACTGATATTTGGAGCAACTCAGCGATCGCTCGACTCATTTGAGGACGATGAACCATGTCTTTCGTTGCCATGTATGCGAGGCTTGGCCAGAATGGCTCAAATAGACGGCGAGGGCTGGTGTGTCTAGCTTCAGCAAGGTTGAGAAGCTCGTTGAATGCGAACGCGGATACAATGTTGTTACTGCTTCCGAGATATTCTAAAAGTTTGATAAGGACCAGATTGAGTTCGTCTTCAGGGACAACCCTGCCCAACTGGCCCCATGCCATCACGCAAGTCTCGACCATGTTGGCCTGGTTCTTTGCGGATATCGATCTTAGAAAGGCAATCGAATTTTTCCGGTTTCGGTGAACTACGTCCTGACATGGAGTAGACAATGACCTGTCAAGTGAGAAGGTTGCCAGTGCTCTTCCTGCTGCGATTCGAAGTTCTCTGACAGAACTGTTTAGGGACTGGAGACACCACTGACCCAAGCTGGAGGTTTCCAAGTCTAACAGCTCTGTCTGAGTATCGCAATGTAAGATAAACCTCCTTAGGGCCATCATGGCTGCTATCCTCGGACGTCGAGACTTTGCTAGCGCAGGTGAGCGAGCGAGCTTCTCAAATATTGTTTGCATCTCAGAGTTCGAGCTGGTCATGATCGTCAATGGCCTGGCTTGCATAGTCTCCGCATCACATATTGAACATTTCAGGCCTTTAACTGTCTGTATTGTTAAGCCCCGCCCCCCAAGTTTGTCGTCGAAGGAGCAACAAGTCCGACATAGAAGCTCAATAGCGAGACACTGGCGAGATTCATCGACCCGTTCAAAAGCGGTGCTGTTCCTATTAGCAAAAAGCAGCGTCAATGACTGGTACTTAAACTCACAGAAATTCGGCCGCGGAAATGAGATTGTCACTGCCTGGTTCGATCGGGACTTCGAGGGCCTCACGCATCAAGTGCATAAAAAGCTCTTGGCTGCAAGACGACTCCCTCGAAATCTTACGTCTCTTCGCGCTGTCATCAGAAACGATTTCAGGGTCTCTATATGTCAAACACAAAGCCTCGATTGCTTTCCGAATATGATCATCCTGAAACTTTGACGGATGAAGGCTTGGTTCAGCCGGATCTGAAAGCGGTACAGTGGTGAGATGTCTGAGCGTTTGCGTTGTTCTCTGCGCGGCTGTTAGCATGCAGTTCAACGTTGTCATGCGACTAACTTACCCCAAGATCAGACTCCTCTGCCAAAGCCGGGTATAATAGCAAAGGCTCATCAACCAACTTGGACGCTGCGAGGCGGCTTAGAGTTCTGTCCTGAATCGACGCTTTTGCAATCGCGACCAAGGCGAGACAATATGTACGCTGTGTATCTATATCGGCATCGTCTTGGGCGGGTGACCCGTCGGGGCTCGAGATCATCTCGCTGCAAAGTAAGATAAGCAAGGTGATTGTTTTACTTTGAAGTGCAGATGACGTAGTTGTGTTGTCTGGCAGGGCATGGACGACGCTCAGAACCAATTCAATGATCCGGATGGACGATCCGGGAATGACTGTGCTCCATCGTCTTTGGAAGTTTCGCATATCAACCAGAGTATCCAATAGCCAGATTTCGCATTCCGAGAACGAGGCAATGGTGTGAAACGCACCCTCTCCCGAAATCAGAGGATAAAACAAGATATTTCCAAAACTCGTAACTTGTCGTATAGCTTGTGCGGTTCGGTCGACGTGGTACGTTAGCTGGCTGGAGGATGATTGATGTTGCAGGATATGATCGAGAGCGAATGTCGGTGGGAGATTTAGGGATGTCGGGGTATCCTCTAGACAAGGAATCGTGGAGGGGTCTTGAAGATAGCTAAGGAGGCCTGGATACGTTTAGCCGGAGTTTTGATAATTCATGGGAACTGGGCACTGGGCACGCACTAGTCAAGATGGTTCGTAGATAGAGCACCATTCCAGGAGCTAAATCCCACAAAGCTGCGGTTTGAGCCACAACCAGGAGGAAATACTGCAGTAGACTTTCAATGCTCGTGACGAGTTCGATGCACTGGGGGTGTCCCAGAAGCCTGAATAGCTGTGGAAATAGCCATACCCATAATGGCTCTTGTCCTCGAAACAAGAACCCTTCCTCGCCCGGCTTGTAGGCGAGAACTGTGGGTGTCTCCTTGATTGCAAACATCAAGAAATTAATGGCCTTCAAACCCTCTGCCTGGACATGGGCTCGGTCGAGGAATGGGTCATCGAATTTGATACCCTCAAGGACGACTCGGGAGTAGACGTAGATGAGCATGTGGTTATGCTCTACTCTTTCTTTGGGTGTTTTGAGAAGCGTGGGGTTATCTTTGACACGCTGGATGACAGCGAAGAGACCCTTGAGTTCGCTGTTCTCGTCCGATTTGGAAGACTTGGTTGACGCAGAAATGTTTTCCACGAGCTGTGCCGCTAGGGTTGATGGAGGTGGCCCGGCGACGGATTGTCCGTCCCCCAGACCCCCCTGGCCAGGCACAAAGGCCCTGTTGTAAGATTCACCAGCCATGATGCATGTGGCATCGTGACTTTCTTGTGCGTTGTAGTATGGCGATCGGTAGCCGAGTTGGAGCCTGGATGGAGACGCGACAGATATGGCGGGGCATGGTTGCATGACGCGAAATCACGTGACTGAATTTGAGCTCCTAAGTACATAGTAGGTAAGTACTAAGGTAGGCAGGCACCTCCCAGGTTATCACGGTCCTCGGCACTCCTGGCTCTTGTCCACTATGGCCGTGTCACTCCCTTCGTTACATATCCCAACAAAACGCCTGGCTCGGAGCCGAATGCCTTTCTTAACCCATGACCCAACTAAACCCCTTTCTTTCTTGTCTCCCTACATCCTGTCATCTGGTAGCTATCGCTATTCGTACTGTATGGTAAGCGCATCATGTGTCACTCCTGCACTCGTGTGTTAGATGGGTTAACAACTTGATAGCAAGGCATTCTACTCACCTCCAAGCTTAATGGTGTATGTGATGTTGGCTGATCCATATCTGGCTTCAATGACCCCGCTCAAGCAGTAGTATCGATGCCAGCCCATCCGCCTCTGCTTCGCCCTTCTCAAGACTGCTATCGGTATCTTGTTCAGATTGAGTGAGAGTGTCCCCATATGGCGAGTGGTGGCGGAGAAGTGGATTGGCGCTTTTGCATCGTCGTCGTTGCTGTATATGTCAATCTCGGTCTGAGGCGTGTGGCCGAGCATTACTGGAACGTCGCACTGATACTCTATGATTGACGGCTTCCCCTCAGGATATGACTCGCCCTATTTTTGTGTGAGCAATTGGAACTTGGAGACGGCGGGATTCTTACCTTTTGAATAAACCAACACATCTCAACAACAACGTTTGTCTGTTCCTTCTCGGACCAAAACCTACGCTCATTGTCAGCTTGAACCAACTTCGGGGCACGTTACGACTCACGCCTCCTTCGGATTATGTCTCATCAGGTCATACTTGGTCATCAAGCACGTCCCGTAGGACCGCCTTGCAACCCGAGAAGCGACTGTGACATGGGTCAAAGCGGGTTGATATCGACCGAGTCCGTAAATTGCGGCGCCTTTGACCACAGCCGTCCAGCCATTCTCTGGCTGAAGCACTTCGGTGCTGCTGCCTATAGCATCTCGCACTTGGGACTTGAGATATTTGCTTTGCCCAAAGCCGCCGACGAGGACTACAGCCGAAACTTTGTCGCCTGCCATTGAGATTTGCTCTTTGACAAGGCAGACTACGTCCTTCATGATGGGTTCAAAGATTTTCGTCTTCATGTCGTTCTGTGACATGGTGTATCGGTTGCGTCTCAAACCAAGGCTTGGATCAACCTTGATGGTGAGAGGCTCGCCCTTGGGAGAGAAGGTTTTCTTGAACTGCGATTTGATGAGCCAAAACTTCACGCTGGAGGCTGCTTGGCTACGCACCGATTCAAACTCGTTCAGAGCAGCCACAAGCCTGGTATCAGTCCAGTACTTGTCTCCGTGAGTTTGCTTCAGGTGGCGTCGGAACCTCATGTTCAACATTGACGAACCACACTTCCCACCTGTGCCTTCTGTCACTTCTTTCATTTCGAGCTTTCCGATTTGCATCACTTCATACGATATTAGGTCAACAGTTCCACCGCCGGCATCACAAACTATGAATTTGCGACCGACTTTCAACGTTGAAGGACTGAGGTTCTTGAGCGTGTACAGAGCTGCTGCTTCCTACAATCTGGTCAATAGGAAGGTTACTCATTGCACTCTCTTCTGACATACCGGTTCGGATATGAGCTGTATCCTTTTGTTTCCGCAGAAGCCAGCGATTGCAGCAGCCCTCTCCGTCGACTGCTTGGCAGTGGGTGACCATATAGCCGGCACAGTCACGACAAAGTCCATTGGGGTTGATTGTACGATGCTCGGTGACAGCCGTTTCTCAAGTTCGCTGATGAAATGCGTGTGGAGACACGTTAGGTATGTCTTGGTCAAGTCGACGGCCGACTCCCCATCTCTGGTAGTCGTGTCTGATTCATCTAGTTTCCTACTCATGTGTTCTGATTAGACCGGGGGACCTCAACTAGTTCGGCCGGCACACGGACAGCTTGAAGAATCTACTTCTCTTGGCGGATTCGGGAATCTGAAAACCCCACTGCCACCCCGAGGCTACTTTGCGAAGCTCGGTAGGCACCTTGGGGCTGCTTTTGAAGGAGTCGACTGCAGGCCAATTCGAGACGACATGTTGAACATCGGGCTGTCTGAACTTAGTACACTAAGTCGCACGAAGCCCTGATGGGTATTACTTACTCGAGTTGTCTCCGCCCAAGCGACGCCTGAGTAGGTCGTCCCGAAGTCGATGGACACGATGATCCTCCGGTCGCTCATGACAACAGCTGGGATTCTGGGTGTCCTTGTTTTTGCCAGTTCCACCACCGGTGTATATCGGTGTTGCGGTGGTAGTGCCGGCGACCGGCACGCAAATTCAAGTAGGTAAGCCCGGCACTGACGGAGGTGTCGCGGCCTACAAAGTACACGGGCCTCGTTATCTGAGCCACTGGTATAACGGAAGAAGATGCAGCGATCTCGCCTTTGTTAGTTTGGGACAGCGGAGAGCATCCAACCCCGGATCACTTGTCATGTGTACCCGATGACCTGGTATCGACGCCATTAAGTTGGGCCACGACTCCAATTCTCGGGGCGACGTAGGCGGGGGCCTCAGACACTGGGAGGGATTGTGACCAGCTCATCAGTCTGGAGCACCGTGCATTTGGCCCTGCATGCAGAGAGACGCCGGTTTGTGGATCCGGTTTGTGATGAGACCGACTTTTCGACGTCGCACGGCTGGCCTGGATTGGGTCGCAGCACCCGGCGCCTAAGCACAACGCACTCAGTGTCCAACCAAATCATGAGGCTGGGGATTGGGCTTTTGTCGGGCGACCGCGACCTGAGGGGATAGGCCCCATTCAGACCTGGCCATGTGGCTGGCGTGGCCTCGAAACGCTGCAGGCAGAAGCAGCGTCATTTGAGGCGGTGGATTACCTTGAGATGCAATATGGGTAGCTCGTTGGACTCCAGCGCGACGGCAGTTGATGCTAACGAGATCACACGACTCAGAAGAAACAGGGTGAGGCAGAAGTATGGATCCAGAGATCGGCACCACACCACAAGGCGCGACCAACAACAAAGGCGAAGGCGACGATGAGTTCAAGATTAAGGAACTCTCATCCGAAAAAGCGGCACTGGAGACCAAGCTCGCTGACGAAATGAATTTGCGACGCTTCACAGAGGACGTGTTGGATTCGCGCCAACAGGAGATCGAATCCCAGGAAACGCAGAACGACCACATTTCTTCCAAGGTAGACATGCTCAACAAGGAGCTTTCTGACACTCGACGCCAGCTCGTTGAAGCTCGCAGCCAGGTGAAAACCAAAGCCAGGCAGCTGCAAGACGCCAAGGACCAGATCTTCCGCCTGCAGCCGCGGAGGAACGACATCACCGAGGCAGAGGCAAGGGACGCCTACAAGACGTTGTGCGGCAATGTCCAACGATGGGTTGAGAATCGACTCAAGGGCGCTTTGGAGGATCTGGAACAAGGGCGATTTACAGTCCGCCTGGCTCCCCCGCAGGCAGCACGGTTCGTTGGCCTCCTCAGAGAACCATCTCGGCGGTGTCTCAACGTCGACCAATCCGATGAGTATCACGTCGTGGGTGTGATCATGAACTACCTTTGGCTTGTCCTCTTTTCCAAGTCCTTCTATTGCCCACTGGACGACACTGAGGCCGATGGTACTATGATGTGGATTGACGAAGTGGAAAGCACAATGTCTCGGCTACCAAGAGGTACGATTTCCTTTGACTCATTAACTGAGAATATGCTTTTAGGCGACTAACCTTGTTAGATATTGCTCACTGCCGTGAATGGAGAAGTGAGACGCTCACTGCGTTGACACACCAACCTATCTTCAAGACGCGGCGAACACGATATTTGCACTTGGTTACAGACGACTTGGCGTCTCTTCTCTCAATATTCACCCCTAGAATCCCCCCTGCGGAGCTCTATGCCTCCGTCCGCCGAAACATCACAGACCCTGCAGCAGACCTTGTCCACCGCCTCCACCTCGCCTCCAGTATCTTTTCACTGAAGTGGCCTGCTCGCACTGCACCATCGAGAATCGAAGTCTACGAATGCCTCAACCTCGCAAGTGGGGGCTTGATTCTTGACCTTGCCGGCACAAACAAAGATTCGGCGTCGCGCCGCGATGTCTCTTATCTATTCGATGTTTGTCCTGGCCTCTTTGTCGAAAGGGTCGAGGGTGGGAAGAAGCTCGCATTGAAGGCTATCTCAAAACCGATCGTTCTCGTCAACAAGGGTGAGGGAGGAATCCCTCAAAGACCAACACTGGTCAAGTGGCTGTGTGATAACACAGGATCTCCACAGGGCCCTGGAAGAGGGCCAAAGAGTAAGCCCGCACATTCCGGTCACCTTTCCAAGCTCTGAACTCTCGCCTAGGGGCCTTTGGATCCGGAACATCGACAACCTCCGGAAGATCCAGGTGACAATCACGATACTTTGGAGTTGTACTATTTGAATGGAATTATATGTCAGTGAAAGCCAGAAATAGGGAGGCACCAATAGAGATGGAAACGCACCAGAATGATTCAGAAATTCAGATTTCGCTTAGGACCTACGGCGTTGAGATAGGTATTCAAATGTCGACATTTCATCTCATCCGGACAAAATTAGGACGTTCATCGACGACAATAACAGGAATGCTTCGCATCCGACGAGTCGGCCGGGGTGGCAACGCCGGTGCCGGCGCCCCTACATCTGACTGTGCGCGTCTTCTCTCGGTGGTAACCACGAGTAGGTTTGCAGCCGGCGTGCGTTGAGGAGATGGGTTAACTGGTCGAGGAGGTGCTTGAGTCCTCCGGGCTGGCGATGGCGTACCAGACCTCTGAGCAGCACCCCGTTTTACTCCTTGTTGCCTGTTCTTCTCGTTCATTGGACTTTGGTCCCTTCTGGCAGGGCCTGATCCCGCTGATCCCCCTCTTGGCGCTCCCAGTCCTCCTGATGCGGCCGCCCCTCCATTTCCTCCTCCTCCTCCTCCTCCTCCTCCTCCTCCCCCGCCTCCTCCAGGCTCTCTGGGCTTTCCAGCTTTCTTGGTTTTGCTCAAGGGCCTCTTCTGATTTGGCGGGACGAATGGGCGAATGCAGTTGCTGATATAGTCGTCTCCAACCCCAAGAGCTCTGGCGTCGTTGATGCCGAAGTTGATGCGATTGACATATTCCTCCTTGGGCTTGCTGTCTACGATGTAGTTGAGGCTGATGTACACCAGGACATCTTTCTGCCAGTGTTGAGGGTATTCGACTTGCTGGTGTCCTTCATCGTCGGCGAGTTGACGGACCTTTGCCGGGCCTCCCTTGTCGACAATCCACGCCGTGGGTCGGCGATATAAGGGAGACTGGGCGCGGTGGAGGAGAACGGTCATGTACCGCTTGGTGTAGGCATTCTTGGAGACGCCCTCGTTGATATCCAGGCGTGCCTCATCCTTCTCGTCGATTTCGTAGACGAGCCCGTCGACCCACTGGCCGTCGGCCTCGACGACATTGGCATAGCCGCGCTCGTTGATCTGCCACCGGTGATGCGACAGTCTTGCACAGCCGATAAACTTGCTCTCGGGACATCGCCGCTTCATCTGCCGGAGGTGGAGATTGCTCCCGTAGGCAAAGTAGTACTTGGGGGGCCGGAGGCCGGCGGCCGGGGTCGTCCCGATTGCATCGGAGGCCATATTGAGAAGCACGCGGAGGCACGAACCTCCGGACATGCGCTGGGCTGAGGCTTGCGGCTTGGGGCTGGGGGCTTGGGGATTTTGGGGGCCTTGGGTGGGAAATGGAGGTGAGAGAACGGGTGACAAATGGTGTGTGTGTACGCAGATGAGATTGTGGATGAATTTGGCTTGCGCTAGGAGAAGAGGAAAGAGAAAGTCCTCGACTCATGACTTCGCGGCGTTCTGGATGAGGCCGCCAGGTCTCTGTCCATGCCGGGACTCGACGAGCCACGAGGCGGGAGTGGATGCGGCCCCTGCATACATTGGGCAGCAAACAGACCGACACCGCGACCAATTGGTGCTCACCACGTTCGGGACAGGTCCCTCGGGCAGACAAGGAGTCATCCGCCAGCCTCACCAAAAAGGTCCCAGGACGTTACACCCTCGCTTGCACCGCCGTCTCCGGTTGGGCGGTGACAAACCGCCAGACGGGGGCCCGGCTCCACCAGCCCGGATACCGCCTCCGGGGGGGCCGCCGAAGCGAGACCACGGAATCTCGCATGCCTAATCACTTTTAGATTGCAGGTGTGTGCCGCCTCAGGTGCGCCTCAATTCCTATTTGCTCCTCGACACGACACGTTGGGGATTCACACAGGTCATGAGCTCAAGCTGCTGACTGCTCGAACACGGACGAATCGAGGCACGCAGAGCGAGTGAGACAGCGTACGGTGCGAGACGTCTCATAGAGCCAGGGCTTCCTTAGATATCGCCGTCGAATTCACCCGTTTTTGCTCGTCAAAGCTGGCTCATCACTGCCCTGCTCCATAGCATAGAACCCCTCCTTCCCGGCCTTTTGATACTCTTCGCCGCGGGCACCTCCATACCACCCAAGGGGCAAAATAGATAGTCCCGTCCGCCACAGAAACCATGGTCAGACACTACAACTTCGGCGTCGAGATCGAGGCCGTTGCCAGGCCGTACGGCGGCGGGGAGAGCTTCACCAACGCCGACTGGTACCGCCAACTCGCTGAGAAGCTGCGCAACCGCGGCATCGACGCCGTGCACGACGACAACTCCCGGTACAGCAAGCACCCCGAGTACTACGGCGGGAAGTGGTTCGTCACGCGGGATGGCTCGCTGAAGCGGCCTCGTCCCTTTGGTATGTCTTCGTCTTGCCTGCCCCCCTCCTCGCCAGTCCACTTATACCCACCGTCGTCACTCCCACCTCAGCCCGTCCTTATCAAAGAACCAGAACGCCCGCTAACTCGCTGCTTGCTCTCTCCCAGTCTGCATGGAGGTTGTATCCCCCCGCCTCGACACCACGCAGCACGTCAGCGAAATCCTCGGCGACTTCTGGGAGGCCATGAACGTGCACTTCAACCCGCAGCGGGACATCTCGTGCGGCGGCCACGTCCACGTCACGCCCGTGAGCCTCAACAACAAGTTCTCGCTGCGGACGCTCAAGAAGATCGCCTTCGCCACCATCTACTACGAGGAGTTCATCGCCGCCATGCTACCGCCCGTCCGCCGCGAGAACCAGTATTGCAAGATGAACAGCAAGAGCGAGGAGTCGGGCCTGCGCAACTCGCTTGTCTGGGGGAAGAGCACCGCCGCCTTGGCCCAGGTCGCCACCGAGATTCTGGCCAGGTCGTCCGAGGTCGAGCTGTACTTTTACATGCAGGGCAACCGCTACGTGCTGTGGAACTTCCAGAACATCTTCCCGAACCCCAAGACCGGGAGGTGCACCGGCACCGTCGAGTTCCGCGGCGGGAACCAGTTCCTCAACAGCAAGGGAACCTTGGCGTGGGTGGCTTTTGTTCTGGGTTTTATCACTCAAGCTATGCAGGAGGTGAGTCGTCACGGACACGATCAAACTACTCCAAGACGGATATACTAACACTTCTTCAGGACCTCATCAACAAGCCTCCATCATACACCAGGCCGGGCGATCCCAACTTCGAGCCACGCCTCCAGAGCTGGTGGGCGCGTCTTCGCAAGGCGGCCAAGAAGTCCAAGATCGGCCGCTACCTACCCGAGGATTACACTAGAATGCACACGAGGTAACTGACACGGCGTTTGCTTAATTCTACCTGGTCGACCAAAGAGTCATGGTGTTTTCATTCGTTTTTGCGATTTGTTTTTGCTACGGATCAAAGGATGGGAGTGCATTGCTGGGCGTTGATGCTTCACATGGGACAACGGACAATGGACTACAGGAAGACACGCAAGTTAGACGGCGTGGATACTACAGAACGGAAGGGAAACTTTGGCTCTTAGGAAGAGTCTCGATGAATCGTCTGATGCCGGTTCATATTCAATTCAATACAGATCATGTACGTGCATATGCATACCCATTCATTCCGACGACGCCGTGCCCCAAATCTCTCCTTTAGGATTCCTCCTTGGTTTCGCCCTCTTCAACCTCGAACAAGACAAGGATGGTCCCAGCTTTGCAAATATCCTGATGTTCTTGTTAGAATGGCCATGGTAGATCTTTAAAGTATCTGAACTTACCCCTTCCTTGTGTGCCAGCTTCTTAATTACGCCGTCCTGCGGTGATCGGATGACCGTCTCCATCTTCATCGACTCGATCCTGTATTCTCATTAGCACCCGCATTATCGTGTCTAGATAGCAAGGCCTACACAACAAGAGGTGATCCCTTCTGCACCGTCTGGCCCTCTTCGACCTCATTCCTGAGGATCTTGCACGGCATCGGCGCTGCGACTGAGGCAGTCACCTCTTTTAGCCCCAGCGCCTTCTCATACCACTTGGGCGGCAGGAGAGCGAGATCCGTCTTGATACCATGCTGGAAGATGGTGACTTTTGTGTCATTGTCAGTAGGTTGTGGAACGACAGACGACTCAATTCGCTCCAGTGGGAAGTAGGACTCTAGCTTCATGACCTCATCGCTGGCCTCAGGCTGGCAGGCGATGTTGTTAAAGACCTCGGGCGTCTCATCGCTTCGGCGAGACACGGTCACATTGTATAAATTGTGTCCTGTTTGTGTGACGCTGGCTTCTACAATCTCGCCATCCTTCTCACTATAGCCATCTAGCACCTTGAAGGCTAGCTTCCGCTCGCCGATGGTATTGGCTTCGCCGAAGCCCAGCGTCTGGCCGTGAGGGGGCGAATTTCGTATCTCAAAGTTGATCATGCCGAGCGCAGCCTGAGCAAAGACCTCGTTATTGATGTGTCGAGGCTTGAACAGTTCATCGCGCCACTTGTCGATGAAGCCAGTCTCAACGTCGCCAGCGATGAATGCATCGGTTTGGCAGAGGCGTTTGAGGAACTCGACATTAGTGCTGACGCCAACAATCTCGTATTTGCGCAAGACGCTCTCCATCTTGGCAATGGCTCTTTCTCGAGTCTCTCCTCGCACGATGAGCTTGGCAATCATACCGTCGTATGCCTCCGAGATGGTGGCGCCTGATCGGAAGCCCCAATCCAGACGGACATCCTCGTTGATCTGGTCAGGAGGCAGAAATGCGTGAACCAGCTTGCCTGAATCTGGGAGGAATCCCTTTTCGGGGTTCTCGGCATAGATTCGTGCCTCGATAGCGGCTCCTCTCTGCTTCATTTGCACCTCCACCTCCTCCTGTGTTAGAGGCAGCTTCTCGCCGGCAGCCACGCGAAACTGCCACTCCACAAGATCCAGGCCGGTGACCATCTCAGTTACGGGATGCTCGACTTGCAGTCGGGTGTTCATCTCCATAAAGTAAAACTTGTTGGTGTCCTTGTCCAGGATGAATTCCACGGTGCCGGCACCCACGTAGCCAACAGCCGAGGCGGCTTTCCTGGCCTTGGTCCAGAGATCTTGCCGGGTGACTTCGTCAAGGTCGGGGGCCGGAGACTCCTCCAAAATCTTCTGGTGTCTTCGTTGGACACTGCAGTCTCGCTCGCCCAAAGCGACCGTGTTCCCCCACTTGTCGGCAAAGACTTGGACCTCGACGTGTCTGGGGCGGATAATGTACTTCTCCACAAGCATGACTTCTCCGCCCTCGCCAAAGGAAGCCCTCGCCTCGGCTCTGGCACTCTTGAGTTGTGCTAGGAACTCGTCCTCGGTCAGGACGATTCGCATGCCCTTGCCGCCACCACCTCTTACGCTCTTGAGCAGGACGGGAAATGTGACCTTCTTCGCATGCTCCAGTAGTTCTTGCTCTCCTTGTTCCGTCCCGTGGTACCCCGGCACGCAGGGGACATTGGCAGCCGTCATGATCTCCTTGCTCCTCGCCTTGTGGCCCATGTCGGCCATAGCCGTGGCGGGTGGGCCAACGAAGACGATACCCTCCTCCTCGCAGCGCTCGGCAAACTTGGAGTTCTCGGACAGGAAGCCATAGCCGGGGTGCAGTGCCTGGATGCCATTCTGCTTGGCCAGGGCAATGATCTTTTCGCCGTCAAGATAGGCGTTGGCGGGGCCGAGACCCAAGGACTGGAAGCCGGATGAGGCGTGCCAGCTGCCAGCGTCGACATCTGTGTAAACGGTTGTGGCGCGGATGCCAAGCCGCTCAGCAGTACGGTTGATTCGGATGGCAATCTCGCCGCGATTGGCGATGAGCACAGAGCTTATGGGGGTGTGTTTAGGAGCGGCAGAGGAGGAAGATGAGGAGGCAGCATGGACAGCGGCTGTAGTAGAGAGGAGGCGAGGTAGCGGCTTCAAGGGAAGTCGATGGTTTGCGCGGAGGGAACGCATGGTGGCGGATGTAGACAAAGGCACCCAATTCACAGGGAAATCGTTTCAGAGCGGCCTCGAAAGCTCAAGCGGCGGGGAGGAAGAAGCTCGGAACGGGTTGAAGCATCGAACATAAGAAGAGGTTTGTACCGTCGTTATCGCTGTGCCGCGTGCTTCCTATGCCGTCCCGTCGGTTGATCCAAGCCCGTCCCAGGGCGAAGGTGACCGCGGGGAACCGAGTATAGCCGGGTCCGGGGGCGCTGTTTCCCCAGATCGCACTGCCTCCTCGGCGCTCTAGGGAAAAGCCCCCACTAGGTACGCCTTGTGGAAGGGATGGGGACTGACTAACATGCAACCTTTGCTATAGGGCCTAAGCGAATCAGCCATAACTATGATACTGTCAAAGAAATTATTTTATCCCAATCCTAAATTAATATTCTCTTATACCTTTACAAAAATCCAAGCTTACCTTAGCATACCTCCCACCTCCTTACAGTCTAGTTCAAGCAGGTAGGTAGCATCACAGTCATCCTCAGCATAGTTAGCCATAATGCTAACAACGGCCTAGCTACCTTGCTACCCTCCCGATCAACTTTGCTCAGGCTTGACGCCAAAAACGGATTGGGAAGGCAGAATTTATCGGGTGCGACTATCGAGGTATGGACCGCAACTGGGACCAAGATCATTTCAAGGACGAGGATCTTAGAGAGACTGTGAAAAAAATCCACATCTGTGCCTACATCAACGCAGACAACCTAGGAGACGGAGAGGAACCGCCCACCAACCACTGGGCTACCTTCTTGGAAATATCGGAAGCGCACTCAGTCCTGATCGACATGGCCCCGGGCTATGGGTCCGATGGTCTGCGAGGAAAAATCCACCTCTCAACAAGGAATATAACCATGACCGACAGTGCCATTCATAAGATGTCCTTCGAGCCCAAGGTCAAATTGAAGATTGATGATGTTTTCAGATTGATCAACAACAACGGGCTTCAGAAATACACATTTACGCCTGAGTGGGAAGGTTGCAGGTTTTGGACCTATACCATGATCTCACATCTTGAGCAGCAGGGTATTGTTGAATCTGGGAGTGCCAGTCAAGCTCGGAACGCGGTGTCTTATTATTACATCAATCCTTCAGGGTACACCATTCGAGAAATCAGGCAAGGTATCTTTCGCTCATCTGAATGAGGGCATACTTTTTCTTTTCCTGACAATTGACTACGCCTTTTGCCTGACTTGTTGCGCCTTGCCCGACTGTCGCAGCAGCTCTTGTCATTTGTTCACTATTTCCTTAGTCTTATATAATTAGGAGTACTACATCAGGGGCATAAAGCTAATTCTGTTGAAATCCTTATTTTCTTCGTCTTCTAGTTTGCTGAAAATACGGATTGAGTCGTGGGTGCTGTTTACATTAACTATATCTCACCATCAAAGTGCGGTGTTGTTTTTACTTCATCGCCAGATATGTGGCGCTCTGTGACTGTGCGGCGTTCGGAAAAGCATCGGGCATTTTATTGCCTTCTTCCAAGATCCTGATTCAGACAATCTTGTATCTTGATTCCTTCCTCTTGCAATACCTCGAATGGAGTCCAACTTCGACGACACAAGGCTCTTGAGCTATACTGATGCTGACCTTGTCGACCACATCAACTCCCTTCCCGGCTTACCCAACTGTTCAAAGATTACACCATTATCCTCAAAGTATTTGGCCAAAAACTATCGAGAGGAAGAGCTTGAACATGCTGTGAGATCCACGAAATTCGCATCTCAGCTTGGTATCCCTGTCCCACACATTTACCGAACTGTCCCGGCCGATTATGGCGTTTACTGCATCATGGATCGGATTCCCGGAATTCCACTTGACATGGCGTGGCCAGAGCTTGGCTGGGTAGCAAGCCTTCGACTAGCCTTCCAACTTCGTCGCATCATTCATCGCTTGAGGTCGGTTGTTTCAACCTCGTCTGGATCACTGGAGACAGGCGTATGCAGATCATATTTTCTCGACGACAGATTCGGCTTACCACCCAGAGCAACCGTTCAACAGGTCAACGCTTATTTGAATTTCTGGCACAATTTTGTCAACATCGGCAAGGAGGTCAAGAAGACGCCAGCAGAGCATGCGATCTGTCCAAAGCCGGTCTTTTCATGCAGCCGCCCATTTGTCTTTACCCATCATGATCTGGCACCTCGCAACATCATACTCGACCGTGAAGGGCAGCTATGGCTGATTGACTGGGATTGCGCGGGTTTTTACCCAAAGTTCTTCGAGTACGCCGGCATGCATAACTTCATCCCGACAGCAGCATGGACCAAGTTTGTTTCGTGGCGATGGAACCTATTCGCCTGGATCGCAGGGGGCTTTTACGATAAGGAATGCCGGTGGTTGGAATTGATAAGATATAGGTCTACGCGCTTCAGCCCGGCACGTCGGTTCAACATGAATGCAAACGGTTATGCTGCCGCGGCGCGCAGGCCCGACAATGACAATTGATACCTACCTACCTTACACAAAACCTGGAGGCGAGAGTAAAGCAGTACCTAGGTAGTTACCGGACAACGTTCAGTCCAGTACAAAATGCAAGCAATGACCAAATTTTATGAAAGTACTCGTGAACCTTTTGCTGGATACCTAAGTACGAGGCTGGTAGACTTGTGACTACTCAACTAGCCCCCAGTCTCAAACACGCCGGAAAAAAAACCATGATCATCGTCTTTCATACTGCCGAGCATTCATTCTGCTCCTCGTCGTAGCAGTTTGTTACCAAGTGACTAGGATAAGCCTCACTAGAACGGAGAGCCCCGCCATTGATGGAAGCTCGACACCTTATGTCATCATCCCGCCCGGCACTCGCGGCATACATACCTATCGCAACCGCCGTCATCACTTTTGCCGCCAGGAGCTCCCACAACGCACCCGCAAGACACAAATCGCCATTTCACCATGGAGCAACAAATACCACTCAACTACGAAGCCTCCGAGGGCGACACCCACAAGCAGACGACCACCACCCTCCCCTTGGACGTCGTTCAATGCCTCGAGAATGCCCGCTTCGTACGTTCGCGCAAGACCCCTCCCCCGCACACCTCCCTCGCCGACCGCCCGGGATAGCAAGCACGTCGAGCAGCAGCACGGGAGATGCTAGACCGCGTGAGGCTTCTGCCGAGAAGAGAAATGGCCCGCTGACTCGATTGCTCGATTTACTCGCGATAGCTTCACCTCGCCACTTGCACTGACAATGTGCCACACGTCTCTCTCATGAACTACACCTACCTCCCTTCGTCGCCCTACTCGTCCGATCCCGTCATCGTCATGACGACCAACCCGGCCTCCCGCAAGATGACGAATCTCGTCTCAAACCCCAACGTCTCCCTTCTCGTCCACGACTGTAAGTTTTCCTGTCCCCCCTTCACGCAGAAGACCAAAGGCTTCACATCCCAAATACATGCATCTAACATACAACAAACCGCAGGGGTATCCCACCGCCCACCCACCCAAGGCCGCAGACCCTCCGGCGGCTCTCCCGGACCCGAGCACCGATCCAGCTTGGCCTCGCTCCTTCTCAACTTGAACACCTCCGCGTTGTCTAGCATCAGCGCGACAATCGGTGGTGCCGCCCGCCTCGTTCCCAGCGGGTCCGACGAGGAGAAATACTATCGCGAGCAGCACCTCGAGAACAACACTTTCGACGACGCTCCCGCCCAACCCTTCACTCGTGATACTGCCCCTATCGAAGATGGCGGCCGAGAGTGCTTTGTCGCCGGCGAGGAAGTCAGGGTTGTGCTTGTGGATATCAAGGATGTGCGCATCAGCGACTGGAAAGGCGCTGTGCGAGATTGGGCACTGGTACCTGAGAACGAGACGCTTGTCAATGGATCGCGGTAGTAATGACTTTTTCTATATAAATTTGAAGTACAATGTGATAAAAAAGTAATATTATTGATTCCGCTTGGGTCCAGACGCAGAACGCGCATGGCTTTCATCCTGGAAGACTGCCAGAGCTACTTTCACTCGGTATCCCCCTAGCTATTTGGTATACAAGCAAAGACAAGCCTTTTAACGACGCTTAAACTCCTTGTTTGTATGTAGTGCTCACAGAGACCAAAGTCTCTAACAATCCCCGTGTATTCCAATGAGGCTGATGTTTGATAGCCCGAGAGCTCAAGATCAAGCTAACAGCCTATTGTTTGTCCCCCCGCCAATGCCGCAAAACCCTCTAACCAAACGCCGGCAGAGTTAATCGTGAAAGGATGCCGCAAAACCAAAGCCTCCAACGTTGACCTCTCGATATCTGCAATGACAGTATTATGGCGCACATGCCATGCCATGCTTTTTACTCATACATAAACCGACTTATCACTTGGCCCACTCAACAACCTCAAGGGCCAGCATCACAAGGATAAGGGTAGAGGGGAGAATCCTGCAGCGCGCGTTAGCAAATTCAACGTGGTTTACACATATCCCAACGAGGCAAACATACCAAATAACATAGCTCTGGAAGAGAATTCGGCCCATGGTCTTCTCGAAAATGCTGTTGATCTGGCAGATCTGCGCCAGCTGAAGAGCGCTGGGCGCGCCAGTGAGCAAGAAGCAGACAATCACGAAGATCGGGTCGTCGAGAATGCTGATCGGCAGATACTTTGCGAACACTGCCAAGATGGGAGCCATGATGAGAGTCGGTAGCAACATGCGGCACACGAGCGAAGCGACCAGCAGCTTGTTTCCCATGCGCTCCTCTTCAAGATCGTGAGCCTCGTCGACGGACATGGTGTTGCGTGCTAGGTTGGCACCCAGGACCACAAGAATCAACGGGACGGCGACACCTCCACTGGAGCGGATAGCATTGGTCACACTGTTCTGGACAAACGAGCCCTCTTCGAAAAAGAGCCTTTGGAGTGAAGGAATGGACGCTACTGTGATGGCAAATAGCATGGCCCATAGAGGAGGATTCATGAATTCCCAAATGAAGTTGTTGAGCTTGGCGCCAACCGTCTTCATGAAACCAAAGAAAGACTTGACAGGACGGGGTAGGCTTTCGTAGCGACGAGTGAAAGCCTCTGAAATGGTGCTCTTCCAAAGGCCGAACTTAGCCTGGACCGAGGAAAAGAATCCCTTGGACTCATCGTCATCGTCCACGGAGCGGATCCTGGGGAAAGTGAGGAAGTCCTCTTCGTCGTTGACGGGAGTCACGGCGCCGGGAGCAGACCGATGCTTCAGTTGGTTCTTCTTGAGGTCATCGTTGCTCGCGGCTAGGGAGACCCTCGAGGCATTCGCAATCGGGGTGCGGCCTGCGGGATCGTAACCTTGCGAGTCGGCACTGCTGTCGTCTTCGTCTTCAGTCTCGCCATCGAGACCACTGATGAGAGGCTCCGTCTCATACTCGTCACCCTCGAGGTGGCGGCCCTGGCCCTCCTCGGCGATCTCCTGTTGGTATTCGGGGTAGCTCTCCTTGGGAGCCAGCAACACGTGGTATCCCCAACTCCAGCGAACAAGTTGGCCAAGCTGTTGGAAGATCAAAAGGTACAGGATACCTCGAGCACCGACCTCGTCGTCGTTATCTCCGGGAATCTTGTCCCAATGCAGACCCTTGATGGTCTGCGACAGGGAGAGAACCATAGAAATGGGAAGCGAATTCGAGTTGCCGAAAACACCCATGGCAGTGACGAAGTTGGCGCCGCGTCTGTTGAACCGGAACAGCTTCCCAACGAGGATGGAGACAGTCCAAGACACGAAAGTCTGGATAATGAAGATGACGGGAATAATGGCCAGATCGGAGAGCTTATCAGCGTTGAGCTGAGAGGCAAGTTTCGTGAAGACTGCGAAGCGCAACAGTTAGCGGTGTCTGGAGTCGCCGTGGTGTTTGCGACAAACTTACTCAGGCATGGCGTAAAGAGCATCACATTCAGATTCGCCAAGAACTTCTGCTTATCGGCATCGAAGTGGCCGAGTCTAGCGATGACATATCCGGGGACACTGACGCAGACAACCTCGAGGACGGCTTCGAAGACGAGGAGACATAGGTGCGGCAGCGCCGGGTGGGACTCGTGGTTGTTGAGGGCCTGCAGAGGTAATTCGTAGGACCCTCGGGCAAACTGCGACAAGCGGAACGAAGTCGGTGCCGGAAAGGCGCGTGATGAATCCATCAAGAGGCGGAGTTGCGTTCGTATGTGATTGCGTGATGAAGTCGCGAAGTTCGGGGAGGAGTCTTGGATCTTTATCGGCGGATAGAGTGGCTAGACGCGCAGTGGTGCAGGCACTACCGGCGCAAAGTGGACCGACGAAGATAAGGTTATCGGGTGGCTAGGTACCAAGTCAAGCAACGCTTGGCAAAAAGGAGACGGCCGGGGAGGAGAGGGCAGCGACTTCTGGAGAGGGCAATGGATGGCGACTGAGGGTGAAAATGTTGAGAGGCGTGGGAATGAGCAGATACAAGAGAGGATATGTTGGAACCACCGGAGATCAGTCTCAGTGTGGATTCTCGATGGGGCGAAAGCGGCGGTGCTGGCGTGGCAGCCTCCAGGTACTTGTAGTACAGCAGGCTAATAGTACTAAGGACGGCGTGCTAGTGAGCCTGGCACCCAGGCAATTTTGAGGCAGGGAAATTGTTTTAAGGTAAAAAGTAAAAAGCACGTTCCTCCTCCTCGTCACCAAGTTAAGCAGCGAGGCGCAATGAGATGCCTGTGTGCGACGGCGTCTGTTACTGGATGGATGCGCTGGGTGCCACGGAGCTACAGGGCGTCATCCGCTATCCACGACCTCTCTATAGATGCCGGCCCATGGACAACACGCTGCCAGCCTGCCAATTGCAACCAACCTGCTGAACGAATGGAACCCTGTGGAGGGCCTCCCGGTCATCCCTCGGACGGCTGTGAAACTGGTTGTGGCGCCGGCCCTGGCAGCAGCCCGACCTTGGTTCGATGGTTCCGCGGTTTCCATGTACGCATGTACAGTTGTAGACAAACGACAAGGCCATCGCGATGATGGATGATTCAGAGCGCCACTCGTCGCAAAGGCAAGCTGGGGCGAGATACCTCATCGGTGTCTACTCTGTACCAACTGGACACAACTTCTTCGCCACAACAAACTGTCACGATGCCAAGCCCTCTAATCAATCGGCTCCCTCCCCTCCATCGTGCAGTGCTTCGCGATCGCTCTGCACGCGGTACCTTTTTTGATGACGGCCCAGGGCGAAGATCTTCAGCTGGCACGGAGCATTGATGGCTGAATTCATACCCGTGGTGTGTGTGCCTACGTGGGCGGGGACAAGTGCCCTGAGAATGCGCCCCTGGAGTCCGGATTCCTCATTGATGCCTGGTCTTGCGCGTCCAGTGCCTCGCTGTGTTTCGCCGAATGAATTAATAAGGTGGCAGCCATCTGGCGGCTGCTGGCTGGGCGCTGCGAGGGCAACTTGCTAACAGGGTTGGCGGCAACCATCTTGGAAGACAAGGATCTATTGGGCTAGGGCGGTACTCTATGGAACGGTGGTGTGGCGCCACGGCCGGTTTAGTCTGCCGTCACTCGTCATGGACAGGCAGCTCGAGGCACGTTCTCTGGCTCTCGTCGCTCAGAGGTCAGCGGCGCGTCCCTTGCCTCTAACCAACTTGTGCAATCATCACGATGAGGATAGCTTGCACGATCCTCCGCATGTTGGTGGGTAGATCCATGCTGTGGGTAGCAAGTCGTTGGAGGACAGGAGAAATGTCACGAGACCGGTTTCTAGAAGTAGTCCGCTCTCTGTATCATCCGAGATACAAAAAAAAAGGAGCATCGGTGTTTCCCTTATCTTTCAGCATTGAACGAGACATGAAGCTATCAAAGGGTTTTGCTAGCTTGATGACTACGATCCATAGGTAGGGGTGGCGACAAAGCGGCGTCAACCACGGCTCGAGGCTGGGCTCGCCACCTCGGCAGATGCGCACTTCAATAGTTCTGTGGTCTGATGTCTGAGGAAAACTACATTCCGGTGGTAATCATCCACGTCAAATCAGATAAGAAGTGGCTATGCTTGTTTTTTCTGTGCTTCGTACCAGGTACGTTGTGATGTTGGATAAAGCCATCGAGAACGTGTCCAGTGACATCTTCATCACCTGTCAGCTTGTTTGATGCACGGCGGCTTGCACTTATGCACTCAAAACATCAAGTTGTGGCCAGCAATTTGTGCGTCCAGGTAGCCTAATCAACTAGTCCAACGGCGGGTTGAAGACCAACAAAACTTGCCATCGTAGCTGTCATCGCAGCTGTTAGTGGGTCATGTTCACCCTCCCTGTGATGGAGATCGACTCCACAGAATCCAGAGGCATATCATCCCAGCGAGTGATATCCGTCCCCGAGTGCCACGGACAAGCGATGATCTCCCGCGGTGTGCTGGAGCCTTGGAGGTTTCACAAGACACGGCGAGACAACATTTGTCAAGTCGTACTGGGATGTTGGCGATGAAACAAACGGTGGTGGAGGCCGCTGCGGGTTTCAACTTCCTGTCGCACATCCATTTGCGTTGCAGCGAAACTGTGACATGCCGGACGCAAAACTTGTTTGAGAGTACAGTGCACGTACGAGTACCATGGACTGCTTGCAATATCAGAATAGCGATGTTGTTAATTTTGTCTTTTCCAGAGATAGATACTGCATGCATGAAAACTGTCAATCAGCACCACTTGAACCGGTTTGTGGTGCAGTCAAACTCGAATCAAGTATGATGGCCGCGTCTTGTTCGTCATCTGCATCTATCAAGGGCGTCGTCCGTCCAGCGCCTCTCTCTCCTGAGAATAAAGCAAGCCACACTTGTCTCAGAATCCAGTAAGGGAGATCCGGTACGCATCCTGTTGGTTCGTTCTGGCGTCGCATCGCAGGTCCTGTCTTGATTTAACCTGGGACGTGGTCCTCAGTGCTCATCCTTGCCCGATCCGTGTCAAGTATCGACGTCACCAATGAGGAAAAAAAGACGATGTCTGGGTGAGGAAGTGGAGGAAATGGCAGTGGGGTATGTCGATTTTCCACTTAAGGCCCAAGGCAGGGAGGGTCAAGCCGCCTAACAAGGCCCGGTGTCAAGCCACAGATGACATATTTGATCTTCGTCAACGTCATCGTTTCGAACGAGAAATTGAAGCATCACAACGACGCCGAGATGCACTTTCGTCTGCGCAATGAATTCTTGCTTATCGGGGGTCGCGGTCCTAGAGGGAGAACCAAGGCAATGGTTCCTTGCCCACAAACGACGCGACTACGTGGCTTGTTACATCGCCACCTCGTCGGATGGAAGAGACGGGACTGTTCTTCCCCCCAAGTATGACTGCCCATGCTGGAGGTCCTCAGGGCATCCACCTACAGCCACCATCCCCTGTAGCCTCCACTGTAAACCAGCCCGCGGCCAGTGGCGGGTGTACGGTGCCGCCGGAACCGTGGCAGTGCAGCAGCCCAGCAGGCCACAGCAGTCCCCCGGAAGCTAGTGTCCATGCCAACCCGACAGGGGATCTCACTCAGGGAGCTTTTTTCGTCGCCCGCTTTGGCCTCGCCATGCCTGGCTGTGCCTGTCCATATGTCGTGCCTTGTTTGCTGCCCAGCTCCGTGAGCCAACAAACCGTCAACCACCACCACCATCGTACTCCGTACACCATCGCCAAACAGGCCGCGCGCTCCCGACTTCAACTTCGCCCTGGCTTCATCCGAGCTACGCTTCGCGCCCACGCCCCAACGAAAGCCTATGTCGACGCCGTCTGCAGCTGCGTACGACTCATTGGCCCCTCTCCTCACACGCTCGCCCGCCGCTGCCCACCGCGACCCCGCACCCGCATCCAGCGCGCTGCAACTCATCACCAAAGTCACCACCTACTTACTACCCTCGCAACTGTACTGTCCTCCTGTGTAGCACGACGGACGCAGCACCGCATAGATAGCACTGCACGCATATCACCGCACGCATAAAGACAGCATTACATCGCAGCAGCGCGTCGCATCGCTTCATTGTCTTGGTCAATTGCCTTGTACGGCCTTCTGCAGACTATCCTAGAGCCCTTCAAGGTATGAGGTAACCGTACCGGTTGTACCAAACACCGGCACCAAGTACCAAGCGCCCGCCTCGTTGCGAATTACTCCCTCCCAAGTCCCAACCCAACGTTTCCCACCTACATATTTTCTACCGCAGTACCTGACCACTCTTCCCAGTTTTCGTTCGACGAAACAAACTTAGTACAAAACTCCCCCGCCGACAACGCCGCTTGTCCCACGAGCCAAACTCGACCTCGCTCCCACGCCCCCTCTCTCCCTCTCCACCTCTACCACTACAGAGACCAAACCTTCTGCCTCTTGGACGACCATGTGGTTGAGCTTCACCTCGCAGTCTCGTTGAAATAAACCCCGCCTTCAGGTCGACGCAACACGTATCCTCCTCGGTTCAGGCCATCCTCCCGATATCAAAATCAGGACATCAAGCTACGGCCGTCCATCCTCCAACGGCCCTGGTCGCCGGCCACCAGTCTAGACCGCTCGCTGCGAGAGTCCATTTTAGCTCCAAAAATCGGACCATCTGCTCCCGTTTCATCACTTGCATTGCGCGCCCATCGAATCGATCGCGGCCCGTATACCGATCGACATCCTGGTCTGGCCTTAATCCGCCCCTCGCCTGATTTTGCACTCCCGCCTCGCCGAGTTTGCCATATTACAACGACTTTTGGCCATCCGAAATCTTTTCCCATCCCGCAGTCACTTTTGACCTTCCACCCATAACTCCCTTCACAATGAGTTCAGGGACCATTCCGGCCACGCCGGACGACGAGCTTAAGGACCTGGCCATGCCTGCGTCCCCCGGCTCTGACGAATCATCCACACCCAGCACGCCACTCGAAGCCCCAGACAGCCCCGACGAATTCCCCAAGCGAGTCCCCTCGTTACGATCGGTATCCGATCCCCGCAACATGAACCCCAACTCTACTGCCCTCGGGCTGTTGGGCATGGCGAGAAACCCGGTGCAACACTCATCCAGTTTTGCTGGTAGCTCTGGCGCCACTATGGATAACAGCATTATGGCCAAAGCACGAGCACTGCACCAACAGCGATTGCAAAAAGGCATGTCTCCAGTGAGCCCCTCGCCTGGGGGACAGTCCCCAACAGGAAATATGGGAAACGGCTTCCCTCCCAATATACGCATGCCTGCCAATATGCAACGGCCGAGTCCCATGCATCCTAAATCCGCCCCTGTGGTACCAAAACAGTCACTGAGTGAGCGAAGAGCAAAGATGAGCGCCATGGGTGGCTTGGGTGGTATGCCCGGCATGGGTGGCATGGGCGGCATGGGCATGAAGTTGTCAGACATGAGCGGCAGCAGCCCCGCAACCCCCAACATGCGACGAACAGGAGCCCCAAAACTCTCAGATATGGCTGGAGACAAGACGGAAGACCAGAAGTCCAACGGAACGGGCCACGGCTCAAAGATGGACGATTTCAAAAAGTACATCGACACCGACAAGGGCTGGGTCACATTCGACGGCGCTGCCACCATTACAAGGACAGGAGTCAACTTTGCGAACGGTCAGACCTTCAGCATCTCCCTCGACGAAGTTGAAATGTTGGAGGAATTGGGGAAGGGCAATTACGGCACTGTCTACAAGGTCAGGCACGCAAAACGGAGAGCCCCGCGGTTTGGTCAAGGACTAGGAGGGAAACCCCTACCTATGCAGCAGAGCCGATCCGATCCTTCTCCACTTAGGGGTGCAGAGGATTCAGCGGATGGCTCAGCAGGAAACGAGGACAGTAGCACCTCGGGCGTAATCATGGCTATGAAGGAGATGCGTTTGGAGCTCGACGACGCCAAGTTCGCAACCATCCTGAAGGAACTTGTCATCTTGCACGAGTGTGTATCACCATACATCATCGAATTCTACGGTGCCTTTTTCCAAGAAGGTGCCGTGTACATCTGCATTGAGCACATGGACGGTGGTTCTATCGACAAGTTGTACAACGGCGGCATTCCGGAGAACGTACTAAGAAAGATCACTTACTCAACAGTCATGGGACTCAAGTCTCTCAAGGAGGAGCATAGCATCATCCATCGCGATGTTAAGCCCACGAATATTTTGATCAACACCCGAGGTCAAATCAAGATCTGCGACTTTGGCGTCAGTGGTAACTTGGTGGCCAGCAAAGCCATGACAAACATTGGATGTCAGAGCTACATGGCGCCCGAGAGGATCTCCGGCGGTGGATTTGCGCAAGCGGGCAACAGTGATGGATCATACAGCGTCCAGAGTGACGTCTGGAGTCTGGGATTGACGATTATCGAGTGCGCTAAGGGCGCATACCCTTACCCTCCGGAGGTGTCATCCACCATCTTCAGCCAGCTAAGCGTATGTTCTATCCCGCCCCTACTAATTGCCATTTCAAAGTGTGGTTCTTGCAAATGCTGACTTTGGTATAGGCTATTGTTGAGGGAGAAGCGCCCCCCATGCCCGAAACAGGCTACTCAGATGCGTCCAAAGACTTCGTCAAGGCGTGTCTACACAAGATCCCCCTGAAGCGGCCTACATACGCTATGCTCTTGAAACACCCTTGGCTCATTGAGTTCACCAAACCCAAGACCATTACAGAAGAGGCGGAAGAAGGCGAGGAAGCAGATAAGGTTGCAGAAGCTGTTGGCAAGATACACTTAGGCCCAACCACCGAGGACCCCGAAGTGGCTAAGTGGGTTATGTCTGTACTGAAGCGCAAGGAGGACGGCATGGATGGCGGTGGTCCCTCACAACCAGCATTGCACGCTGCGCCGCTCGATAGCGTCAGCCCGATGGGAAGCCCGCTCATCGGATCAGAACCGCAGCGCTGATTGAAGAGCGATTTTTTCAGTAGCATGCAGGTTCCGTTTTCTTCTCAGTCTCTCATTTCACTCGCATCTTACTACGGACAACACCCACGGGTTGCATGAGCAGAACCACAATCCTTTGGACCAAGCTAACAGAGCGGGTATCTGGCTGGCAAGAAAGGTCGATATCCTCCCTGTTCCCACGAGTCTCGCACAGAATTGGACGAAACACATATTAGTATCTTGCTCTTTCACCCCGTCATCACATCAAGTCAAAGGGTCAGAAAACCTTGCAGCCCTTACACGTTGTCAACCATTCCCAAGCTTGTTCCTTTTGTCCTCCCTCCGCTTCCCTCACCTCCTCTCTTTTCTTGCATTGGCCCATGTACACGCATTGGGAAGGCTTTTAGACGGAAATTTCTCAACGCGGTAGCATTTTGTTTAGTAGTTTGCTGTGGAACGAAACTTGGGACGAGGCGGCAGGGGTGGTGGAAACATGCACTTTTGAATACTTCGGTGTACGTATATGATGATGATGGGAAAGAGTGGGCAAAGAGACATTGAGGGCAACTTCGAGGCCTCTGTTTTTGATACAGCATTGGATGAGGCGTGTTGCGGATCAGTTGGGGGCGCGAAGATGACAATGGCGGATGAGTTTGGTTACGATATTTAACACAAGTGTCTAGCTTACTTAAAGTTAAGATACATTGGTTGACTGGGAAGTATGTCTAGGTTGATGATATTTGCACGGAAACAAACCGTTGGGCTGCGAGTCACGCTCGCGTTGTGCCAACTTTCTCGGTTTCATTTGATAAGTATTGGCTTGAAATAGGCAAGGTGTGCCACATCCACTGAAGAAATCGTGCAAGAACAGTATTAACATCATATAATTCGTAAAGGGACTATTAGACAGTAGGTAACGAAGTCGATGGAACTTGCAACTTCCAAGTCGTGCCACAATGGCACCATTATCACCCGCTTCCAAATGGCATAACATGTACAAGGCCAAGATTAAGGACAACGGGGGTGCACTTGCGCCCATCATGATTGCCCGCCAACACCGTCGACAGCGGCCAAAGCCGTGTTAAAGGTAGAAACACTGCCACGATCGCTCGAAGCCCTCGACCCCCGGCTAGAAGCGCAGATACGTGTTTCTTGAGCGGGAACATGACGCGATTCAATAATGCTTTCCTCACTTATGCGACTCTCCACATCCCCACTGTCGCCAACGGCACCATCCATGGGTGACATCAGCGGCGATAGCAGCATGGGCCGGGGAACAGTAGGCTCAGTGGCGAAGGACGATGACCCACGCTATGCGTAATCATCCTTGACGCGGCGGCCGTCATAGGTATGGCTGCGAACGCTGCGGCTGCGACGTCCCCAAGTCCTGCCACCGCCGTTGGTAGTGGTAGTATCTTTGTTACCGCGCAGTCCGATACAGAAGAGCACGGTGGCGATGAAGAGGGCAGCCCAAGAACCCCAGGCAAAGCCGAAGGCGTATTTGCCAATCTGAGCAGAGCGGCTATCAGAGCGGAACGCATTGCGGGCAAGGACAAATGTTGCGCTGCAGATCATGTTAGTAACGAAGTTAAATGCTTGAAGATGGGCGCGGAAACATACGTCATCAAGGCCATGGAGACGGATGAGAAGAAGAGGGCAACCATAGAGACTAGGCCGGAGATGGCAGCGCCCAGGCGTCCACAGCAGGCCAGGAAGCCGGAGAAAAAGGCCAAGATCTCGAAGAACAAGGTAATGAGGATCAAGACCCAAGCAAAACGCCAGAGGTAGAAGAACTTGGTCGAGGTGGTGTTGCCACCATGGCCGCCGATAAGCTGCGAAGGCGCATTATCGGCGTTCGAGTCCCAGGCGCGACCGAAAGCCGGCGCGGGACGAGCCTTGCCGCAATCTTGATTATCCTTGCCGCAGAAGTAGAAGAACGTCCACTGGGTGACGTCCTGGGCGCCGGTGATGCCACTGGTGTCGGCTCGCAAGAAGTAGGTCTTGTTAAGAGGCGCAGAATCCGTGACGCCGGGGAGGATGATGAAGAAAAGGAGAACGATAGACGCGGCCGTGAGGATGAGGCCAGCGAGGCCGAGAGGCGCGTCTAAATAGAGCTTTGGTCAGCGGAGGGAAGTTTCAAGAACATGGTGTGGTGAAGTGGTAGTGATTTTGGTTGGGAACTTGGAGCTTCGCAGCTTGGAGACATACTCTTGGCCATGTTAATGGTTTTTGAGGTGCAGTTAGGGGCAGCTGAATCACAGGTGATGATGAATCAATCAGCCAATCAATGCGCCGTCAATATTGACGAACGAAGATTCGTTGATTTGACTCTGTGCTTGAGCAGTCGGTTTGCGCGCAGTGTGTTGCTGGTGGGAAAAGACGAGCAAGCAGCCGACGTGAGGCGACCCTGGTCAGGTATTGATGTCACTCGGCAGATTTGTTCCCCCCCTGGTCGTCACGAGACGGTCGAGTGGACGGATTTTGCTGAGCACGACGCTTTGGTGGACGGGTATTCAGAGAAGGATAATTATGATGATGAACGGGGAGAATGAGAGAGGAGACCGTTTATCTTTCTTTTCGAGTGGCAAGGTATAGAGGAAGAGAGAGGGAAAGGCAACGGGCGGTTCCTTGATTTTTAGCCTTCCTGGCGGACAAAGTCGTTTATATGGGAGCTCTCCGGGGCGGACTGCGGGCTAGCGCGAGTGTTGGGGGGGGTTCCTTTTGGATTTCAGGCGGGCCTAGTTCGTAATTAGCTCGGTGGAGCCCTGCGAGAGAAGCCGCGAATGTCTCTGCCAACAGTTCAACAGTTTATCAACAGTGCGCTCTCGGGTTGGTTGGACTGGACAAGTAAGCAAGCCACGGGCTGGATCTGATTCTGGATCTGGTTCTGGGAATGCTGCGTCTTTATGGGGGAGACGCCACAACGGGAGAGCCACGGTAACGAGCATCGGGTGGGAATTGCGGTAACTGTGACGATGCCCGGTTGCTCGACGGCGTTACGTATGTGTGCTCATTGCTGGAGGCATGCAAGACACAGCACAACACAGCAACAGCGCCAAGCACACTACGAGTACAGACCGTACAGTACAACACACACTGCCACTACGCAGCAGCTGAAGGGTACAGTACACAGCCAAACACGGCAACAATGGCGCGAGATGATCAGTGGGGAGATCCGACAGAGAAAAGCCGAGCTGGCGATGACGACACTTTCCACATGCTAGGCTGGAAGAACTCCCAACAGGCTTAGCGCCAAAGTCATATTCTTTTTTTCCCCCATGACACTCCGTTGCTCTGAGTCTGATGTCATGTCACGGGCATCGACCAAGGTACGTCCAGAGCCGCGACGCTGCGTGAGGCTTGGAGCTTGAGGATTTTGAGGAGATAAATGGCTTCTGCCAAGAGCCGTGGCTCGGCACATGCATCGAAACTCGTCAGTCTTTTTCATCGGGGGGCCTTGTCGGTGAGCTAGACACACGCCAAAAGAAAAACGAGATTGATTGGATGTTCAAGTGCTCCCTGATATCTGAAGCATACTCATTTCTTCTCCAGTTGGTCCCACCCCAACTCCGCCTGCGTCAGCTCTTTCGTTTGACAGCTGCATCTCCCTCTGCTGCGCCACCTTTGCACTGCGTAATGAAAGTCGAGTTGTACGAATACTGTACGAATACAGCAGTATTCGTACTACGCTTCCACCTCACATAGTGCGAACACCTACGGGTAAGTAGCAAAAACCCCAGCACGCAGACCCAGCAGCCGTCAACCAAACCATCCAACTCGGTAGCGCTTGGCCCATCATCAAAGCATCATCACGCCTCTTGGCCCTTTTGCCCACAGTACGCACTACGTAGTCCATTCAGCTCGGCTCGTTCCCGACGTCACCACTTCCCGCGCTAATCCGTGAAATATTCCTCGGCGTCGCGAATTGACCCCACGGGATCCGCCCTTCATCTCATCACCCGCCCAAGTCGGCCTACGCTTGTGACTGTTGGCACTGGTGTCCCTCTGAACCGTTGCTTGGCTGCGTGCGAAGAAGCCGGTTGAAACCATGCCGCCGCCATTGAGGGCCCCGACCCGGATCTTCTCTATCCCGCAGCCCGGAGCTCCAGTCCGGCTCCGAGGAGCGCTCCGCCGAATTTACTCCGATGCCCGCCGGTGGTCCAGCTCCGGCCGCGGGCACCCGCCGCTGCTCACCCACGAGCACCTCGTCGACTCCGGCCCCGGCGCCTTCGTCCCGTACGACACCGCTCACGCGGCCCAGGACGACCTCCGAGCCCGGCTGCTCGCCTGGAAGAACCTCCCGGACGACCAACGGCCCGATCCCCCGCGGCCTCACCTCCTCACCTTCGAGGCCACCCCGACCATCACCCTCGGCCGCCGCCAGTCCGCCCTGAAGCCCACGCAGTCCTCCCGCCTGCAAGCGCCGCTCCGCGTCGTCCTCCCGCGCCGCCCTACACCCGTCCCGGAAGCGTCTTTCGCCCCGGACATCCGCCAGACCAGCCGCGGCGGCCTGACGACGTACCACGGGCCCGGGCAGCTCGTCTTCTGGCCCGTCGTCGACATGCACTCGCCCCTTCACGCCCGCTACTCGGTGCTCTCCTACGCCGCCCACCTCGAGGCGACCACGCGCCGTCTGCTCGCCGACGTCTTCGGCCTCGCCTCCTACACGACCCGCGACGAGCCCGGCGTGTGGGTGCCGGCGCCCGCAGGCCAGCCGGAGCGCAAGATCGCGGCGCTGGGTGTGCACCACAGGCGCCACGTCACGTCTCTGGGCATCGCCTTGAACGTCGACATCCCCGTGACGGGGCCCGAGGACGTGAATCCCTGGGCGCGGTTCGTGCCCTGTGGACTTGACGGCAAGCGCGTCACATCGGTGGCGACGGAGCTTCAGCAACAGCTCGGGGAGAACGGCGCCGACGAACTCTTACGGTTGGGCATGGCAGGCCTAGCAGCTCGGTGGGCTATGTTGTTTGAAGAGGGATTAGTAGATGCGACGAAGAGGGAGGTGAATGGCGAGACGGATGTGAGCTTGCGCCGGGTGAAGAAAGACGTATCCTAGACGATGGGCTCACCTCCCAAGCTCTAGCTTTCCTTCCTAGATACCCAGTCTTTTAGATATCCATGTCTCGTCGGAATAGAGACTCGAGATGATGAACCACGTAATCTACGAATCGTTCCCTGCCTTAGTCAAGGCCAGGGGACGGTCGTTGGGTTATTGCTTGCGGATACTGGCCGTTAAAGCAGATTAACCTAGGACTTCCAACACTCATAACACAGTAAAGACTTGGATGTATTATAGACCATCAAGCTGCTACTATGCACGTCCTCACATAGATGAGCCAACGAACTCGTCCCAGATTGCAGGTTTCGATGCCTTCACCAACCATTAGCAGCCAACGTTGTCTCGAGTTAGGCCGCTGAAGAAACACTCTTCAAGGATTTCTCCGTCACAAGAAGCACTGGCATTACGACTGTGTGAATCGCCCATTGGCCAGCAACTCATGTCACCTGGCCCAGTCAAATAAGATCACGATGTCGCTTACTGCCAAGGGGACGGTCAGGCACGCAAACCAACAAGCGAGCGGTCGAGCAGGCGCC
Organism: Neonectria ditissima; assembly: GCA_001305505.1. NCBI lineage: Eukaryota > Fungi > Ascomycota > Sordariomycetes > Hypocreales > Nectriaceae > Neonectria > Neonectria ditissima. The sequence continues at coordinate 619,729 of LDPL01000006.1, forward strand.
GGCGGCCACAAGAAACGCACCAATTTCTCCCGCCATGCTGACGGCCCGCCGGCGCAATCGGGGATTATCTAAACGCCAAGCGATGTGCGGACCAGGGTGGTTGGGCCGTTGTTCAGCCTCGACGATGGAGTTGAAGGTGGGGGAAACCCTCAACCAGTTTCTTAGAGGCTGACGCTATCTTCCACAGCGAGCTGTAGGCTTCAACTTTTCCGCGGCTCCTAGTTGGAATTTTTCAGACGGGGCCAAGATTTTGGGGTCGTAGGGAAAGAAGAAGAAACGTAAAGATAAGAACGAATCGTTGCCAAGTGCCAAGCGTCAAGTGCCAAGGAGCCAAGGAGCCATGCTGGAGGAAGGATTGCTTGTGTTATTACTCGATGTATGTTCTGACGTTTGTAACAGCCAGGGGAAGCTCGACTCCTTATCATCATCTTTCATTCGTCCGTTGTGGCTCTGTATAGTGACAGTTATTGTTACCCAGTCTCCTGCAGTAATGGAATTGCCAACGAAGCGATTGATTACGACTGTGGTGGCTGGCTTTGGATGCCTTCATGAGAGACTTGCAAGCTGGATGATAATCAACGAGTCCACGACTCAGCGTCTTAACCCAGCCCTATTCGCGTGACACATCGCCACCCTCCCGTCGGTAAACCTCTCCCAAGCACCTACATCCGCGGGGGTCACAGTAAAAGCTTGGCCCTCCATCAAACACCCGTCAGCTCCCCCGGTCCAACCCCATCACACAATTTTTAATTGCATGCGTTCGATCGTCCAAATAGAGATCTCGGGGGTCGTCTCCGCTGACCCTGATCCCAGCAGCACCGGCGGCGCCCCAAGCTTCTCCGTCTCCGGCCCGGCGGGAGTTTCGATCGACGTTTTTCCTCTTATCTGCCGTCAACACATCTCTTGGCAGTAGGGCTTAGTACGCTGTTACAGCGTGGCGGCGCTGGATGTATATATACCCAGTTGTCCAGCGCAGTAAAGTCCTCTACGTCTTCTGCCAAAGCATCCCTACACAGGAACTCGCCCTGAGTATTAACCAAGCAGACTTCACAACTCCATCATGGCCGGCTCTGGATCCCCCGCTCTGAGCCAGGGCGCTGGCTACGGCATCGTGCTGGGCGTCGGCCTCGCCTTTGCCGTCTTCATGGTCAGTCCTTCCCGGCAACCCGTCACGAAGAACTCCCTCCCAGAGACGCAGCTAACCCAGCCGTAGATCTCTCTCACGCACATCCTCAAGCGATTCAACAACGAAGTCCAGACGTCGGAAATGTTCAACACGGCCGGCCGGTCCGTCAAGTCGGGTCTCGTCGCCGCCGCCGTCGTCTCCTCGTGGACCTGGGCCGCCACGCTCCTCCAGAGCTCCGGCGTCTGCTATCGGTATGGCGTTTCCGGCCCATTCTGGTATGCCTCTGGCGCAACTGTGCAGATCCTGCTCTTTGCCACGCTCGCCATCATGCTCAAGAAGCGCGCCCCCAACGCTCACACCTTTCTCGAGGTCATCAAGGCTCGCTATGGGAGCCCTGCTCACTTTACCTTTATCGTCTTCGGCGTCATGACCAACGTTCTGGTGTCTCTTATGTTGATATCTGGCGGTGCTGCTACTATCAACGCGCTGACCGGTATGCACACCATCGCGGCCATCTTCCTTCTTCCCGTCGGCGTTGTTGCATATACCTTCATCGGTGGACTTAAAGCTACCTTCATTACCGACTACATCCACGGAGCTGTAGTCCTCATCATCATCATCATGTTTGCCCTAACCGCCTACGCGACCTCAGACGTCCTCGGTAGTCCCAGCGTCGTGTACGACCTCCTCGTTGAGGCCGGGAAATCCCATCCCATCGCTGGCAACGAGGGTGGCAGCTACCTGACGATGCGCTCCCAGGGAGGCGTGACATTCTTTGTCATTAACATCGTCGGCAACTTTGGCACCGTCTTTCTCGATAACGGCTACTACAACAAAGCCATTGCCGCACACCCGGTCCATGCCCTCCCAGGCTACATCATCGGAGGCCTTGCCTGGTTCGCCATCCCTTGGTTGACGGCCACTACGCTCGGCCTCTCCGCATTAGCCCTCGAGTCGAACCCCCGGTTCCCTACCTATCCCAACCGCATGAGCGAAGCTGATGTATCGGCCGGCCTCGCTTTGCCCTACGCGGCTGTTGCGCTTCTAGGGAAAGGGGGGGCTGTAGCTACCCTCCTTATGATCTTCCTAGCCGTGACGTCGTCTTTCAACTCGGAGTTGGTTGCAACGTCTTCCATCTTCACCTACGACATCTACCGTACCTACTTCCGCCCCAATGCCAGCGGAAAGAGCCTTATATGGATGTCCCACGTCTGCATGGTTGTCTACGCTGCCATCATCTGCTGCATCTCGGTCGGCCTGTGGTACAACGGCATCTCGATGGGCTATCTATATCTCCTGATGGGTGTCCTTATCTCCGCCGCTGTGCTCCCGGCCACGCTGACTCTCATCTGGAACGGCCAGAACCGGTGGGCTGCGACTCTCTCGCCCATCCTAGGTGCCACCTGCGCCATCGTTGCCTGGCTGGTGACGGCGAGCAAGACGTGTGGCGAGATCGACGTGGTATGCACTGGGTCCAACAACCCCATGCTGGCCGGCAACATTACTGCTTTGCTGTCTCCTGTTCTCTTCATCCCCGTGTTCTGCCTCATTTTCGGCGTCGACAAGTATGACTGGCAGTCGATGATGGATATCCGCAAGGCAGACGATCACGATGTAGTCAAGGACTCTGGTCTGGATGAGGAGGCTCAGCGTCAGGTCGAGGTGGCCCAGCAAGCCGACTTCGAGGAGGAGCAAAGAAAACTCGCCCGGGCTTTCAAGATCGCCAGCACCATGACCGCCATTCTGTAAGTTTCCCCCACGCCGTTGCTTTCTCACACTGACCCGACTGTCAAGGACCTTGTCGTTCCTGGTGCTGTGGCCCATGCCCATGTTCGGCTCACGCTACATCTTCTCCAAGTCCTTCTTCACAGGCTGGGTCTCGGTGGGCATGGTATGGATCTTCCTTTCATTCTTCGCCGTTGGCATTTATCCCCTATGGGAAAGCCGTGAGACCATCGCGCGGGTTTGTGCGTCAATGCTCAAGGGTAAACGGTCAAATGTGATAACGCAAGGTGAACCGATGATGGATGAGAGGAGTGGGACGGCCACACCGGAGAAGAAAGAGCCTGCGGCCAGTGTCGAATAAAATGTGGTAGTCGAAGAGTGATGAAAGACAGAGGCCCATCCATACATGCTACTCGATTGTGTGACGAGTCTCTTCTGTTAGCATCTGAACCAACCTCCCATCTTGTTTTCCACTCAATCAACGTGAGCAGCCTGTGCTAATCTCTGCCACGATGCGGCAAAAAGCGAGGCTCAATGTGTAATTCTAGCCAACCTCATCACCCTTATAACAAAACTCTACTGCTAACAACTGCAAAAATAGGAAGTAGTGAACACTGCCCTGTACTGGAATCGAACCAGTGATCTCATCATTACTAGTGACGCGCTTTACCACTGAGCCAACAGGGCTTGTTGTGTTATTGATGAAGCAGCGGTGAGTAAACGAGGCTTATACAGACCCAGGAGTGGATTCCTCCATTTTTGGCAGGCCTGGCCTCGTGTCGACCAATGGGGAGGCAAGATGTGCCGGTATGCGACTCTGCTCGTGTGAGTGGGCAAGGTGAGTGATTCCACATTTCCAGCGTCTTCTCACGACTTCACGTCGCTCACATGCCAATGCGGCTTCCATCTTGATCATATATCATCGAATGTATCAGGATCTATTACGTGTTCCTTCAAAACTCTTCTTTCTACTCTACCATTAAATGTCCACCTAATTTGGTAAAGACGCAGATGATGCCTGGTCCTCCCAGCAAAACAAGATGGGAATGTAGATCAAGTGCCAACCCCAGCATGAGTCTGGCTTCTCAACAAGAGAGTGTCTTCATTCCTCAGAATCATTATATTCACCTTTCGTTGTAAGAATTGAGAGACATAAAGTATCGCTTCAACCAACGGTCATGTCTACCAAACCCACCCATAGTCGAGCATTGGATGTACAGCAGCAAACGACAGAGCCTGTGGTTTTTATGGCATGGAAGTGTTAAAAGCACCAGTTGTATCTAACATAGACAGGCGAAATTTCCAGTCCAGGAATCGCAAGAAAGTCGTGCTGTTGTGTCGTATTGGCGAACCGACCTACCTACCCTACGTGGACATCGGAGTTGACCCATCGAGCAATTGTAACAACATGGATCGGAGTGTAAATGGTGTATTAATCGACGGTTACGAAGCGTAGAATCATTCTGGTTGCGAATTCCTATCGTAGCAGAAATTGTGGTATTCCAAGTGACATCTATTGCATCTTTCAACCAGAGTGTTGGCTAACCTTTGTAAACCTGACATCATATTCACAGAGTACGCACATGTTAGTGGTACAGATTCATAGAGCTGAACTCACTGAATCTGCCAACTTGTCATCTCTTATGCTAACGACTTCAGCACATGGCCGTGACCCTACTTGGATAATGGACGACGAATCAGCCTGACAACTAGCAGGTCAAGACAGCTTCCTTTTGGTTTTGTCAAGCTTCGATACCAAGCTGTCCTAGAGGTAAGCTGGGGAGTGAGTGAAGTACGCCACGTCGCTGCTGATAACTAACACGGGTTCTTTCTTGGATATTTCCGTGGGACATTTCCATCAAGCAAGTCGCCTTGCCCGAGATGAGCGGCGAATGTCCCCGCGTCTTACTGATTTCAACACCTGGCCCGCGTCACCTTGCACGATGATGGGCCAACCCGCTGCCGGGCTGGAGTGCAGCGTGTGGCATGAACCTATCCGAACGGATGTTCCCTTCTCGAAGCGGTAGGCGTAAAGATAGCCATCGCCTCGTCTGTAGACTTACAACCGCAATGCGTGACTTTGGACAAACCTTTGAAAGTTTCCAGGCTTTGTCTCATGCAAAACGACAATTCCGGACCGCGGCGACGAGGAGAGACGAATTACCGCCCGTTCCCGGCAGTCAGGCTCGGTTTCAGAGGGATGTTGGTTGGTGGTGTTGGCTTGCAGGGCCCCCAACCAACGCCACACGTCCGGGGTTGACAACCACACGACTCGCCGCGTGGACGACGACAACGCCCCCATTCCTGTCGGTTGCTTCCGGACGGGGACACACACCCACAGGTGCACAAATATAAAAACAACAAAAATAGGCGACGAGAATGGCCCTCGAGTAGCAGACTCACACCGGTATTGGATATTAACCCTGGGTGGGGTTTATCTAACGACACCCCCTCACATTGATGCCAGCACAAATCAACAATACCCGGCAGCGTCTCGCGTCGCACAAGCTACCCGCCGTCAAGGACACCCCCTACAGCCTTCCAATAGTCTTGCCTCCTCCCCCCCGGTCTTCGGAACTGCCCTTTGCCGCAGCAGCAACCCGGTGCGACGACAGCGGGACGGTTCGGTTCGCGCTTCGTGGTCGCACCCGGAAGTGTCAGGTGGGCCAGCCGGAGAGGAGGGAGGGGACATCGATCAGCAACAGCAACAGCAACAATAGTAAAATCGATCGAGCTTTTGGGTGTGAATCCTGCTCGAGAACAAGCAAGAAGCTCGCGTGAGCTGGCGGGCGAGCTCCGTGAGAATCCGGGCGGGGGAATGGCTGGTCAAGGACGGTGGGATGGCCGAGACTAGAGGCGCAGGCGTATAAAGTCTAGATACACGCATGTAGCACCCAAGGCCATCTGTCCGTGTTGGTGAATAGCCTCTACGGACCAGGAGGTATGGGAAAAACTCTCGCTCGCAACAAGAACCGGTTTGAGGGCTAGCCAGCTCGTCAATACTTGCGGCGGCCAACGAGCCGTTCGCCGCTGACTTGACGCTGACGTTGCCGCTGATGATAACTCGTCTTCGTCCTCCCTTCAGCCCAAATCCCCACCCGCAGTGCAGCAAAAGGCACAAGGAGTAAGCAGGTAGTGGCCTCGGGATATTCAGCCCCCCCTCCACTGCCCGGCCTGGCCATTCACAGGGCTGCACTCCCCCTCGGCGAGTGAAACAAACAGCCAAAAGACACATCACATTTTCCGCAAAGTCTTGCACGACCCCCCTCCCCCCTCTTTCCCCTATCAGGCGCAGAAGCTGAGGACGGGTAAGGTGATTCTGCGGCCCAATCGGAGGATAGATGGATGGCTGGGTAGGGCTGCGTTGAGTAACTTGACAGGCCGAGGAGAGGAGCGGCATCAGGTGCGGCTGAACGGCGTTGATGGCGGAGTCGACTGGCTCAAGCCGGACGAAGACACACATACACCAAGTACGAAGCAGTACGTAGCGATACATGACCACAACTCCTCGACCCTCCCGTCTCATAGACCGTGAATCACCACGTGGAGCCCGAACCCCCCGTCCGGATCTAGGCAGGAACGACCCTTTCTTTTCCTTCCTTCGTCGCTTCAGACACTATCGCGAATATCAGTAGTCTGACTGCCTAGTTCTAGTACGAATACTCGGTTAGTCTAGTCGCCGTCCAAAGGCCAGCCAGACTCATCCAATTCAATAAACCCATCCACCCAGCACCCGCACCCCCCCCTCTTAACAAGGCCGTCGGGTCGACCCCCTGCTTCAGCTGTCCATGCCCAAGCCCCAATCTCCAAGTCTCCAATCTCCAAGTCCGCGCCATATTGCTTTTGCTGGATACGGATACTTATTGCAGAGTACGTGCATACATTGGCGCCATTTGCCTGCCTGCCTGCCTGCCTGCCTCGCACTCGTCTCAGCCTTCCGCCTACGGCCAAGTGGACCCGTTATATGGGTCCCTACCTAGCATAGTTGCTGGCACTAACACTAACACCTAAGTACTGACACTGACACTGACATGGCACCAACCACAAGGGGGGGGACCCCTTCTCGCGTCTTTCTTCATCTTCATCTTCATCTTATTCATCTTGGTTCGGGCGACGACGACGACAACAGCGATGATACAGACTGGAGACCCGGAGGTACGGATGTACAAAACCCAGAGCGGAATGCTGCTCATGGGCCACCACTGTCCGGCCAGTCCACATCAATCAACTAGCCCTTCGACGAACGCTCTACGTTGGAAAAAGTCTTAGACACGCCGCTGGAACCCCCATGCACCTCCATTCCCAACGCCCGAATTCCATTCCCTTATCTAGATAGACAGACACACGTCTCACACGCCCCTCCACTCCTGATTCAAAGCTGCATCCAATTTACCAAGTGGTTTTACTTACACGCATACTACGCAGGTAGGTCTTGATTACCCCCACAACGCCCTGCTTGGATCGTCGCTAGGGTTCATCCATCCCCCCCTGCTCCCCTAGCCTCAACTGTCGTCCGGCCGCCCACCCGGCCGCCCGCCCGCGCGCCTCACGCAGGCCTCTAGCCAAGAGGTTAAAAACGCCCATGGGAAGGAACGAAAGAGCCTTGGCCAACAAGCGCCAGTGATGCTGAACAAGACGGTAGTTATTTGATTCAACGACGTCGACCAAGTGAATGCCACGCCCTCCTATGTCTTGGCCCCTCTTTCTCCGCCCTCTTCTATACCAATGGAGAGAGCCTCCTTCTTCCGGTCTCATATCTCATATCTCCTGTCTCATCTTTTGCCGGAATTGTCTCTGTTAATCCACCTCACCTCTTCATTTTCGGCCCGATCCATCACCCAGTCCAATCCGGGCCGGCCATTCAAAGCTCTATCCTCGCCAAGACCTACGTTCCCTCTCCTCAAGCCGACTCCAGACTCTCTCCATACTCCATACTTCAGTCTCCAGTCTCCAGTCTCCAGTCTCCAGTCTCCAGTCTCCAGTCTCCAGTCTCCAGTCTCCAGTCTCCAGTCTCCAGTCTCCAGTCTCCAGTCTCCAGTCTCCATCTCTCATCCCCTGCCTCTCCACATGCCGATCCGCGCACGCCATGCCAAACTGCCTGTGCTGTGCCGCACACCATGCATCTGTGCATCTCCATGAACTTTGACGCATCTAGACTTTCCACCTACATCTCTGCATTCCATTCCATCCCTCGTGCCTCACAACTCACGCCATGCTTCAGTATTACTAACAAACCCAGCATCCGCGCTTTGAAAGTCACAGTACTCCCCCAGGTCTGTTGCTGTAGCCCGTCTTGTCATAACCACTTATTGAGAGGCTATCGAAAAAAGTATACATCCTTGAACCAAATATATGGACATCAAAACAGTTCCGATACCAAGTCCGATTTGGTAGTACCCAAATGCCCGTCTAGACCATGCCGAAAAGTAACCCGCAATTAATCCCGTAATCCTTTCTGTTGGGGTGATCCTTTATCCCTGCCATGTCCTCACCCGCCTACCATCCCCATCCTTTCCTTTCCTGGCCCGTCCTGGTGGGTGTCCTGTCATATCCTTTGGCCCCCGTGTCCTTTGGTAACGAAACCAGTTTCTTCTTATCCAGATGCGTTTCCCATCCAATATCCTCGCAGTCCCCTTGCCCAACCCTCCTTTGATTTGTCCCTGTCCGTGTGATGTAAAGATTCACGAAATAAAAACAAAAAAGAACATCCGCCCGTATAGGGGCTTACACTGCTTCGTGTCCAGCTAGGTCCCTTGACGCCGATAATCCAGTCTCCCCTTCCTCTTTGCGCCCCTTCACCTTTTGACACGTCCTAGCCGTTGTTGCTTGCAATTGGATGTGGTGGGTGGTGGTATGTCCCGCGTTAGGTTTCGCCGTTCCTTGGCCGTGACCTGTGGCCTCATATCGCTCCTTGCTCTTACAACGGAAGCAGTCCTCGCTTCCTCTCGGGCTCACATGAATGAGTAGGTCGTGTTCGAAAGCCAGATAACGTCGACGTCCCTCGTACCATGTTTGCTTAAGTCTCCTTTTTGACCTCTGCCTCATCGCCGTCTACGCTTCGATCCGCCCCGTTTCCTTCGTTGCCGTTAGACCCGTCGCCGTTCTTGCCTTCACACCCCTTGACGAGTCGATGCCTCTGTGAATACATGTTAGCTCGTAACTAATGTTAAACGCGTCTGGCACAAGACACTGGTCCAAACGCCTTTCGAAGCGAGCACGTCATAGACCTAGGGATGTGTGTTCCTACCTTGAGGGCATCCTTTCGGGAAAAGCTTTTGCTGCAAAAGTTGCAAGGGAATGGCTTGACCGCCAAGTGAATTCGCTTGTGTCGTTTCAAATCGTGGTTCCTGCTGAAGGACTGGACGCACTGATCGCACTTGAAAGGCCGTTCAGATTGAGGGGTGGGCTGCCCGTGCCCGTACATCATGGGATGGCCGTACTGAGGGACACCCATACCGGGAATCATCGACATCTGACCCCCAGGTTGGTGAATATTCGACATGACGGACCCGCCCATGGTTGGCAGGGACTGGTAAGGAGGATATGGCCTGTACGGAGCAGGGGGAGCCATGCCTGGTCCCTGCGCCGGGCCTGAGATGGAGCCTAGACCCCTTGAAAGAGGACCGCCGCTCGTGGGCGAGTGTTGATTCGGAGAGGGCTGAGGAGCATAGGACGAAAAGCTGGACTGCTGAGGCGTGGACGAGGCTGGGTAGTAGGCCTGGGTACCGGGGGGAGGCCGTGTGTGCGCGTAAGAATCGACGTGAGCTGAGGCGCTGGAGGGGGTGGGAGGCTGTGATGAGACTGGGTTTTGAGAGGAAAGGATAGCGCTTTGGGAGGGTTGATGGTGAGAGGAACTTTGGTGTCCCCCGGGACCTCCGTTGGAGAGAGACGTCTGGAAGGGATGCTGGACTTCGCCGTAGGGAGGAGGAGGAAGACCCTCACCTCCGGCCGGAGAATGGGTAGTTCGAGGATGGTTGAACTGCATTGTCGGGGCCTGGCCGTAGAGCGAGGGGCGTCCGCCAAAGTGTTGATGGCTCAAAGAGGGCTGAGGTGGCGCTGCGGAGCTGACGGTGTAGGAAGAGTTGCCGGGGGTGGGCCATCCTCCATGGACGTGGCCGCCGTATGAGTAGTGCATACCGGCGGGTGCTTGGGAGCCTTGGGAGCTGCCGGTGTTGACGCTGGAAAGACTGGGGCTGAGACCGTCGCTGGCTCCTGGCGAAGGGGTCAGAACACTGGGGGACGAGGAACGACGGCGATCAGGAAGAGGGCCAGGGAGGGGAAGATAGGACGGCGGATAGGGATATCCAACCGGGGCCTGATCGAGGGAGTTGTGGAAGGGCTCGTGGGAGTCGTTCGGGAGGGGAGGGTACAAGGGGTATTTGGCCATACTTGGAACATCTGCGGTGGGAGGAGGCAGAGAGAATGCAGGCAAGGCGCCGGCTGCAGGGCGACGTGACGAAAAGCTGGCCGCCTCCATGGTAATGCGCGCCGGGATGCTGTGTGGTGAAGATGGTGTTACTCGCTGCTGCGGGCGGCGCTGGTGCTGGTGCTGCGGTTTTCGCAACACGGCTGTGTTGTCGTCGAGGTTTGTCGGCGAGGAAACAGACGGAAGGTTTCTCTGATTTCTGGGGGTGTTTGCGGTTGGAGATTTAAGGCGAAGTGAGGCTGGACGAAAGAATGAACACGCCTTGGTGATTCGGCACCCTGCTGGCACTAAGATGCTACGAAAGCAGCCGGCTCAGAGATTTGTTTTATCTTCTCCGCCAGGGTCGTCTTCGTCCAGAGGAAGCAAAGCACGCGGGTTTAGCTGGGGGGTCCTGGGTCAGTCCGCAGGAGGTTTCGAGGTTGCCCGAGGCGTGATGAGCTGGGACGAAAGCTGGCGGCGGCGGTGTCCCGTGTGCCAGCGCGGATGGCGGTGATGGCTGGTGATGGCTTTCCGGGAATGGCGTTCCTTTGACGTGTGAACGTGTGGACGTGCTTGAAGGTCGTCGAGAAAGGTTGTGATCTTCCACGCAGGGGCTGGGAATCGCAAAGCTTGCTCTATTATACACGGCTGAGGGGCGGTCGTCGAGGCTGGATCGCCTGCAAGGTAGGCAAGGTAGGCAATGGTAACGGACAGGCAAATGTGATGCAGTGCCGTCTCCAGGGTTCCTGGGGTCTGGAAGGTGCAAGCTCAAACTCAAACTCAAAGGAAGGTAGCAAGGTCCTGGGGAGAGAGGGGGAAGACAAGGAAGAGGGAGGGAGGGAAGGCAGGTTGGAACCGAGAGGGAGGAAGGAGCAGACAATATGCAGAATGTGGAGGAGACAAAGAGGGTCGAAGCGTTCAAGCGTCGTGAACCGAGAACCGAAAAGTCGAGAGTCACGATGCTCTTGGGCCGTGGGATGAACGGGGTTTGAATGGGGGCCTCTGTGGTTTTGGGGTGTCGTCAATGGAAAACCAGAGACTCAATAAGGTTTGCTGCTCCAGGTGGCGCTCTTTGGCGTTTTTGGCGCAATTATGTATATCTTTTCGGGGGTCTCCAGCGCCTTTCAGGGCTCACTCCGTCCTTGGTAGCCTCCTTTGCACTCCCCGTCTCCCCGTCTTCGCAGTCTTTCCCAGGCTCCGCGGTGCTGCTAGCTCGAGTCCAGCTGCCACTCCCCATCCACACTCCCAGGTGTCTCTCACCCCCCCTCCCCTGTTGGCTTCCTAGGACCCACACGCCCACCACTACTAACCCCCGGGGCGTGGTACGCTGTCCCCTGCCGGCCTTCCTTTCCAGTTAGCGCGGTTCAACTAGGTCTGCTGAGACGGGATCTCTAGGCTAGACGCCAAACGCTTTGGGGACTAGCTCGGGAGGGCTGAAGGAAAGCAGCCAGCTGTGAGCCGGGGGGCGTGGGACTCTGCAAATTTTGACACAAAGCAACATAAAAGCACAATGTGAGTTGGGCAGGAGAGAATGGCAGGCTGGATCAAGACCGTCTATTCGTGAGAGAGAGAGAGAGAGTGAGAGAGAGTGTGTGTGTGTGTCTATGGGCAGAGCGAGGCAGACGGCAAGTCCGCAGAATGCAGCAAGCCAGCAGTAGCAGCAGCAACCACCGCAACCACTTCCGCTTGCTCTCCACTCCCATCCACCAACCCGCCGGAGCTGGAGCCGGAGGGGACGAAGAAGTAGGGGAGGGATGGATGGGTTAGTGAATGTCTGGCTGGATGATGGATGCATGGACGAGTGTGAGGACTGGGTCGTGGATTTCGATCCCGGAGGGGCGTGGGCGTATGCAGTCGAGCTACGAGAAACAAGAGAAACAAAGGGGAGCAGGCAGAGCAACACGAGAGTTGATGGGAACAGCAGAGACGGACAATGGGCTGGAGTCAAGGTGTACTTCCTACGTGGTACCTTCACGAATATTAGGGTTCCAGATGCAAATGTCACACACTCCACCAGGACTGAGAGCGAAACTGGGGACGAAGACGGTGCAGTAGCAAATAGCAACTGACATGATGAGCGAGCCAGAGAGAGTGCGTGCGCCGGTGCAAGTGTGCAGTGGGTGGTGCACCATCGACCGGATGTGGACGGCGAGTCTCAGCCCCAGTCCTCACTTCCTCTCTGGCCTTTTTCCCACGGTCCAATTTTGACAGGCCCCGGTCGGCATCTCCTCCAGTCCCCTGCGGGCCTGCGCTCTACTGCGTGGCTGGCCCAGATCGGGAACGGGGTGTGCGTGTGTATGGGAGGCGTGGGAGGCTGGACGCCTGGGACGCCCTACGGGGGGCTACAGCACGCAAATCACTCCCACTTGTTGTTTCCTTTTGCCTCTTTGCGTCTCTCGGGTCTGGATCTGGGTCTGGGTCTGGGTCTGGCAGGGTCCTCTCCGTGGCCTATGCCTTTGCGTCTGCGCCTGCGTCTCCGTCTTTGCGTCTGCACGCACCTGCGTCGTGCGTCCGTGTCTGAGGGCTGGCGGCGACGGCGGCGGCGGCGGCGGTGGTGGTGACAGGCGGGTTGTGGTGCGTCCCATGTCATGGGTCATCATCCACAGGCCTGGGCTGGCGGGTTCGGCGGGCTGACAGCCAGGGGAGGGGGCTTTGTGTTGACTGTTGAACGTGCGCCCAGGGCGCAAAAGAAGCAACGGCGAGCAGGTCGAACACGGTGCATCCCAGTCGCGGGCTTGTTCGGGCTTGCTGGACGCAGTGGATGAGGCTGTACGGCTGTCCAGCTGTCTGTCCACCCCCGTGGCGGGAACCCGGGCGGCTGGACTCTGTTTCTCCTTCTCCCCTGGGGGCGTGCAGCCGTGCGACGGGGACGGGGACGGGGACGGCGTCGCAGGGCGTCCAGGAGGTGGATGACCAGCCAGCAGAGGGGGTGGTTGCGGGAGTAGTGGTGGTGGGTGGTTGTGATGGATGGAGTGACCGAGGCGGCAAAGTTGCCAAGGCTGGGTGATCGTGTGGCTGCGTGCGGCGACCCGAGGAATCCAAGCATCCAAGCAGCCAAGCAAGTCATCGAACCGACGGGACGACCTGGGGAAAACGCCACGGGCTGGAAGGGCACAGGCACAGGCTCGCTCTGCCGACTTGGATTAGGCCCCGTCCTTCCTTTGCTTCCGGTAACCGAGCTGGGGAATCTGATCATCGCCGGTTCTAGAGACGGGTTCCCACCCCCCTGGCCGTCTCAGGCCGTTCGATAAGCTCGTGCAGCCTGCGAAACGACGGTAAGGGAACAGGTCAGAGATGATGATGAACAGGGTCATTCAGGCCCAGACCTTGCATGGCGAGGACGATCGTAGCAACTAGCCCAGGAGCAGGACCTCCGCGGGTATGGGCGAGAAGTGGCCAACAACAGACCCGCCAATGACAGACCCAACCAGCCCTACTGTACGAATACGTATGTATTATCGATGAATGTGGTATTATAGGCACCTTGGCTTGGCTTGTCTTGCAAGAGTGAACCGCAAGACACGCACTCTCTCTAACGGGTAATACCGGCGAGATGATTGGGGCAAACGCGCTGAAACCCAGTGCCGATTAGGTAGGCCATAAGTCCGGGTGAGCCTAGGGTGTGTCATGTCGAAAGATTGGAGAAGCAGAGAGTGTGAGGGTGAGAGCGCGTTAGGGTGAGAGTGTGGTGAGAGTGTGGTGAGAGAGAGAGAGAGAGAGAGAGAAAGAGATAGAGGCAGAGACAACGAACCGCCGAGCCTCACTCAGCAGTTCAGCTTGTGCGACAGAAGTGACAGCTCGGGTCTTTCCCGCCCGGCATGGCTCTTCGCAAGTCACTAAAATAAGCACTGCTGGGCGTACAAAGTACAGGCTGACTGATGACAGGCCGTAGTGGTCGTCCTGTCCTCGGTAGCTAACACGAGATGCAGATGCAAATAGACAAACCAGAGCTCAAAAATACTGTACTTTGTACTTGTTGCGACCTTGCATGCACTTTAACCCTACGTCGTTGAACAAACCCGAGGCCATGGATGTTCAAAGTCGTTTTTTGGGACCTGCACTTTGATCATTCTGCAACTACCCTTTCAGGGATGTTCTGTCGCCGGGCCCATGTAAAAGATGGCCAGGGGGATTTAGCGATGGCCAAACGCAATATTGTGCAACGTCCACCAGGCTGTAGGTTTCTGTCAACCCATATAATCCAATATTCGATCTACTTTATCTCATTGCATTTTATTATACGGTCTCAGAGCCTGCTCAGCTCTCAAGGCCCCCCTCCCGCCCTCTAGTGCTTTTGCACTCTTGAGCAGGGTGTCATCGGAAACTTGGAGGGGTCATATTTTTCGGATGCCGCCGAGTCCGATGAGAGGTGAGATACGAGCAAACAAGATTGAAGGAAAAGCCAGGGCAGGCGGCAGAGGAAGGCATGGCATTGGCAAGGGGTGGAAGGGGGGCGTCGAGTTAGCGAACCGAAGCAACAGACGACACATGGAGGACAGAAAGAAGAAGAAAGAAAACTGGATGAATCGAGATTGGGGTGAAGAGTTTGCTGCTCAATCGAGGAGGGCCTGAAAAACCAAGTGCCCCGAGCCAAAGCCATTCAGGACCCCATGCCAAAGCTGGTGTCTGCGGTGTGTTGCTCCATTCGACGACAGGGACCTGGGTGCCTTGTGTGAATGAGGTCCTTCTTCCAGGGGGGGCGTGGTGATGATGATGGGAGCGTGATGAGGACACGGGAGGGGAGGCTGTTAGATGTGGCAACCCCCTCCCCCCCCCCCCCCCCGCGCCCGCTCACCCATCTA